>JAZDUA010000063.1:600000-837500 GCA_038098605.1 Gryllus longicercus | reverse complement strand
AGTGGAGGTAGTAGTACTAAATGTAGAAATTGGACAAAGGAGATCTAAAATAGGCTTAAGTCTAGCTCGTAAAGTGTAAAGATGAGATAAATCTTTTATGAAGCTTTTTGAGCTCAAGTATTCTCCATTGAATTTTATTTACAGGTGTATATTGTACATTTAAAAGACTGAATGAAAATATTATATATTTATTTTTTGCATACTTTCATCCTTATATTGAACCTTTTCCTATTCACTAACTCTGCCAATTGATATTAATAAAAATGGCTTACACTTGAAATGAGAAAAACCTATTGTACACCAATTTAGAAACTTGTCTTTCAAAATTTGAGCTAAGTTACTAGGGACCAGATTTCAAAGCAGCTGCATTTTTCCCCCAGCCGTCAGAAAGTATGCGAATTTGAATCTGTACCAAATTCCCAACCATGCCTATTTTGCCAATGCATATTTTGCCTGTTTTTTAAAAGCATCATTAATAATAATATTTTTTGAGTCACATATACAATTACAAACGTGTATGACGAGTCAATATGATGTCCTGGGTGGACAGAGTTACACTGTTGTTCAGGAGCAAAACAAGGGGCCAGGGAATCTGAACAAAACCTCAACAAGATGGGGTCATTGGTCTAGGGGCTATATTACAATACATAGCTACAGATAGATTAGGATATTATACAGTAGATAAATATTTTTAGTGGCAGATAATTTACCATTTCAAGATGTTATTGTCATTTTAATGCTACTACTTATAATAATAATAATGATAATAATATTAAAACAATACATTATATCAATTCTGTTCGCAATTACATAAAATTTAACAATAGTAGTACATTCTATGTTATAACTTGAAATGGGATAAGGAGGAGGAAGGGGCAGGTTTTTACCAGGTTTTTTTTTTTCAATTTGTAAACGTAGTCCTCCTGCAGCACCTAATGCGTCTAGCAAATCCAGAGAGAAACAATTTTTTTTTTTTTTTCCATTTTTTTTGCGACGTCACAAGATGCAATATGCCAGTGCTTTTTTCTTTGCTTCAGCTCAAAACAGTTAACATGAAACAAAGTCAAATGGGATTAGAAATTCTTATTTTTTATATTTTTTAAGGGAAATATTGTTGTGATTTGAATATTCCTTTGCACTGTAGAACATGTTAAGCAGGAAAGCTTTCAATTTACTTTTAAATGTATGAATTGTGTTTATGTCTTTAATATCATTGCCTATTTTGTTGTAAAGTGTAATGCCCTCTATTAGGGTACTTTTTTGATGAAGTGTAGTTTCAGAATGGGGAACATGTAGGTTATCCTTTTGACGAGTGTTGTTGTTGTGTACATCGGAATTTAAAGTAAAAGTGTCTTTGTTTTCCATGAGAATTTTCTTTGTGAAGACCACTATTTCTAATATATACATGCATGGTAGAGGAAGATTGAACAAGGGTTTGCAAGACTCCAGCTTATAAGTTCTGGTCATTGTTCGCAATATTATTTTTTGGATAATAAATGTGCGAGTGCTTTCAGGGGCATTTCCCCAGAATATTATTCCATATTTTAGGTGTGAGTGTACATTTGCAAAGTACATTGTTCAAAGTGTCTCAATGTTGAAGCTTGACCTGAGGGTGTATAGGGAAAAGCAAGATTTTGTGAGCTTCTTGTTAAGATTTGAGATGTGAGCATTCCATTATAGGTTTTCTTGGAGGAAGGTAGTTTCATGAGATATCATTACAGGGTTATTGTTTATGAGCAAATGCTGTGAGAGTTTTCTGTAGATCGGGGATTCATGAAATTTAGAGAGGCTGTCTGGCTGGTGTTTATAATGAGTTTGTCATCATGAAACCATTTTACTAGTGCTTGGAAAGTTTTGTTAGTTTCTTTTTCTCATGATTGTTGTGTTTTTGCTTTGATGATTAAGTTTGTGTCATTTTCAAAAAAATATTTTGTTATTCCTTAAAGCCAAAGGCATGTCATTTATGTATATAAGGAATAGTATTGGCCCAAGGATGGATTCTTGCGGGACTCCACAATTTATCATTTGAGGGCAGGAGTAGTATGAGGAGATTTTGTTTTCTTTAGTGTGCTGGAGGGCAACTATTTGGCTACGGTTTGATAAATATGATTTGATCCATTGGTCTGCAATGCCTCGAATCCCTAGCATTGCTAGTTTTCTTATAAGTATGTGATGGTCAATAGTGTCAAAGACTTTTGACAAATCAAAGAAATCTCAAAACTCAAATTTTCTGCAAATTGTTCATTCTTCAGTAGGTTTCCTTTGAAACGTTTATTATTACACATTTATGTTAATCTGTCAATTTTATTTTCAGTTTTGTAAAGTATATTTACGAGAATCATTATAGTTGATATCAATTTTTTGTAGCTAAATTAAGTAAGAAATTTGCTATGGGAAATCACAGACCCCTCATTTCAAGTAATGCATTTTATAGAATCCATCTAAAATGATAATAGTGCCAGTTAATTTTTGCACGTCACATTTTTGTATCTAATCCAATGTCACAATGGTTGTGACATTGGACCCCAAAAAATTGTAAGAAAATCAGATCCAAAATAAAATGACTTTTCACTATTTAAAGATTTATCTTGTAGGCTTTAGGGTACATTTTAGTGCATAGTAAATATTTTACAGCATAAATCAAAACATATTTATTGGATTGTTAAAGCATTAAATTTTAACTCTGCAGATAACAATAAGGAGTCATACAAATCATATTCCTTCTCACTTCCCATGTTAAATAGATACATAAGTATATGGGAAAGTAAAATGTAATGCAATGCAATGCGTTCTCTTACTTGTATGTTTATAGGGAGTATTATAGGTATTATAAAGAAAGTTATATAATGCTGCGGAAAATCAATTTTGAGATTTCAACGGATATACACGTAAACCCTGTAAGATGCCATATTGCTCTATTCTTTTGTTTTTCAACAATTACAAAAATGTAATTTTTGTAACTTGTCTCTCACGTTGTTAATATTTTCTTTTGTGTCAATTTGTTCACATTATATGTTTCTTATTTCCACCTTTTAGTCTCGCTTAATTAATTATGATTTTATGAAGGGTTAGGGTCCATATTTTTTACAGACTAATTCTTGTTACCTTAATTTATTCTATAATTGTGCAACAGCTTCAAGAATCCTTGACCCCATCTTCAGACTGTAAAATTGAATTTTGAAATTTTATACTATAAAATCTCAGGACAACCTGCTGAACAAGATCAATGTTGTTTGGCATGCGTCCACTGCCTAATGCATCATGCGTCTAATGCAATCACAATTCATAAAATTATGTTCGCTAGTCTTAACTTAGTGGTGCTCAACAGCACATATTTTCTGGTATTATTTCCAACTTTTGCAATATTCGAAAATTCATAGAGTTTAACGAAAATTAGACCTGCGCGATTCTTTTAAGTATACCATAGTTTATTTGTGGGAAAAATTTAAAGAAAACATTTTGAGCGGTTTTTGAGAAAATATTTTATATAATTGGCATTAACTGCAAGCAGAAACTGTGCAAAATCTGATCGTTTTTCAAAGAAAAAAATATACATGACCGTTTATTAAGATATGTTCTAGAATAAATTTTGTTTAAGACAAAAATCTCTATGCTTAAATTTTGAAAATGTAATTGAGCTTCATGTAAAGTACTTTCAACAATTAAAATATCCGTTTCAAACTCCCAGGGTCTCAAATTCCATTAAATCAATGGGGGAATATCAATTTTGGGGTGCCAGCGTTGACCACATACGAACGGATGTTGTGCTGACAATTTTTTGGTGTCAAAGATCCACGAAAAATGAATTTGGAATTACACTACTAAAGTAAGGGCGAGAAAGTAAAAAACTGTAGTTCAGATAGTTTGAAAAAAATTTTTTGGACTTAATCTGTATTGTTTGGAGTTCTACTTGATGGAACATAACAGCATATTATGGATTAGCACTGCAGATAAGTACCACGACCTAGCACAAGTAGATGTGTCGCTGCTTTGATAAACGATATTGCACTCCGAGGTAAGATTGTTTTGTGATTGTCAGATGATAGGAAATGGACATAGCATACTGACATTAAAGCAATGGAGGATAACTACAATAATAGTACTAACGAATAGGTTGCAATATAATAATAAATTTATTGAACCGTCATAAATTCGAGAACGTTTGTGCCAAGTTGTAGCACCACTAGTTTCCACACACCGCGCCGCCTGGTCTTTTTTCTCTTGGGTTTGGTATCTGGTTCTCGAAGTTCCGCTTTGATGTCCGAACTGACATTCTTCCGACAGACTGCTGCATTCGGTAGAGAACTGCATCAAACATCTTCAGAAGGGCTTCTCCTGCTCCTTGTCCCTTTGCTTTCATGGGGACAGGCCCCGCAATTGATGTGATAACCCCCTGGGTACGTGTGTTGCAGGATGAGCTGCTCCAAAGCGGAACATTATCGATCAGATATCCCACGATCTCTCGCTCTGTGTAGGGACTCAAAACTACCTGCATACTGGATAAGGTGTCTTTGCATTCACGACCACGCGCTGGCAGAGCGGATTTAAGAACAGGCAAACCTGAGCACGTGCTAAGGGCGACATTAAAAAAAATAATTATGTGTATTGAATGTTAAATTAAATTTAAAATATGATATTTCGACGTTGCGTAAATTATAAAAAATTAAAATTTGTCGCCCTGAGAACGTGGCTAGGTTTGCCTATTCATTCATTGTAGAAAAAAGCATATGCTTTTTTAAGCTTTGGAAGAAAATTCACGTTGGGGATTGCTCCAGTTTCTTCGAAGAACTAGCCTTTACATTTTGTTTCCAAATATTGTTATGACGTGTCGCATCTATACGTATACACGTATACTTTTTCAAATTGTGCGGCCAGAAAATAGTTTTTGGTTTTAAGCGTGTCAAAAACTACTAAACATCAACAACGGGCAAAAGTAGATTAAATTCGCTTTTCATTTTACGCACAAAAAATATATTTTACTTCAAATAGATTGTGATATCAACAAATTTGCAAACCAAAAAGTTCGACGAAAGCAATTATTTTACATTATAAATACATGATTATTAATTTATGGTTAAAACCGGTTTTCGAAGAAAACTACAATAGTATTTATTTGTAATTAAATGACATAGATTCTGCCTTGTAACATTAAAATAAAAATTCAATAAATTAACCGGAGGGGGGTGCAAAGAAATATTCGCCTACGGAGGCAAATTATATAAATCTGCTACTGCGTGCTTGCGATGCCCGCGTTCGTGAAGTGTCCGCTAGACAGCGACTCGCTCGACGACACGACGCACAATGGTTGATTTCCTTCATCTAGCGGTATTAAAATATTATCAAGAGAACGGTAAAGCCGACGCTGTTGAAAATGGTCAGAATTATTCCTTGTGCCATTTTCCATTATTTTGTAATGTGGGAACGAAATATAATAATAAATTCATTGCCCTCTAGTCTTGATAAGGATTGCCAGGTTATCAATGTTGAAACTACTTAAGAGATACTCCATGCAATTGCTTACTCATATTATGGTTCATGAGACACTAACTCAAAATTAAGTATTCTAATTCTAATTCATACCTAACAGTGCAAATAAACAATTATAAAAAGTAATAACAAACAAAAGTTACGATAGTAGACTAAGACTCTCTGAATCTGCTATTCTACCTTCACGTGACACATCACCTCCAGGAACATACACAACTTCAAACCTTCCGTCGGTTGCTGATTCCTCATAGTCCCCTTGATAGTCACCGGATGCTTGTTATTACAGAGTCAGAAGAAATCAGTAGGAAATGAAGCATATCTTCATTGTCACTTACTCTAGATGATTTTTTAGTGCAACTTTCTCGACCTGATTTGAAGTCTTTGTCGAGCTTCCTGCGTGTCTTCGGACAGTTTTCCTATTGCGACAATCATTTCATTAATGATATCAGCGTCATAAATTAATATTTTGTGCATGCTTGAAATACCCATCCGTATAAACTGACATAAACGTTTATTGTTTCAAATGCGTTTTTTCTGAAAGCTTCCGTAGTCACATCACACCCGCTCCTCACTCCTTGTAAAACAACAGAGAAGCGGCGAACGAGACTTCCATCTATCGCAGTGATGATAGTATACTGCTCTAGATTTTGAAACAACTGTCAAACAGTGTTCCCATCGTTCGATGTACCACTTCCTTGTTTTGGGACGCACATAAGTAGTACCATTTTCTTTCGATATTTGAGAATTATTTGCGTTTTCCTGGGATCTTACAGTATCTTTTCTTCAAAGCCATGAACCCGCCATTTTATAAAATATGGTCTGTAAGACATGTGAAGAAGGGTCTCGAAGAAACGAATTTTACCGTGAAAGATCAACATAAAAAGCTTCATTGCGGCAAGTTTTTTTAAAAAATAATTTATTTAAGATTATTCATTTGCTATGGAGATGTATCATAAATAAGAACTTCTGAAAGGCTGCTTTAACATCAGTGAATTACACTTTTTTCCCTCATATATTTCAATAATTTGTGATATACAGAGATATCTGCACCCCCAAAAATTCAATTTTGTTGCTTGAAGCTTCTTAATGTTTTCTTCTAAATGCGCTACTTCTGCATTTGTGCTATGTGTTGTCTCCTTCACAAATTCGAATTTAATGGGTGTGTAAAATCTCGCTGTACTTTTCACCTTTTTGTTCTCTTCAAACATGAAGATAATTCTTTTACGTGTCTACCTTCCGTCGTTTTCTGCGCTTCTTCCTAGACACACATCATTTCGTCACCCAATCATGCTGGGGTCCTTGCCGCAAATCTGTCTACCATTCTTTACTTGCCTTCCATTTGTCAGCAATTGGGCAGGTGAATCTCCGTGTCTTCTCACTTAATACTGCCTCTGGAATACTTCCAAGAACATTACGAGAAACATACTGCATTATCAGTTTTCTATTCCGTAAATCTGGGGCATAAGAAAGTTCACCCTCACGCAAGAGCTCGAATACCTCCCGTTGAGTGACTGTACAAGCATCTGAAAAAAAATCGATTTTTTCGGAAAGGGGCAAATTTGGGCAAAAATGGTTTTCACCACTTTGTTTCAGAAGGTTTAGATAATACAATCGTGCAAAGACCATTCCTGGCAATTTCTGGCAACTCAAGATAACTCAGTTTAATTTTCCGATCAATAAGAAACCTGTATCAAATATATGGTCATGGACTTTCTCATATAAAATACATCCAAAAATTTAAAATCATCAGTTAAACGTTAGTGCATTTTAAAGAACATATCTTCTAGATTCTCGTCCATATCGAACAATGAAGTTATCCTTAACAATTCAGTGGCAGTGGGCAATAACACCAAGCGCGTCAAAGCAGGACTTAGACACGGCTGCGCGTGCGGCTCGGAAGAGCTCG
Organism: Gryllus longicercus; assembly: GCA_038098605.1. NCBI lineage: Eukaryota > Metazoa > Arthropoda > Insecta > Orthoptera > Gryllidae > Gryllus > Gryllus longicercus. Next base: position 830,107 of record JAZDUA010000063.1, on the reverse strand, counting down.
CTGAACATACCCCCCCATTCTTCTGAGAAATGAATGTTGCACTTATGGGGACTGGTACAGTCCTGGCAGGACTATTAGGAACCCGCCCACGTAGGTTTTCATTCGTTTCGAGCATATGTATTTTTGATTTAAATACCGCTGGATTCTGGAAATCAACCACTGTGCGACGTGCTGACGTCCGCTTGCCATGCCAATCGGCGTGGCCGCTTGCGTCATAGAAGCCGGCCAAGAGAGCACCCTGAGGCGTGAATTGCGGTGCACAACAAACGCCCGCGCGTCGTGCACCTATCTGCGGAATTCCTCAGTCTTAATCTGCATCCTTTGCGTTCCCAGGGGCGGATCCAGCCGATCATTTGGGAGGGGGGAAGGGGCATCGTAGATATTTATTAAATAACAATTATATTTGTTATTACATCAAACCCTCAGTAACACGAATTCCAAGGAACCGAAATAATTTGAATTCGTGTTATCCGAGTATTATAAATGCCTGTATTACCCAAATACCGCCGGGACCGAAGTTTATTCGTGTTTCGGTGAAGTTCGTGTTAAACGAGTTCGTACCAACGAGGGCTTACTGTATATTGTTAATTATTTTTGTCAAGCGCAGATCCACGGGGGGATCCCCCCTAAAAAAATGTCAGCAACTATTAATGTTTACTTCTCACGAAACTGTCTAACTAATTGTGCTAAATCAGCTCGTACTTTCTCGTCCGTAATTTCATACAAAATTTTGCAAAAAGTACTCAAATTTTCCAAAAATTTTCGAAAAGCAAGACGCCGAAAAAATTTTGAATTTTTTTAATTTTAAAAAAATTAGGGTTTTCAACCAAAATGAAGCCTAAACCATTATCTTAAACGTCCTTCAGACTATGCACCAACAACATTTCATCAAAGCCGTTGAAACCGTTTTTGAGAAAAAACTTATTGAAAAAAATTAAAAGTTGCCTTTATTTCACGCAAAATTACGCGCAATATACTTAAATGTTCGAAAATACATTATTTCAAAATCTATCTTTAAGAAACCTTCCATTGAGGAAAAAAATCTCAATTTTTAATATTTCAGTTGTAGGAAAGTTGTAGTTGTAGTCAAGAAGACATGAAACAATTTTTAACTTCTGCAATTTTCCAAAAATCAGTGTTTTTAACAAACATGAGACCTGCATCATTTTCTTAAACGTTCTTCACAGCATCAGCAAAAAATGATGAAGCCTTTTTTTTTTTTTTAATTTGAAAAATGTCCCACGTGCTTCATGTAAAGTAACCCCGAAATTGAAATATCAGTTTCAAATTCCAGGGGCCACGTCATCAGCCAGAGAGAATGGAGAATATCAATATTGGAGAAAAACGGCTGAACGGTTTAGTCGCTAGCGTTGTTCACAGAGGGCCAGACGTTTTGCCGTCATTTGATTTTTCGGTATCAAGAATCTACAAAACATGGGTACTGGCTACACCACGTGGTGATTTTTTTCAAAATTTAGCAACTGAATTTATCTACTTGTATATAAGCACAAAGACATACAACCCCCCCCCCCCGAAATTGGTCTCTGAATCCGCCCCTGTTCATTATATACTGTAGATGTGCTACAATATAATATTATTGCTTAAATAATTACATAGTTCGAACATAACTATATATTTAAATCAATTTTGCCAAATAGAAGGAAGATAAACGAGAACTAGGCCTTTTTGAAGGGAGGGGACCTCCAAAAAAGGCATAAACTGCAGCAGTATCGTGCGGCTACTAACTTATAAAGCCCATGGCATTACACGTGTCACCCAACATACGTTTGTCAGCTGTTTCGGAACACCGTTCTCCTAATAGGTTTGTCTTGAGCAAATGAAAACAGTATGATCGAAAAATGTACTACTTATTATTAAAAACAGTATAAACTGCAAACCTGCTCGTTTAAACCCATAATTTACTTTATTCTCATTTTCTAAGCGTACAGTTCTTGAAACAATTAAGTGAACATTGTTTTTGCTAAGGCGACTTTATGAGAAAATGCCGTTTGAGCGTGTCTAAAAAGGCGATATTTTGAGCTCATTTTCACACATAACTTTTGAGCTTTAAAGACTCTTCGCGTAATCATTTAAAGCACTTGAACCCACATATGCGATAATTAATTATACAAAACGCCCGAAATGTACATGTTGACGACGTGAGAGATATCCAATAACACGTTTGTGTACTTTATCTCGGCATCAAAGGTTCAAAAAACGTGAATTAAGGGAATTTATTTACTACATTTAGGTACAAAAATAATCCCCTTTTCCCTTATCTGGGACTTATAATACGAGTTTTTCTGACGAAAAGTCGCCGTTTTCGCCGCAGCATTACGTAACTTTCTGTAACTACGTAAGAGCATGTGATAAGTAACTAGTGGTGCTAGAAAATGGTACAGACGCTTGTTACTTACCTGTTCTGTGGAATCAGGGCTAGGTTTCTGATTTCGCCCCATCCCCTTCCTAGCTGTTATATGTCAGCGTCTGTAATACCTATTGTTTACCAGGACCTCTCGCGGTACCTATACGAATCGCACCTCTGAGAACATTGCCAGTAAAGGAAGGGTACCTTGTGTTCCTCGAATGTCGTGAAGGTCTAAATTGGCAATGTACCTCTACATACTTTCCCACAGAATCCTTTGATCCCATCTCGGTATCATTGTTATTGGTGTTGGGATCAAGTTGAAGTCAACAGTTCCCTGTCAGGCCAAGAGATTATTCTCTTTCCCTTAACTGCGTACATTCTAACATGTACGATAAAATATACCGTACCGTTCTCGATGAAATTTTGTTTTTGTACATTGTGTTCTTATTTAAGTTAATTGCTCCAATTTCATTGAAACACCTGAAAATTACATATATCGTAAAAAATTGTACATAGCTTCATTTAAATTATTAATTTTCAAGAATAAATTTTATTGAAAAGGTAATGTCTGGGTTTATGAATGTTTAATATTATTGTTGCAAGAGAGCGTTCAAAATACTTGAAACATTTGTCAGTTTCTAAAATTCATTGATGTTAAATGGATTTGCGCAATTTTTACGAGCATACTTCATTCTACCAACATTTTTTCAGATAAAATGTTCAATCTTGTTGAACCATTTTTGTGAAAATTTTGAATGTTTGTTGAGATTTCATGTAAACTACCGCCAAAATTAAACGATTAATTTCGAATTTTTAGGGCTTTGTCTAGCCAGATTAAATGGATAATCTTAATTTTAGATAAAAAAAATTACTGTATATCTTTTAGATGCAAGCTTGTTTTGTTCAGCAATGAAAAACATAAGTTAAAAAAAACAACTTTTTGGTAGTACCTGGGTCTCCCAATACGCGTATAGAAATTAAAATCACGACAGAGATTATGTGCATACCTATCTCTATCCTTCAAATATATTCGCACATACTACGTTTTCGTGAAATAAAATGCTGTTTAAGACAGTCAAGAAATACACACAAAAATAAACTATTAATGAATATTTAGTTATAATTAATAATGTGCTACTCGATGAAAGACACACTGATGTCATGAATAATAGAAAGGTGACTTACCCAAGAATCCAGTTTGCTTCATCTGTCACTTTTCATATATGTTTCCCTCACATATATGCACCCCATCCCTGAAATTGTTTCAGAAAAGTGGCTAAACCTTATTAAAACAACACACATTTAAGTTACTGTTAATTATGAAACTATTGTATATTAATGGAACAAGCAATTACATTATCACAACGCTAACGCATTCACACTAATAAAAAGAAAATGAAAAATGTATTTCACGTACAGTCACTATAGGACTACTTTATATAGCACGGGGAGGAAAAGTATTGGAATCGCCTCAACAATGTACAATCTCAAAGTTTAGGTCGATAAATCCGTTTTTAAGTTTGTTGTTTTTAATTTCGCTGCATGCAAGTCTGTTAGCACTGTTCCTGATATGGTTAAAATCGGTGCAGGTGATGGAGACATTCAAGCAATTTTTTACCTGGTAATCAGGAATTCTGGATAGATGGAAGCAATCGAGTATAATTCTGTCAGATTAAAGGTTTTGAACTGAAACTTTGATAATACGACACGAGTAAGATTTAGTTGCGACATTCCGGAGATTAAGATATTTTAACTTTTGGGGGGTACTTTACGTGAAGTCCCTGTGACATTTTGAACATTTTCTACAAAATGATTGTAATTTTTCATCCAATCGTTTGCTCTATTATAAGAAATAATTTATAAATATGGTGTTGCAATTTTCATTAAAAACTCTGAAATTTTGAAAATTGCTAAGGTTCAAATTTATTTTGGTTCTTTCACCTGCATTATAAAACTAGAGATTTATTTCTTAATGCAATTTATTCCTCAATTTTAGATCTTTAATGATACCATCCACTTAAAAAATATGAGTGGTTCTCGAGAAATGCCTAGAGAAATTAAGAGAAGGAAAAGTTTCAGTATGCCGCACAATCCCTCTAGTTAAGTATGCCGTCTTCCAAGTGACCTTGCGGTTCGGCGTCACACTCGTTAGGAGTATAATTTATTGAGCCCTCCTTCCCCGGTAGGCCTATGGCTCATGTCCAGTCGTGATTTTTAGTGTTCACGTTTCTTTTGTTAAAATTTGTCACAACTATTGCGAGTGTTTGTTTTAAAACTCTCATTTTTCACCAAAGAAATTCACTCATTACTCGCTGTGCACGCTCCACGTAATTTAAAAACAGCTGAACACGTCTTTTGAACACTTAGTTCGCATGTGCTGAACTGAATTACATGACACCGCACAGCACTTCTCTTCATCACTGTTCGAAGATGTACACTTGGTAAACTGATCTACACTGATCATCACAAAGCACAGCGCTGCAGTTGTGTGCTGATCACATTCTTCACTGAATACACCACGAATTATTCAAAGACATAGCTCAAGACATCACTTGAACACTCGACACCAACTTTTATATACACTTATCTGAATTCACGGTGTAAGAAATTTCTCTATTACACGCGACTGAACTGCATCGCATTTAGAAAAGACGAAAGTTAAAGAAATGAAAAAGAAAGTGAGGAGAAATGGAGAAAGGAAAGAAAGAAAAGAAAATGAAGAAAACCACGTAGACTAATATTTCCTCTATTATAAAAAAGAAAACGACAGTAAGGAAAGGAAAGACGAAAGAGATAAAAGAAAGAAAAAGGAAACAAAAGAAAGAAAAAGGAAAGGAAAGAAAATTGGCAATACAATAGAACAAGGCGAATGAAATCCGACTATACCAAACGCGACCAAACCAAACGAAACCAAACTAAACCAAACCAAACGAAACCAGACCAAACCAAACCGAACCAAACGAGACCAAACCAAACCAAACGAGACCAGACCAAACCAAACGAGACCAGACCAAACCAAACCAAACGAGACCAAACCAAACCAAACCAAACCAGACCAGACCAGACCAGACCAAACCAGTCCAAACCAGTCCAAACTAAACCAGACCAAACCAAACCAGACCAAACCAGACCAGACGAAACCAGACCAGACGAAACCAAACCAGACGAAACCAAACCAGGCCAGATGAGACCAAATCAAACGAAACTAGATCAGACTAACCCAGACCAAGCCAGACATGATGCGACACGACCCTACTAGATACTATCAGCCTTGACACACGACATAACGCAGTAGAGGGCGCGACTCGACTAAAGACAGCCGACTAAAGATCGAACAAGAAACGACATTGCAAGGCAAAATAAAATCCAATACGAGTCCCGACATGAAAAAATTAAAGACCATACGAGAGAAAAGAGAAAGTGACCAACGAGAAGATGCGATATGAAAAAAAGAAAAAGAAAGAAGAGAAGGAAAGGGAAAAAGGAATAAATCACAAGGTGGGAAAAGTAAGAGGCCAACGGAAAATAGAAAATATAGGGGAGAGAAGTGAAATATTAAGAAAGAGAAAAGACAACGGCGAACATTGAAGAAAGAAGTGTTAAGAGAGAAAAAAGCTCAGAGAGACATGAGAAGGGTAGATGAGAGGGAAAAGATAAAGGAGAGAAAGTAAAAAGAAGAATAAAGAGTTGAGAGAAGGGAGAAAACAGAAGAAAGAAAGGAGAGAAAAGCGCAGGAATAAGAGAGAAGGAGAAGTAAGCGCAGGAATAAGAGAGGAGAAGTAAAAGTAAGTAAAGTATCGTGATTTAACGCAAGTGTAAATACCCACGCACTCTTACTGTCTTTTGCCGTTGGCGCCGAATTTCTATAATCAGTGGCGCAATTGTTGAGAGAGGGCCGTCAGCGAACATGCTGTTCACTCGTAATTTTTCCAGATTTCGTCTTATGTTCCGTTGCCTCCATTTTGGGTACTCTGCGAAAGAAATTTGATTTTGTAATTGTTCGTACAACATCGTCGTATGTGTGTAAAGTATACTCACTTTTAGGCGCGCCGGTGAAGATGGTGTCTTCTTAGAACTTCTTTCTTGACGCATAAATACTTACTTTCTACCCACCCTATTTTACCTCTGTGTATTTAAGTGTGCCCATGTGTTTTGCTCATTGTGTCCGTTATATTCTAACCCACAAGAAGCTGTCAATATACTCGATATTCAAATACCGTTCATTTCAGTATTAGCAGTATATGACAACTCCTTGCTGAAGTTGCGGTACCTTATAGTACCAATCCTGCAAGAAAACAGCTGAAAAGGAAACCTGCCTAAGGGGGAACCGAGACGAAACAAGATAATCAAGCAAAACATATCAACACTCAATAAAGAATACAACGGACACAATGTGACGCGCCATTTCGTGCTGAGTGGGGTGGTGTGACTGCCCTACGGAGAGCTGTGCCCTCCCCGATTACGCGAACCGATTTCTTTGCTTCGGGTGATTGCGTCTATCCTGTGTCACCGTAGGGCGGTCGGGGGGGCTCGGCGGCCACCAACACATACGCAGCACCAGGCACGCAGCCCAGACACGTACGTCTGCGAGGGGCGCCGACGCTCCATGGAAGCGAGAACGCCAATGACATATTTAGCAGTAAAAAGCAATGAAAATAACTATACGTATACACCGGTTGGTACGGCTTAGACGAGTTGCTTGTGACAAGCAGTCGTATCATCTACAGTTCGATCTCGCGTAAATCGCTTGTTTAATTGTCAATTGCGTACTCGTTCCGTTTGAAGCAAAGGGACCGGCACCCCACTCAGTTATTACTTACCACATCACGTACACTCTAACCAACTCCATTTTTATATTTTTCCATTATAAATCCTCCAGTGATCTGAAAGAGAGAAAAATGTGTAGTATATTTCGGTCGTGCAATGTTTGAGTTATTACACTACACGTATTATCTTCAAAACTATAAACACTCATTCATGATTTTTAATTTTCATTAGAGGGAGTAGGTAGAATATAAATATACATGTATGGACCATGCATTTTGTAACTTCGAAAAAAAAAACAACTCACACATCGAAGGCTGTTACGCCCGCAGCTATTTAACCCGAGGATTTTGAAATTAAATACACTTTAACGTTAATTGCAAAAATTGGAGTTAATATTGTTTGATCAACGATCTAACAAGTACATAGGGTGTGGGAGATAAATAAATCAAACAAAATCTCACTGTCTCTCTGTAAATATAAAGAAGTTTCGTAATTTTTAATTCAGTTGTAATATTGATCCACGTTAGCGAAAAAATGTACCCAGTGCACGAAACAGGAATCTTTGAGTAATACAAGCAACAATGTAGTATATCATGTCCAAAATTACAAGAATATGTTTAGTAGTTAAACACAGAAATACAGTGGAAATTTTTTTAAATCTAATGGCTGACCTTGGAAGTCCTGGCGACAGGTGGTGTCGCGGTGAGAACTGTTGAAACCCAAAATGGGATGTACCTTCCTTTGAATAACAAATTCTCATTTCACACACGTAGCACCAACAATTAACACATGCTTAGCCCCTGCAAATAACACACGCTTGGCACCTGCAAATAACACACACTTGGCACCTGCATTTAACACACACTTGGCACCTGCACATAACACGCTTAGCTCTTGCAAATAACACACGCATGGCACCTGCAAGTAACACACGCTTGGCACTTGCATATAACACGCTTTGCCCTTGCAAATAACACACGCTTGGAACATGCTAATAAAACACTCTTACTCCCTACAAATATCGCACGCGTAGCACTAGCAAATAACACACGCCTAACACCTGCATGTAACACATGCTTAGCACCATGAATACACTTATAAAACTTCACAAAACACAATTTGTTACGTCGCACTTCCAGCACACTTCTTCGCGACTGACTTGGCAGATGTGTCGATTGGCACTGGAGGGAAGGACTGTGAATTCGCGGCAAAGGGTGGCGATCTACCGCGCATTTAATCGAAATCTGCTCTCTGGGAGGAAACAAATTATAAAAATTGTCTAAAATATCTCCAATTATTTCTGTGATATTTCTGTTGTTAATTTTTTGTGAAATACTATCCATTTCCTTAAAATGGAAATTGAATAGATAGAGAAAAATTCCCTCAATTTTTCGATAACCAATAAGAATTTAAGTTGATCCCGCTAGATTTCCCGCGACCAGAACACAGGAAATAGTTATAGAAAATAAATGTTATAAATGTAATTTTGAGTGTGCATTTTTTTAAATTTAGAAGAAAATTTTTAAAATCGCCTTAAAAATTGTTCAGTTATTTTGAGTAATTTTTGATGTTACCTTTATGTGTAATATTCGCCAAATCCTTAGAAAGGGCATCGGATATCCAGAAAAAAGTTCCCTCTATTTTTCGATAACCAAAAAGAATTTAAGTTGATCCCGCCACGATTCCCGCGACCAGGACACTCATGTAGTCAAAAGCAATAAATGTTATAAATGTAACTGAGAGTTTACATTTTTTTTCAGAAGAAAAGTTTCAAAATCGCCTTAAAAGTCTTCAGTTATTTTCACGATTTACGCGCATTTATCTGCTGATACCATTCTGTTCGAGTTTCGTCATTCGTTTAAAACATAAATTATCTTTTGGAAGCAAAATGCTTGAATATTCTAATGGTGAATTCAATTTCCTGTTAACCTCGCTAATTGTTCTCAATGATGGCAGTGAGGACATAAGACGTTATATAATCGAAAAGAAATTGTATACCTAAAAATGAAAATTAGTCAAACGTTCCTTGAACGAAGAGTAATGATTTAAGAATATCGTTTATGAACATCCATTTTGGTAGAAAATTATCTAAAATATTTCTTCACGAGGAAACAGGTGAATAATAAATACAATTATTAAATTAATTTATGCAGTCATGTGTTTTTGAACTATATATTTGAATTTTGTGTATATATTTAAGAAATATATGCAGAGTGTCTTCCTGCAAATTTCTGATATTCAAGTGAAGTAATGTCAATCGTGAACTAGTTATTAATGCACGTCGGTTGATATACAATATTTCTTAATTGAGTAACATATCCATGAGCGAGAACCAACCTCAAGTAACGATATATTGCGTTTTAAAATAAATTAAACAAATTGAACGTTCCTGAAGATACAAATACTAAATTGAAATCCACGCTAACATCGATATCAATTTTGTGATAGAATTAAAACTATTGCCAGATTATCAAGATTAAATATGTCAAAAACATGACATTTCTTTGTGTGCGCATTCTACCTCTTTATTTTAATGTTATATATTAATACGATTGCAATCGAACGCAGTGGCCCCAGTTTATCGAGTTTTTAAAAAACCCTTTACTTTTGCATTTATTTCGCTGCTGAATATTTTTAAGCTTCTGGCCTCTATCCATACCCTAATTTAAATGTTTAATCTTAAAATCTAGTAAATAGTAAAAATGTGTGGAATGAGTCACAACAAATAGAAAGCGAATAGGGAAAGGTAAATTGTAATCATGATTCAGATTGTCCGTTTATATTTCTTTCTCACATTTTGTTCACGCATTTTTTTTCTTTCATATCCGTTCAGAAAAATTGTTTCTAATCCATTATTTCGTACAGTGGTGAGAATCGTGTCTACAGTAAATGGTAAAACTCAGATCACCTGCTCAATAGCTACTGTCGGGTTGGTTTCCGGGAGTGACCTTCAATGCAGCGGTAGTGAGTGCTGTTATTGTGACGAGGCGACCGTATAGACTGCGAATGGTTCCAGGTAGTTTTTGTATTACGCGATTAAGTGTGTGGTAAAATGGATTAAAAATTCTATTATTATGGCGGAAGGGTAATATTTGAGACGTTGCATCAGAGAGTCGTAAGCCACACTTCCATGAAATTTGAGATATCGCCGTAGATTAGTAGTTGATGGGACTGGAAGTCTCCAATGAGACATAGTTTGCTATCTATTTGTGGGTAAATACGAAATTACAAGACAGTATTTAAGACTAATTTCTCTCGTTGGTTCTTTTTTTTTCACGAGAGATGGCCACAGGCTACTAACATGGCAAGAGCAAGAAGAAAAACAATAATGAAATTGTAGAAGAAACTGACAAAAGTGATAGAAATGAATTTCTGCCAAATTATGGAAGGAGGGAGTTGACAAAATGGACAAAGAACCATGCTAGAAGATGAGGAAAACTACTTTAAATCTCATTTCAGATCTCAGCTTCAAACGCAGAAATCTTCATATTATAAGTGATAACTGCAAGGAACAAAATAAAAAAAGGCAATTGTTGACATGGAGTGAGCATTCATAGAATGTGTAAGATTCATGTCTATTTCTCACTGGTTCCCCCAAGTAAGTTATACTAGAATACCCTGAGATCGGGGTTTTGGAAAGATAGAGAAGCATGCCTGCCAAAATAGAAACATGTTCCGAATAATTGGAAGTGTCCTTTACAATTACCAACACGGGCGGATGGTCGGTTGCGAATATGCGCATGTGCTCAATTCCTCTATTGATTACCAAGTTGGGAAGAACTGGTTTTAGAAATTTCTAAATGTTTCATATTGCTCTTATCAAAAACATAATAATAACAGACCTTTACGTGTGTTACATCAAACTTCTGATTACTTTCAAGTTTGAGCAGGATAATCCAAATATTTTCAAACTTACCCAAATCTAAAATCAAAAAATTAATCATTATACAGAAATTAATATCAATAGAAAAAGCACATTTAATTAGAAATACATTCAATCACCTTCAGAAATTAAAAGAAACTTTGAAAATAAACAAGAAAAAACGTGATAGTAAGATGTCTTAAGAGTTTCTTACGTACACAAGGTGATGACCAGTTATATCTGTGGACAGATGTATGAAGGAAGAAACAATCTTCTACTATAATTTCTTATTTTCCAGTATCGTTACTTCATCCATATCTCACTGATGTGGCATAAATACTGCACATAATGTAGAGATGTAAGATTTTACTTTTTTTTAAAATATTTTTTAATTTTTTTTATTTGTTCTTTTCCCCCCTACGTCACATACAGTTGTTACTGTTTTTTGACAGAATAAATCTAAATCTAAATCTAAACAGTTCATTTTAAAGGTTCGGCGACATTTTCATGTTCTGATGAAATATTAATTATTAACCTTTTATATTTCATACGTTTCAAAAATGTTTTTAACTGTGGAAACAGACCTGTCTCAAATGTTTAATAAAATAACCCAGGCAGTTCCAAGTAAAATTTCGGAATTCATTTGAAACCTCTGATTTCAGAAACTAGCTGAAGTTATAAACAGCGCTCCTGTAAAGTTACCATTTTGTGGCTTGTGACTATCTCTGACGCAACGCCTCACTTCATGGATGGGATGTTTAAATATTTCGTATAAACTAATCTGCTACTATAACTGGGTGCATTTTTGTATTCAATTACGCGTGATAACTCACATTGCGCAGGCAGTTTCAGCACGCGCCTGCTCCAAAAAAATATGGTTCTGCAACTTGGTAACGTGAGATCTGGTTAATTGGAATAAAATAGTCCACAATAAACCTGACGACAATGTGTTTTAAGCACCCGTTTTCTTGAATATCTTACCTAACTCCTTGACTAATAGTAATTGAATTACGCTTAAATAATAGCAACGAGATTTGTTGACAAAACCTCATGACCAGGAATGTTCACTCTCTTTTAATAGAAACTATTTTGCACCGAGAAACGATCCGCAGATTTGATAGCCCTTGCGTCGAAATAACTCGCCCTCCTACTCCTCTTGCCTCTAGCTTAAAAGTGCGCGATAGTACTACTTTATCTATGTTAAAAAGATAAATCGCTCGCTCCTGTGAAGATATACCTTCCTCTCATAGTTAAAGTAAGTATTAATCGCCTAAAATAAATTACTATTACCTTATGTATTGTCATAACTAAGCATCATCGATATTTTATGTTTGAGAATTCCATTTATTTTATAGTCAATGGTGCACACAAGAGGTAGGGAAGGACACATTGAACTTCACGCTTCCCCCTCCCAATAGCGTCCCACTGATACATATTCAAAAATATATAATTTTCTATTAAAGTAACCCAGTATACCCTTTATTAATGCGTTTTATGTTTTAATTATAAATCAACAAATAATGCATTTTATATGCATCACGAATGAACTAATGGTACTACAGAATGGCACAGACATACTCGTACTAGTTACTTTTCTAATTTCTTTGGTTTCTTTGGTAGTCTAGCTTCTCGGTTTTGTCCCATCCTCTTGCCAGCTGCCAACTTTCGCCTCCCGAACTACTTTTTTTCACATTTTCTCAGTGTTTCGATCATCTAATGGTAGAACTGAAATGTGACTCAGTATATTAGAGAAGAGTAAAACTTCATGCTATTTGGCAATTTTCGTCGAAAAAATTGAAGTTCTTTTTGAGAATATATCGTTTGAGCGTTTTTGAAAATGCATATTTTGATGCTCATTTTTATTTTGGAAATTGGAGTTTTAGAGAAATTTCTTAATAAATTATTTGAAGTAATTGTATTTACAAGTGTAATAATGTGAACAAATTGCTAATAATTTAAATATTAACGGCATATTAAGAAAATTATTTTTCTGTAATTTTGGAAAAAACAAAGAATCTCTCAAAGTGTCCCTTGTGTATTGTAATTCTTTTTTATTAGCACTATTCTTTCAAAAAAATGAAACTTTTTCTAGAAAATGACATTTGCAGAATTTAAAATTCATTTTCACAAAAAACATTTAAGTTTTTGAAAAACTTTATAAATCATCATTTGAACCACATGTACTCATAAATGTAAAAATATTTTAAAAAATCGCCGTTAATGTAAATTCAAACGAAAGAGACGTAAAACAAATTAAATTTCTGTAACTTTTGAAAAAACATGGGATTTCTGTTAAATGGTGTTTATGTCATCGTGTACAGTACATTTGACACTATCCCTACTCCACAGAAGGTTTAAAGGAAATAATTGAAACTGTTTTTGAGAAATTCTTGTTTTTAATTTTTATACTGCATATATTTCACTTAATATTAAGCGAAAACTACTAAAATTTAAAAAGAGATGTGCATGACGTTAATGAAAGGACTAATTATGAATAAAAAATTTCACACGAAGAAAAAAATCTGTATCTTCAATATTGTAGTTATAAGGAGACACGAAAAATCAAACTTTTCCAAGTTCGAAAATTCAGAGTAAACAGAGAAAACGGACCTGTACTCTCTTTTTACATGTATTTCATTCTTTTCTAACATGAAATTTTTATAGAAATTACTCTATTAGATTTTTTAAATGATCCAGGGGCTTCATGAACAGTACCCCCAAAATTTAAAGTATGTTTTTCATAATTGAATCTTTTTGAGTTGGGAAAGATCGACAGGGGAATATTCATTTTGGAAAAATCCTACAAATAGTTTAGGCGCTAGTGTTGTTTCAGACGGACGGACATAGTCGGTCACAGAGTGCGTTTTGAAACAAAACAACCGCTTTTTCGCTATCAAGGAACCCCAAAACGCGTATTTCCGTTGAAATCTTGAAATATATTTTCTGCATATCCTACAAATAGTTTAGGCGCTAGTGTTGTTTCAGACGGACGGGCATAGTCGGTCACAGAGCGCGTTTTGAAACAAAACAACCAATTTTTCGCCATCAAGGAACCCCAAAACGCGTATTTCCGTTGAAATCTTGAAATATATTTTCTGCAGCATGACATAACTTACTCCTTACTAATTATATTGCACTGCATATACGTACGTATACGTGAGAGTAAATGTGAAACAAAATACATCATAATACTCCGGAGGTAAACTGTCTAGTTCTTGAATGATGCTAACCTCACTCTGTTGGTACTTCTATTCTTCATACAACTATTCAAAAACGATGGTGAAGGCATACCGAACCTCGAAAAAACGTGCACATAGTCCCCCATAAGTCCCATATTCTTACTTTCATATTACGGAAATCAAATCAAGGAAAGGGGTTGCTAGAGGAGCGGAGGGAAGAGATGGTGCTGAGGTCAAGCGAGCTGAGCGGAAGGAATGGGAATCAGCGGGCGGAACATTAGGAATAGATCGAGTGGAAGGGGCTGAATGATAGGTGCACATGTGTGGGTGGGACGGCCAATGCGGTCCGGGTATGGAGTGTAGTGAAGTGCAAATGAATGGGATGAATGGGAAGAATGAATGGTTATGTATATAATGAAACAAGTATGAATGATGTGTGAATGTAGAGAAAAAAATCTCACCTGTAAATTAAGAACAATTTCTGTAGTAATTAACAAAACTGATCTTAGTTTAAGTTAGAAATGCCAAAGTACAAGTAAGTCAACTTTAGGACTAGAATGTTAAATTTAGTTGTAAGACAAAGCCCCTCCTCTAGCTGCTTAAGCCGCAAGGCAGCAGTATAATGTAAAAATTGAAAGTAAATAAATCCCCCTTCTCCAAAGGGTTACTGTGGAGGGGACAAAAGAAAGTTCGGGTATGGCGTGCGTGAGAAACGAGCGAAGCGTGCGGAACTGCTTAATAGATGATTGTGTTAAATACGAACGGCCAATGCCGGGTAAATCGAGAAGTTACGACCTTAAGACCTGCGACTAGTTACACGTATACAAATAAAAACTGAATTAAATATACCAATTAGTATCATGTCAACTACGGCGTTTCTTTTACAGAAGTCTACGATGTAATCAGTCGAAGTGGATACATTGAATTGTACATTCAACACACTCGCTCGTTCCAAGGCTACTTCCAGATGTTGGTAGTCGAAACATTGACTTGGGTGAGTATCGCCAACTTTTTTTTTTTTATTTTTTTAAATTTATTTCTACCTGCTCGGCATTTCTGCCTTTCAGGGGTGTTCATTGTACAATATTATACACATTAACTTTTAGGGATGGACATCCGCATGCGTTACCTCCTCTCTCAGGGGTCTGATAAAACGTTGTTCTTTGAGAAGAAACTGTGGATAACAGTTTTTGGAGTTATATGGGTTTATTTTGAGGAGAGGGTGTCAGTGGGTGGAATTTTGGAAAGTGGAAGATGGGTAGGTGATTTAAGGTGGACGAAGGGAGTCTTTAGGGAATCGTGATCTTATTCTTTTTGATGAACCATACGTTTTACCTAGCTTGAATATTGTTGTACTGCGCAATTGGGGAATGGATGAGAAGAATTTATGAGTCATAAGATTTATATATTCGTTAATGGATGATATATTTAGTTCATTTTGGATTTGTATGTTGCTTATGAACCAAGGAGCTTTAATGATCTTTCTGAGAAATTTATTTTGTATTATTTCTATTTTGTTTAGGTTTGTTTTTGCGGCGTTATTCCAGATCGGGCAGGCATATGTGAGCGTTGGTCTTATTATTGTTTTATAGATGGTTAAGCCGCAGTCAGTGCTAAGTCCGGAATTTCTATTTATTATTGGGTATAGTTTGGATATTTTTGCATAAGTTTTATCTGCTATAGATTTGATATGTTGTTTCCAGTTTAGTTTGGTGTCAAGTAGTACTCCTAAGTATTTTGCTGGTGTATTTCCACTCATCCATTCTATATTTGTGTTTTGGAGGCTGAGGAGGGGTGGTTGAGGAAGTTTGCGGAGTGTGAAAATTTTTGCTTGAGTTGTAGATGCGTTAATCTTAATTTTCCAGTTTGAAGCCCATTTAATGTAGTTATTTAGGTCAATCTGTATATTGTCGAAGGCGCAGCTAATGTCTGAATGAGAGGTAAAAAGTGCTGTGTCATCTGCGTAAAGGGCAATTTCTGTATAGTCTGACTGTGGTAAATCCGACATGTAAACAGTAAAGAGAAGTGGAGAGAGGCAAGAACCTTGAGGAACTCCTGCATTAATTTCAAATTTGTTTGAGAGACTTGAGTTAATACGGACGGAAAAATATCTATCTTTTAGAAAACTTCTGATTAGATGGAGTAGATATTTGGGAGTTCCTAGTTGGCGCAGTTTGTATAAAAGACCTTCATGCCAGAGTTTATCAAAGGCTTTCTCAATGTCTAGGAACACTGCAATTGTGTATTTTTTGCTGTGAAATGAATTTGCAATATATTCAGTTAAACGGAGCAATTGGTGGGTGGTGCTATGTTGAGATCTGAATCCGAACTGAAAGTCAGGGATAGCGCTAATTTTTGTTAGGTAAGTAGATAATCTGCTGTGAATTAATTTTTCAAATATCTTTGCGATTGAGGGTAGGAGGCTTATTGGTCTGTAGCTTGTAGGAAAGCGAGGATCTTTGCCTGGTTTACAGAAGGGTAAGATTATAGATAATTTCCAATCTTTTGGAAAGTAGCCCAGTCTTAGACAGGAATTAAATAAGGCGGTTAAAATAGTTATAGCTCTTTTGGGTAATTCTTTAAGAGCTCTGTTGTTAATATGGTCGTGACCTGCTGATTTTCGGGTTTTCAATTGCTTAATAATTTTAGATGTTTCGGATGGGGATATAAATTTTATTTTATCTGGGACATTATAGTCTGGTAATAGGACGTTTTTTGTAATATAATTAGTAAAGGAAGAATTTGTATTTGGGTTTGGAGTAAAACTATTTGGCAGATATTTACCTAACATATTGGCTTTCATATGATCCGTATAAGCTACATTTGAGTTGTGTTTCAGGATAGGAATGTCAGTAGTTTCTTTACATAGTCTTTTTATGGTTGACCAGAGTGGTCTACTATTAGGGTGTATTTGAGCTATGGATCTTTGAAAATTGTTTATTCGAATTTGATTTAATTTGTTTTTGATTGTTCTCCCTAATTTGTTGATTTTTGCTTTAAGGTCATGTCTGCGGTTGATTTGCCAGAGCCGTCGAAGGTTACGTTTACTTTTAATTAGGTTTAGAATATTCCTTGGGATCGGATTTCTATTGTTAGTGAAAGGTCTTGCGAAAGGAGTTGTTGATTGTAGCAATGCAACGTAGATTTTCTGAGTGATATCAGTTACCTGATTGTCTATTTCATTTGTTGTTAGTATCTGTTCCGGGTAGTGAAGGTTTACTTCTAATAGGTCTCTAAATTTATTCCAGTTGACGTGCCCTTTCGTGCCCAAAACTGTGAAGGGATTATTAGACTGCAAGAGGTTTGAAGATTTTAGTTCAATGATGACTGGGCAATGATCTGAATCTAATTCAGGAAGTACGGTTTGAGATGTAGGTAAGTGGAAGTTTTTAGACACCATTATGTCTAAAATATCTGGGATAATATTACTATTGTACGGGTAGTGTGTTGGCTGCCAAGGTGCTATTACATCTAAGTTATTGTTTACTGCAAAATATTGCAATTTAATGCCTTGCTGGGTTGTGCAATTGCATCCCCAGGCTTGGTTTTTACTGTTTAGGTCTCCTAGTAGAATAACGTTGGCGTTGTTATTAAATATTTCCTTGTATTCTTTTACTGGAAATTGTTTATTCGGAGGTTTATATGCTGTTATTATTGTGTAATCTTTATTATCTATGGTTACGGTGACTGACACAGTTTCCAGGTTAGAAGTGTTGGGGCTAAGTGACCGTTGATGTTTGACTCGGGTTGAAAGAGCAATCAAAACACCCCCTGCTGCAACATTTGAAATTCTGTCACTTCTATATATTTTATAACCGGACATTTTGAATTTTTCATTTAGAACCAAGTGGGTTTCGGTTATGCATGCAATATCGATTTTGTGTTCGTGAAGAAAAATTTCTATTTCTGATTGTTGTCTTTTAATTCCGTTTGCATTCCAATTCAATAAAGTGATTTTATTTGCCATTATGGAAATTTATTAGCACTGACTGTACAATATTTTGAATTTGCGGGATTATAGCTGAGATTACTTGTGATACTATTGTTGTTATTAGTTGGGATACATCAGTTGGCATTTGGGTTTGCAAAGATTGAGCCGGTGACCACGGGGTATTGGTTTTGGGAAGGGGAGGAAATTCGCGAGGGCTAAATGTTGGAGGGCTACGAGAGGGATTGTTGCGCGGCGGCGGTTGTTGCTCTGACCCTGACCTGCGTTCATTTAGGTTTGAACGTGCTTGCTGAGTTTCTTTGAAAATGCGACAGCCTTTGTAATTAGCCGTGTGCTCCAAGCCACAGTTAACGCAATTCGGTTTCTCACTTTTTGGTTTTGTGCATTGAAAATAGTGGTGTGATTCTTTACATCTAACGCACCTCGGAGTGAGTCGGCAGTTTGCTTGCGAGTGTCCATACCTTTGACAACGTTTACATTGTATTGGGTGGTTTCGATTTGTTCTAGGTTGAACTTGTATGACGCAATGCATCAGGCGATTTAAAGTTAATATTGACTTCCCGTCTCTATTGTCTTTTATTTCTAGAGCACAAATTTCAATTGGATTTTTCTTTTTGTCATATAATCTAGTCACTTTGGTAACAGGGTATTTGAGTTCAAGTTCTTTTAAAATGTCAGCTTCCGAGTAACATGTGGGGATGCCCTTCATCACAGCATTAAAGGTTTTAATAGAAGGGTCGCGGAAAGAATAGAATTGTCTGTTCTTCTCAACACAGTGTTGTCTAAAATTACGGTAATCTTCTATTGTAGTGAGCATGATTTTTAGTTGATCACCGGCTGTCTTGGTTGTGAAATCACATTTGACGACTGATTTAATGTCGGAAATCATTTGGTTGTAGTCAAGTACGTTGTGCATAATTATGGGCGGAATTTTTAATGTTTGTTCTGGAGTACTTTGATCACTGTCTTTAAGATTTTGAAGCACTTCGAAACGCGATGAAGTTTGAACATTGTATAATGGCATAGAGTTTTCATCATCATTTCTCTTTCGTTTACTTACGTTTGAAAGCGTTTCGTTGGAAGTTGTTGCGTGCATCTCCTCGCTTTGGTGTTCTTGGGGCAGGGTCGTTTGGGGCGGTTGCTGCTGCATTAACGGTTGCCCTTGCTGCGCTGTGGGTTGATTCTGTTGAAGTAGCAGTAGTTGCTGCTGTTGTTGCTGATGAAGGAGTTGCAGATGTTGCTGCTGTTGTTGTAAAAGTTGAAATTGTGCTGTTGGGAGAATGCACTGATCGTTGTTGCTTGCATATAAGGTATCCATAGCGTTCACAAACACTTGTGATGTACCGTGTAGCCCCGACTCGGGGCTACCTTGTACGTTCATTTCGCCACTCACGGTCACGGGTTGGTTTTCACACACTTGTGGTAAATATTTTTTAATACTATTTGCGAAATTAAACTGTTTTTGATGTAACGATGTATAATATTTAAAAAAAAGAGACACGTAGATTGCTGTGCAAGCGAAACTAGTTTGACACTCAATCTAAACACATTACGCAGTGAGAGAGCTCTCGCATTCGATGTTCACGGCACGGCTGCTCAGTGCGAACTGTGAGTATCGCCAACTACAATATATTTCACATGTGCATGTATAGCAATAAGATTTAATTGTATTTATTTAGTTGAATGTTTACCACTTTCGTTTCTTGGTCGCTGTAAAATTACACTACTAGATCGCTCAAAAGTTCTGGTATGCTAAGCATGGTTTCCCAAGGCTACCCAGGCGGTTTTCGAACCGTCGTCGCAAGTCATAAATACGCCCTAGCCCTAAGTGAACAATGCTTTAACAATATCGAGTAAATCAAGAATTCAGGTATCAGGAATCAAAAATCAAGAAATTACATATGTTCCGTTTAGTGTGATTTTGTCTGCTAAGAATGTAAGCGGCTGTTTGCCGCTTTTCCCACAGAAGTCGCGTCGCTGCTTGGAGGCTCGCGAACTAATAAAGTTCCCACACGCCCATAATACATACCTTACGCAGGTTGTAACCCACAATTTTAGCGAACGTGTACTTTGTGGTACCTACCTCAATGATTGATTAGTGATTCCGGTCGCGTCAACTGCTAAATTCATTAGTCCTTTAAGTGTAGTGCATGATTTTGTTGCGGAGGTGACGGCGATCTTCCCTCGCTGCATGGCGAGATCCGTACGACATACACGTCGGCGTGAGGTTTTCTCCTAACAGGAATCTCCTACGAGCGGGGACCCGCTCCATTCGGGGCATGTGTGCATGTAAGAGTAAGGGATGTGGATAGGACGAGGAAGAGGAAGGAAAGATCGTGTGCGATCCGTTTGTTAGGGCGCTGCTCCGGCATTCGCCTGGTGTTGATAGGAGAAACCGCGGAAAACTACCGATCACAGCAGTCGGCCGTTAGAATTCTTCTCCAGACAGCAGATAAATTTGACCTCTATCTTGCTAGTCTCGAAAAATACTTCTCTTAAGAAACAAGTGCCTTCAAAATTGTTAGACAGGATACATTTTTTCTCAATTATTATATTTCATAACAATTCAAATTTAATCTTACGTGTATGTTACGTCTACTAATCTTACGTCTTCAACGTAATTTCGAGATCTTTTGCGCCCCATCATCAGGTCTAATGAAATAATACAATTCCTGTAATTCCTAAATGTAGTATAATATTAGTCTAAGTTGAGTTCTAGATAATTATCGTATAAACACAAATTTGCTGGTTTTTTTTCAAATAACATGTTTTATTATCCAACTGAAGATATCTCTTTATACTAGTTTGTAGTGACTCATTGAAGAGGATTATCCATTGTTTAAAATTGCCGTTTTTATTTTTTTTTAAATTTAAGTTTTCAAAGGTATTTATGAAGTTTTTAACATTTAGAAAGCTAGTTCTAAAGAAGATTCTTTTTTTATAAAATACCAATTTAAGAAAGAACTACCAATTTCATTTAGAACTCATCTGTTTGTCATCATCACGAACGAATGGATGAACTTTCCCGGCAAGTCACTACGTATAGTACATCTCGTTGTACGTAGTTGTTGATGCGCATCGAAACTAAAATAATCAAACACCTTAAGTATTCGAGCAATTTGAAACGTTTCTACAATCTTTCAGGTACAAAAAGATGATAAAAATGTATTCAATGTCCAAAAGCAGTGAAAGGTAACGCGATGGTACAGTTTCATAAGCTTTGCTGTAAAAGCAGTTACGGAAGTAAGAAATTTGGGCTTTCATCAATGACTCGAAGATATTTCAAACATTTTGAAAGACAGTGCGAATGTAAATTGTGTTAATGATTGTGCTTTTAATGATCCAAAGAGCTTATACTGGTAACATTGGCCCACTTGCAGGAAGGATCTTTGAAGGAGCGTAATTAAACCGTTCTAAAAGTTGTAAAATACTGTTTATGATTTCGTAAGGCGGTCAAAGTCTCTTAGATTCCTTATTGACGCTTTCTTCCCAATATTTCAACTACTGTTCTCAATTGGCTAGAATTGTTTGCATCTGACTTTTACCAAAATTAAAGACCTTATAGCTAAGTAAGTGTAGCTGAGATTTTCCCTTTTCGCTTTCTCTTATCACTGATAACCGAGTCTTCAGAGAAAGGATGGTGAGTTTCTTTTTGCGATTGATATTTGCCATTTCCCGGGATGAAAAGAACGAAAACAATCTTCCCTATTGCACTCCCTACACAATCAATGCCAAAACTACTACGCAGCGAAAGCACATTTAACGCTGGATTGTATTGCAAGTTGAAGGAGAAATCGTCGTAGCTGCTTCCAATGACATTCTAAGAATAGCACACTCAAAGGGAGAGGTAGAAATGGCAGCGGCGATACCCCCTACCGCCTCAGAAACGCGTGGATCATTGCCGGTTACCACCAAGGCCACAAGTTGAGGTAGCAGAGAGCGACATGACACTGAAAAACGTTTATCGAAATGTGTATAAAAGTGGCCGCCTTGAAAGGGGAAAAGAGATTTTGTAGAGGAATTGATGATTGTTTGTCGAGAACAGGGGTGGTCGACATAAAGAGAATTTAGGATCATTAGTCTCGCAGGAGTAATATTCCTGAAAAAAGTGATCGAGAAGAGGGGTGGTCGTGAAGAGGCATGTCTATATTTCTGGCCTTCTTTATTTTTGACTTGACTATACTGACGTATTAATTAGGGAAATAGTCATACATATACATCTCGTCCAGGAGTAGAACTAGTATTTGTTGTTTGTGCACCAATCGCAAACAGACTTGGATAATAATCGATACTTCCCTGTACATATGGCATTACTTTCTATGAAAACCTGAGTTAAAACCGGGAGAGGTGGATTAGGGCATCAACTGATATCACTGCATTGCCTCTGACCGGGAGGTCTTAGGTTCGAGTCCCGACGGTGACAGGGTTTTCGACACTATCTAGTAGAACGAGTTCTGATCGGTAGTTTTCCGAGGTTTCTTCGGTCAATATCAGGCGAATGTCGGGACAGTATTCGAGCAAACGGGCCACGAACCGCTCGTGATCCTTCTTCCAACTTTGCCTCTAACTTGAGCCAATCTATACCAGCAATGGTAAATAAAGCTAATATGTCAGGGGCTTCAAAATGTGCTCTTTCTAATGCGACATATGTCATAAAAATATTTTCTCTAAACCCGTGTTGAAAATATTTTATTTTATGGCTCTTTGCAAAACTCTTACGTTTAAGTTTTATAGAAATGGAAAGAGCTAGAAGGTTGAAATATTGCGTTCTAAAACAATGATATGTTGTGCTATTACGTGCTAGATTTCAGTTGCTTTACTTGAATATTCAGGAAACTATACAACAAGAACGTGAAATTTTTATTGAACACAAATTTTTGGCATTAAGTGCCTCCCGTGGATAATCAAAATCATATTTTTAGAACCTTCAAAATGTGGTCTTTTAAATGAAGTAAATTTGGAAGAAGTTCTATAAGGCACTTTTCTATAAAATGTTGAAAATATTCTGAGGCTTTTCGCCAAAATCATCAAATTTAAACTTAATTTATTTAGTAATAGAAATCGCTAGGAGTTTGAAAATATGAATTTAGAAACAATGTAATGTTGATTTGTTGCAAGTGAAGTTTCTCTTTTCTTACTGAATATTAAGGAATCTATTTAATGATAAAGTCTTTTTTAAGACAAAATAGATATTAGTTTCATTTAATATCGAATACCAGGGGAAAATGTTCAAGTAAGCTCAGTTTCATTTGGTTACCATAACGGAGAAGGAAAAAATGTATCAAAAAATCGTATAATCGTGTTGTACAACAAAGTACTGTACAACAACTGCACGTGATCGCGACAAATCACTATTCTCAAAAAACTATTTACATGAAACTTCAACTTCACTCAAAGAGTTGCTTGGAGTCCCGTGGATTCGGAATTCAAAATTCCATCAAAATCCGATATGGTCGTACGGGAACCCTTGACGGAAAGAGCCACTACCAGTCAACTTTGGTCACCCCTTCGTGTACCTTTCATGCCGAGAATACTACCGAGCAACCCACCCGTCAGGTACTCGGATGAGGAGGGTCTTATTGACGTCACGGGGCATTGCCCCAATGGCCGCCGAACGACCGACTTCCAGGAATCCCAGAAACCTGATATCGACAAACGCCAGGAACCAGTGAAACTTCGAGGCCAATTGTCTCGCAGAGTACGATTGGATATTTGTTTGCTGTAAGAACACAGGACTCGTAAAAAATAATTACGCGACTCTCAAATAACTTTGCTTCGAAATCATAAAGTAATTCATCGCTTAGTGGTTAGTTGCGCGAAAATCAAAATAAAGAGTAAGTAATTTGTCTCTGACTGTTTGTAACTGACTATTAATAAAGCGAAAACTAAGGCGATGATAGTGGATAAAGAACAAGCCCTCCCACGAACCCACGCACTAAAAGACTATGAAAAAGTGACAGACTTTATTTATCTTTGCTCCCTAGTTCAGGCCGATGGAGGATCATCCAAAGAAAAAAGAAGACGAATAGCATTAGGTAAAAAAGGCAGTGAAATGGCTTACACCAATTTGGAAAGATGACCACATATCCCAAAATAGTAAACTACGGTTACTCAAGACTTTATCCTTCTCTGTGATGTTATATGGAAGGAACCTCTCAATCAGCTCCGGCAAGAATTGTTTTTTTACGCCCAGAACTCCGAACACGTTGGCGTTTCTAGGGTACCTATTGGGTGAGGTGAGGGTTTTTTCTTTTGTCCCCTCCACAGTAACCCTGTGAAGAAGGGGAATTTATTATCTATAAATGTTTTTATATTATGCTGCTGCCTTGCGGCTTAAGCAGCTACAGGCGGGGCTTTTTCTTACAACTAATTTTCAATTTAGACCTAAAGTTATCTTAATTGCACTTTGGCATTACTAACTTACACTAAAATAATTTTTGTAATTCTATTTTATATATTCTACGTAAATTGTATTTTGTATTGTTTGTAAATTGTTGTTATTATTATTATTATTATTATTATTATTATTATTATTATTATTATTTTCTACATTCACACATCATTCATACTAGTTTCATTATATACATAACCATTCATTCTTCCCATTCATTCGCACTTCACGCTTCATCACTTCCCACTTCACTGCACTGTTCGCCACGGCACTGACTTGACTCAAAGTGTCCGTGGCGCTCGGGCCCATTGGGAGGCGTGGCAAGTGGGGCGCGGCGTCGCGTTCCCCGCGCGTCCCTCGGCCGGTGGCGAGTCTTCCCCCTCACGCTCGGTTGCCTCCGCTTGCTCGCATAAGGCAGCAAGCGTGTCGTGAGGCAGCGCGCGGAAGGAGAAGGCGACGCGCTTCGGACCTTTCCGGAGGTGGGACCGATGCGCGCCACTATTTGCCTCACGGCCGGTGTCGCGCAGGATGCGCGGCGCCTTCGGACCCAGAGCCCTTGTAAGCGCCGTCATTGACTGCCTTTGGAGCTCCGGCAAGAATTGTTTTTTTACACCCAGAACTCCGAACACGTCGGTGTTTCTAGGGTATCTATTGGGAAGCGGAGGAGGGAGGTGGGGGTACGCCGCGAAACGCGCAGCGTGGTTTTCCGCCGTGCGAATCGGACGGAGGGTGGAGGGAGGTGCCGCCGCGAATACCTCGCAGGCATACGTCCAAATGGACCGCACGCAGGCGGTGAATAGGCGGTGTTTGAGGGCAGGATGAAGTTCGGGGGCTCGAAGGAGTGGGCGTAGGAGGGTGGTTCGGGCAGTTATTTTTTGGCTAACGTACTTTTTTGGCAGTTATTTTTTGGCTAACGTACGCCAGCGGAGGCCGCTGTCAAGCTTCACACCAAGATACTTCGCCGTCTTTTGCCACGGTCGAGGCGTGCCTAACAAGCTCACAACTTCATCGGGGTCGGCCCTCTATCGAGTGAAGTTGACGGCTACGCACTTGTCAGGGTTGAGGGCAAGCTTTTTATGGCTTAGCCATTTGGGAAGCTCGGCGAGACAATCATTCAGATATCTCACCGATTTCCTTTTGTCCGCCGATTTCGCATAGTAAGCGAAATCATCCGCGAACATTAGGAGCCCGCAATGTTGAATGCCGGTATTTGTTTCAACAGGAAGCGGCGCGTCGTTGACGTACAGACCGAATAGTGTCGGCGAGAGCACGCTTCCCTGAGGCACGCCGGCTGCGGCTTGTCTTGGGGACGAATGTACGCCATTGACGCGAACCTTGAATCGTCTATCTGTCAAGAAGCTGGCGATTAGTCTGACGTAGCAGTCGCTGATTCCAATGTCCGCAAGACACGCGAGCGCCCCTTCGTGCCATACAGAATCGAATGCCGACCGCATGTCTAGAAAAACCACTGGCAAGTTCTGCCGTCTTTCGAGAGAGAGACCGATCTCGGTACTTAGCCGCGTCAGTTGTTGCGCGGAACTTAGACCAATTCGAAATCCGAATTGCTCATCTCTAAGAAGCTTAAGACGCCGTATTTCCTGTTGCAAGCGCTCCAGGATCAGGCGCTCGAAAGCTTTCGCATGAAGCGAGAGGAGACTAATTGGTCTGTAACCGCTCGCCAGGAGTTGGTCCTTGTTAGGCTTTGGTATCATGGATACTGTCGCGATTTTCCACGCTCTGGGGAAGTATCCTAGCGCTAGGCACGCATTTAGGAGCTCCCGCAGGAACTCCACCCCGTTGCCGCCGAGCGCGCGGAGCTGGGCGGCTGTTATTCCGTCCGGCCCGCATGCCTTGCGCGTATTGAGTTGTCGCAGCGTTTCGCGGAGCTCCCTTCCCGTCACACGTCGCGCAGAGGTGCTCGGCGTAGCGGTCAGGTAGTCGCGTAAGCGTTCACCAGTTCTCTGGTCCCCGAAGCCGCCGGACTCGAATGGGCGGAACTGCCGTTCAAGCGTCTCCGCGAAGAGTTCGCTTTTCGCGGCGTCCTCCCACACGTATTCCGGCTGCATAGCGGTGTGACCGGGCGGCTGTGGTGTCGGAGTGGTGCGGAGCGGGCGGTTTACTCCCGCCTTGCGGCCCAGCGCCTTAGATAATCCCCAAAGGTTTCTTTCACGAAGATTGCAGTCTTCGATCGTGCGCGACCATTTTGCGGTTCTCTCGTCTTGTAGAGATTTACGGAATTCTCTGCTGAGAGCTCGCGCCCGCGCTCCGTCCGCGGGATCGCCGTAGCGGCTGTGTAGCTTAGAATATCTGCGCAGCTCCCGCAGCGTCCTTCTCTGCTCATCTGTAAGCTCAGGACGTGACTCCGGTTCGCGAGTAATTTTTGTATTTGATTTGTAGGACGTTCGAATCGCGGAAGTGATGTGAGTCACCGCGCTATCAATTTCGTCCCGTGAATTTAGCGGTTTTCGCTCAAGCACGGTGCTTATATGAGCTGCGAAACCGGCCCAGTTGGTGTTGTGTGATATTTTGAATTTGTTTCGGCGTGCTGCGGCGAAAGACGAAACCACGAATGTTACCGGCCTGTGATCGGAAACCAGATAGGAGATCGAAAGCGTGGCTCCGCAGTCAATTCCTTTCGCGATCGCAAGGTCGATTATTCCCGGATTTCCAGTCGACGGGTATATCATGGGTTCTTTCGGGGCGCATACGTATACGCCACGTCTCGTCGCTATGTAGTTGGCTAAACGGGTGCCGTTTCGGTTTGCACCGAGGTGCAAACCGGTTTGCACCTGTCTGTTCCTTGCATTAAAATCCCCTAGAATGAGAACTTTAGTATCTAACGCGAGTATCGCATCGATACAGGCAGTGTCTAGTTGCTGATTTGGGCAGTAGACGGACGCGATTGTCAGTCGGCCGCCAACCGTCCAAACTCGCGCCACAACTGCCTCTAGAGAACGCAAGGCCTCAGGTGGGGTCGTTACTTCTCATTACAAGTCCAATACTGTTTCGATCAAAGTTAATGTATAGTGTATATCCATTGCAGAAATGTCCAGAAGCATACAAAGTCCACTGTCATTGACGCTCAGAGGAAGGATACGGAAAATGACGTTTCATTGACTAAAACCAACAGCAACTTTATTGACTGTTTAAACTATTACATGTAAAAACCAGTAATGTAATTTCAATTTTCTTCTACCACTGGATAAGCATGCAGCTTCATATGGTGTGACAGAGCCCGTAGATATTGTTTCACATGGTTGTTATCCTTTTAATCTGGATATCTACTTACTATTTCTTCAATTCTCCTTTGATTTGCAACATATTTCTTATTTATGAGATGTGGAACATTAATATGTCCAATTTGGACTTGTATCAAGATTTGTTGAAAGGGTCGCTGGAGTGTTTTATGAAGCCGCCCTCGGAGATGGAAATCTCCGTTAAATTAGAATAGTAAAGTTTTCAAAAAATATTAAAATTAAACTCAATATTTGTTGGCTAATTTGTTACATAAAAATAAAAGTTGTCGCTCTTCATTTGACCCAATTATTAAATATTCGTTTAACTTCACATCAATGACAAGAAAACCAAGAAATTGCAGAGATAAATACAAAATAATTACATGGAAATTCGTCGCTTTTTTTGCTTGCTCAACACTTTTCATAAAATAAATTTTGTTACTTTTTAAACAATACCAGAAATGATATTTTCCGCAAAGACGCTTCTTCTTCATTTCAAGTTAGCACCGCAATACCAAGAAACCCAAGAAATTACATAGATTAATAAAAAAATAATTCCACGGGAATTTGTCGCTTTTTTGTTGCAAGCAGTGCACTCACTTGGAAGCGTCCGCGAACTTCGCCAGGCGCTGGGCGCATCCGGCGCCTGTTCAAGTGGGGGGGGGGGGGGGCGAGGTCCCTGCCCTCAGCCCAGCGCCGCGCCGGGCCAGACCCACCCGCCCTTCCCTTCCATTCCCTTCCTGCAATATGCCTGCTGCGGCGTAACGGGGATTTTGCGGGTCGCCGCGCTCCTGCCCTCGCCCTCGCCCTCTTCCTCCGCCGCCGCCCCTCGCCCACACAACTCCGCAAAGCGTTTGTCTTTTGCTTTCCACGGTAGCCACTGGAAGGCGGGAATTTATTGGTTAGTTTGGGACGCTAACTCTTGTCATACTGCCTTATTACCTAAGTAAATAAAGGGAAACCCTTTATACTAAGTATTATAACTAATATTTTGGTAGGGTCGCTATCGATTAAGGCGGCTCCATACATTTGGCATTCGCCAAGTTGCGAGCGACAGCTCGTCCGATCCCGAGCAGCTGATGTGCTCGGCGAATGTTCGCTTCCTTTGATGTGTGCAAAAGACCGACACGCGGTTGGTAGGGCCAGTACTGAATGTTCGTCGCTCGGCAAATAGCAAGCGATGCATCCACACTACGCGGGATTCAGCGAGCGGTCGCCGAAAACCGAATGTGTTGAGCTGCCTTTAGGTTGTGCCAACAGCGCAATTACTTCGCATTTTATTTCGTACCTTGGTTTCTATCACATTTTGCCACCTTTTGGAGTCTCGTATTTGAACTGTGCATCCTCTCCCCATTTTCTCGCAAATATGACGTGAGTTAATAGCTCCAACGCTGACTTGGTGTTTCGCATGAATGTCAAAAAAGTAAAGAAGAAAGAACGGAGGGAGAGAGCGAGCGAGAGACAGAGAGAGATACAAATATAGAGACAGAGAGAAAATCATAGAAGATTGCTTGCTAGCAGTGGCTGTATTTCGATTCATTTATAATGGCACTTGATCAGCTGTTACCGTGTCATTCAATCGGGGAGAGACAGAGGTTCTTTTTTTTTAAGAATCAAATGTCCCTACACCGAGTAAATGTCGACCAGATGACGGACAACGTTTTCTGGTGTTTCCTCCCCGTAAACGAGAAATTTTCCACCCTCTCGTTGTCAGCGCCTGAGAGCTCGCAGCCCCCTCCTCTCGTGCTGGCAACGCGTGCTGGCGCTGGGCGGGGCGGCGGAAGGGGGCGCGGGCGCCGCTGGTGCGCCGGGCGGCATCCGCACGATTGGAGGCGGAGGCGCAGGCGGCCTTTCAGTCGGCGCCGCCTGCCCCGCGCTCTGCCCCCCCCCCCCCCCCCTCCACCCAACCCGACGGCGCAGGCTGCCGGCCGCTATACCTGCTCGGCGAGAGGGGCAGGCCCCGCTGCTGTAATGGGCTGGAGGCACAGCGTCGCTAGCGAGGGCACCTGCCAAAAATCGAAGCGGCCAGGGAAAGTTAGTGCCAACACACACAAGTATTGCAGCATATGTAAAGAAATTAGTTATTAATGCCCTTAGGGCTTTATAAGGGTTCTAATGATCGAGCGGCGACAAAACGCCCGAAGGCAATCACGTATCACTAAGAAATAAACACATTTTTTTTTTTATTTCTTGTGTAAGGAAAATCAAAGGATTATGTGTGTGGGGGTAAATTCAGAGATGTCTTCATTACTGTACACTCCTCTTGTTGTATTTTCTTGGAATACCCTTCTCGATTTAGTGGTCACGATTTACTGACTACCCTTCAAGAGTTTCTCCACCTAAACCGAGTGGCGTTAGCGCACAGATTTATTACAGTAATTGCAGCCGGGTAATCTTTGGCCCAGTCAGCTTCACACAAATGGCAGTATCAGTATGGCTTATATCTTTACATGTGTGATTCTCATTTATTTTGTGTTAAATAGTATTTGTAGTTGATTCTCAGAGTATACTATTATTGAATTTTTGAATAGATGCAATATAATATTACTGTTTTAATAATCTATTGCGCGCACGTTTTTAACTTTAATAAATCACTAAGCATGTGTGCCTGAAACTAAAATTCCTCTGAGCTACTAGCATTTAAATAACTCTCTTCGATGCTTCAATTTGTATTATTATTATTATTATTATTATTATTATTATTATTATTATTATTATTATTATTATTATTATTATTATTATTATTAATATTATTATTATTATTTATATCCATATAATACGACAAACAATCATGACGGTTTAGATCATTTATAATGAATCATTGACATAAAATCCCATAAGCTTACAACCGCTGAAAAGTACTGCACCATTTAGATTTAAAATGAAAAAATGAATATTAAGCACT
Source organism: Gryllus longicercus (assembly GCA_038098605.1). Classification (NCBI taxonomy): domain Eukaryota; kingdom Metazoa; phylum Arthropoda; class Insecta; order Orthoptera; family Gryllidae; genus Gryllus; species Gryllus longicercus. The sequence continues at coordinate 799,450 of JAZDUA010000063.1, read as the reverse complement.
ATTTACACTTGCTAAGACCAACATCGAGTCAATTAATAATAAAACATTTAACAGTTTCAATTAAAACTTACATAAAAATTAAACGTTACTTAAACAATGTAACTTTTAATCTTATTTATACGTTTTAATTATTAAAAAATAAATGTTGGGGAAAATGGAAAGCTGGCGTACATACAATCGACAAACAGGTTACACTGCAACACAGACAACATTGTGCACTCTGTAATGGCGAGTCATTGATATTTAAAACTAGTTTTTATCGTTGCTGTTTGTTATTGCGTAATCCACAAAATGAAATCTTTTGGATGTTTTATTACGTTTTCGGAGGCTACCCTCTCATACCCGTAAGCTGGTATGTCAGAAATGTTAGAAATTAGGTCTCAAAATGAAGTTTTTGTAACTTTAAAACAATGCTTTTTAAATTGCGGAATGTTTGCACGAGTACACCTATTTGATTTAATTTATTATTATTATTATTATTATTATTATTATTATTATTATTATTATTATTATTATTATTATTATTATTACCACATCAGAATATCCGTTAATATCTATTTGCGAATTTCACGCATTTTATTTTTATTTTTAATTAGTAGCATACTGTTTTCACCATTTTACAAATAACGGCTACCGTGCGTTAAGAAATGCACATTACCACAAGAACCATTAGATCATGTTCTATGACAGTGCGCACTCGCCAGGGCGGCAACCTTTTTCCTCGACATTCAGGCCCCGGCTATTAAGTGTTCCGGAGCTTTTACTTGGCACAATTGGGGAAATAATGGGGCCCCTAAAGCTGCAGCCCAGACGTACACAAAGTGGTCCAAAGAAGAACGGTTAGCTCCAAAAATATTTCTTTTCGAGACCCAACAGATGTGGAGGACGATTCGCTCTCTTTTGAATTTTAAGGACCCTCGCAGTGCTGGTGTTCAGCAAATCTTTGAAAGTACTAGGGCAACAAACGTTCACGGGCACGGTAGGGAGGGGGGGGGGGGCGAGGCTACATTCGACGAGCGACATATGACTGGCCAGGATGAGACTGGGCGGGCCCAGATGGGGAGCTACGAGGCAGGGCAGGCTGACGACGGTGGACGGGACAAGGGTAAACGGGACGAAGCTAGACGGGACGAGGTTGAACGACATGAGGCTGAGCGGGGCGAAAATGGGTTGGGGGGGGGTGCAAAGTTGGACAGGACGAGTCCGGGCAGAATGAGGCTAGGCACATCAAGACTGAGCAGGAGGAGGGTGTTGGGACGAAGATGAGCGGGACGAGGGCATGCTTTGTGATTGTTTTGATTTTTGCACCAGGTTGTGCGTGAAGTTGTAAACTATGCATTAAAAATTGTTTGGCATTGAATCTTGTTTTTTGGCGACGGCTAATTTGAACTAAGCGCCAAACGCTCCACCATAATAAAAATTATATTTTATATCAGTTGACTAACCACCCAATCTTACGGTTTTGTTCCACATCAGTTCACTATGCGACAAATGACCGTCGCATGGTCACTTGATGCATTAATGGTTTGCTTTTTTTTCTTTTGTCCCCTCCACAGTAACCCTGTGAAGAAGGGGAATTTATTATCTACAAATGTTTATACAGTTTTGCTGCTGCCTTGCAGCTTAAGCAGCTAGAGGCGGGGCTTTTTCTTACAACTAATTTACATTCTAGACCTAAAGTTAACTTACTTGCACTTTGGCATTACTAACTTACACTAAAATCAGTTTTGTAATACTATGTTATATATTCTACGTAAATTGTTTTTATATAGGTTGGTAAATTATTATTATTTTTCTTTTTTTTTTTTCTACATTCACACATCATTCATACTAGTTTCATTATATGCATAACCATTCATTCTTCCCATTCATTCGCACTTCACTAACTACGCCCTGTTCGCCAAGGCACTGGCTTGGCTCAAAGTGTCCGTGGCGCTTGGGCCCATTGGGAGGCGTGGCAGGTGGGGCGCGGCGTCGCGTTCCCCGCGTGTCCCTCGGCCGATGGCGTCTTCCCCCTCGCGCTCGGCTGCCTCCGCTCGCTCGCACAAGGCAGCAAGCGTGTCGTGAGGCAGCGCGCGCAAGGAGAAGGCGACGCGCTTCGGACCTTTCCGGAGGTGGGACCGATGCGCGTCACTGTTTGCCTCACGGCCGGTGTCGCGCAGGATGCGCGGCGCCTTCGGACCCAGAGCCCTTGTAAGCGCCGCCTTTGGAGCTCCGGTAAGAATTGGTTTTTTACACCCAGAACTCCGAACACGTCGGTGTTTCTAGGGTATCTATTGGGAGGGGAGGAGGGTACGCCGCGAGACGCGCAGCGCGGTTTTCCGCCGTGCGAATCGGACGGACGGTGGAGGGAGGTGCCGCCGCGAATACCTCGCAGGCATACGTCCAAATGGACCGCACGCAGGCGGTGAATAGGCGGTGTTTGAGGGTAGGATGTAGTTCGGGGGCTCGAAGGAGTGGGCGTAGGAGGGTGGTTCGGATGTTTTGCTTCCGACCGTGGTTTGCATTGAGTGTATGTGATTGTTCTTAAATCCTCCAATTTTATTTGAAGTTTGTTATTTATTTTACTTATGGTTTTCATACTAAAGGCACTATTGAATCAGCATCCCACATTCAAGAGAATAAGATAAAGGTTTCTTATACCTGGACACAGCTTCCTTCCGAATGACCGATTTCGAAGATATAGAATGTGCTCTCAAACTGCAATAAAGACTTTTCTCTGAGATTATTCCAGAATATATTCATTTCTGCAAGTTTTGGGATATAGTAATGATGACTATTTCACGAGCCGTGCAAGAATATTATTCTCGCACAGCTGTTGACCAATCTCATTCGTTACTATACTCATTCGTTCATTACATACGGCTGAGGGTTCTCGTAGTTGCCTACAGAGGGCAACATCTCTGCGCTATCTGCCGCGGCGTTTGACAGTGAACCACGAAACCGTATGCGAGGGTCACTATATTGTTAGGGTCAGATTGCATTGAGTGTTCTGTGGACTTTCTTTAAAGTTAAGGCACTCAGTATTTTTAAAACATTAATTTCAAAGTCGTGGAGAAAGTATTTTATTCGCATAGAATAGATATTATTCACTCGTAGATATTCCGACACTCGCTCCTACGTCGCTCGTGACGTCTACATCAACTCGTGAATAAAAGCTATAATTCAATGCTCTGTGAAGAGTATACTATTTCTACTGGTTCTTGGCCAATCACAGAGAAATTTAAAAACCAAGTAATTGACATTTAATTAATCATTGAGAATCGTCCAAACAAATGTTTCGTTCGTTGCGTTAATACTGTATTATGCTTGTCAGTTTTAATTTCTTTTATTATTAGTAACTTGTACGTGAAATATTATTTTTTTTTAAAAAATTGGATCGTATTTTCACTTTGATTCCATTTGACTAGCGCAGTGGTTGTGGTAAAAGGAACATTTGACTGAGGTTAAGATCAGAGCGCAAGTCATTTTGTGTTTTATGTTACTGCCGTGTGGTTGCTCTTAAAAACCTGCCAATTCTTTCCTTTAAAATGTCTAATGACTCAGGGGTTGAGTTGGCACCTCCAGAAAAAAGAGGAAAAGCGAAAATCATGACCTCAGAATTATTTGCCGCAACTTTTGTACTCTCTTGCAGGTGGACTGGTCAACCCAAGCCACCTGCCGCAGGGTAGGGTAGCTGTCCGATAGGTGGACTTGGCTGATTCCTGCATGTTCACTGCCACGAAACGATTCTATGTAAAAGTTTAACTTATAAAAGTTTCCATAAGTGCTACAAAAGTACCGTCTGCAACTCGATGCAATGGTAATTAATTCACTAGTGTAAAGTTTACGATGCTTGTTCCTCTAAATTTAAAGAAAAAAATTAGAGCCATTTTTGAGAAATTTTTGAAAATGTCTGGAAGACTTCATCAAAAGTACCCCCAAATTTTAAAGAATGTTTTTCGAAATCTCAAAGCTTCAACTTGAGGCAGATGGACAGGGGTTTCTTCAATTTGGAAAAAATCCTACGTATGATTTAGGAGCTAGTAGTGTTCACAGATGGATAGTCTGATCCAATAATAAACGTCACTTCAGGCTGCGGAAGCGCTGTGAGATATGGCCGAGTAACACGCAAGAGGAAGAAGGCTATTATTTTGTTCCTCCGAACGATTTCGAATCGTTTTCGCATCACTTAAAAACGAGCGTTGTTTAATTCTCAACGTAAATTTTCTCGTGACTACGAATTTAAAAAAATACATTCTTCCTTAAATATCGAAGCAGATACATTCAGAAGAAGTAAATATGAGGGGAGGGCTGTTCTCCCCTCCCATAAAGCCTGACATACACGATCACTTTTGTTATAATTTTTGTGTACAGAAAATGGATGGAAAAGATATGTTCATTTCTCCGCGCTACTGTTTCGGTATCGAAGCTAAATGAACGAGATCCAGCGCTTTTACACGGTCTTTTCGCCTTCTGCCCGCAATCGTGTTGAAAATATTTCCTCTGGACGCCGCAAAAAGCACTGAAGATGTTGGTAAAAAATTAAATTATATTAGGACTGAGCACGGAACGAGACATAAGAATACAGTACATGTTTTATTTTGCACTACATAATCACTTCACATTCAAATTCAACACATTAGAATGTTCTTGAAACATTTCAAAAAGAACAAATCGCACCACTCGCTTATCAAACCAGAGAAAGTTCCGAAAATTGACGCCAGGAGCGCGGGATGAAATCTGTATCCAAATATCAAGCACGCTTATCTTTTCCTACAAATTACAACCAGTCTGGCTTGTCACTTTTGTGTGCTGACGAAAAATAATGGAAAAACGTCTTAATCATCGTACCGTCTAAAACCGTCTTAACCATCGTACCATATCTGGCGTCTTTTTAGACATTAATTTTTTAATATGTTCATCAATATTTGCAGAATAATTTCAGTCTTCTATAAATGCATGCGTACACTTATTAAGGAGGTACCAAACCATATTCACATATATTCCAAATTTTGTTTGGGAGTTATTAATTTTTTCTTACATGGGGCCATTTTGATCTAGTCTTATTTTCCCATTATCATTTGAAAAATCTTGTCATGAACTTGGCAAGATGAACAAAAATGTGTCTAATATAGATGAATATTAGATTTATCTTGAAATAGCTTTCCCAAACTCCTATAATTATTTCTGAAGCATTATGTATCAACAATGAAAACTACATATGGTGGAGGTTATTCTTTACAGGAAATATATAATATGAATAAATTATGTTTATTGTATTATTGAAAATAACCTATAAAAAGTATCCTAATATAAAATGTATCAATGATTTACACTCGATATATTGCCGTATGCATTCATGTAGTCAGTAGAGCTTGGGGTCCGAAAAGAGTTCTTGCAGCAGATACGAGGGTTAATAGATAGTGACCGAACGGCAGTTGGACGTCGTCCACCTTGTGCTTCCGCGCCCTGCCCGCTCGCCGCGTTGCGGCGCGTCCCGAGGCGCAGTGTTGCCTCGGGGAGTGGCGGGAGCGAGGCGGGGAGAGGGAGGGAGGGGCGGGGCGGCGTAAGTGGCGGCAATGACTTGATTGCAGGCAATGGGCCCAGAGGCGCGCCGCCGCGCCGCTTCACGGAATCCCACGCCGCATCAGCGCCAGACGCAGCTCCAGCCTCACATGCTTCGCACGCGGCCCAGCATCTCATCTCTGGCTTTGTGCAGAGATCATTGTTCACTTTTAAACATTATTTATTCACTTTTCTATCTGTCTGTCTGACTCTATCTATCTATCTATCTATCAATTTGTATCTGTCTCTGTCTATCTACCATTAGAAGGTTTTCAAGTTCTTAAGTCATGGAGACCCGTGAGTGATGATTTAATTAGTATATTATGCAGTGAAATTATGATGCTGATAGGGGGAAATGATAGAAATGACAGTGGAACCGGGAACACCCCGAGACAACCTCACCTTTAATCACCACAAATTACACACGAATAATTTATTATTTCTTACCAATGTCCCTTAGGACGGGTATGACTAATGCAATAGAATTGCATAGATGGTGATGAGTGAAAATTTCAACAATTGTTGATGTGTATTTCACATATAAAGTACATTTATCACCCTAATTCAATCTATTAAGGGATCTTAGCCGCTTCACCGCCGGTGTTTCCTGGTTATGAGCAGGAAGGTTCGGCACGTACTCGCCCACAACGTTCCTGTCGATTTGGGGAAGGACGGGGAGGGAACGAGGAGAGAAGATTGCGTGAGGTCCAAGGCGCTTGGAAACAAGGAGGGCTGCTCAAATGCAAGGATAGGGACTCGCCCCATTAGTGCGTCTAAATTCCTCCCGTCCCCTCCCGTCGGACTGGCTCGACAGATTGATTGGTAATGCCGGTCGCGTCAGCTGCAAAGGTCTTTACTCTCGTAAAGTAAGTGTAATGCATGCTGTTATCGCGTGAGGTGGCGGTGAACTTCCCTCGCTGGATGGCGAGGTTCGGCGCCGACCTGCCCGTCGGCTTGTGAGGATTTCCCCAACCAGGTATCACCCACCAGCGAGGCACCGCCCCTGCCGAGAAAAGCTGTAAGTTCGCAACTCGTCTCTCGTAGTGTAGTGCATGTAAGAGTAATTGTGTTTACGTATGGGCTGAGGATAGGACAAGGAAGGAGCCTGTTTGTTAGGTGTTCGCCTGGTGTCGATCGGAGAAACTGCGGAAAACTACTGATCAGTGGAGCCGGGCGTTAGTATTCTCCTCTTGACAGCGGCCGAATTCGACGTAGCTTTCTGGCTGGTGTTGAAAATTCTGCCACCGTTGGGACTCGAATCCTAGGACCTCCCAGTCAAAGACTTTGCAATCAATCAGTTAATGCCCTGAGCCACCTAAGCCCGTGGACTGGCTCGACAAGCAGCAAGGCATACCGTTGGCCCACGAGGTTACCGCCATCAAGAAAGTTTCTAGCACCTAATGGTAATCGAATCCGCGATCTTCGGATCGCCGTTACCAGTAAAGCTCGTCCGAAAGACGTTGCGTAGCCTTTCTCGCCGTTGTCGATGCTGCTTTATAAGAATTTGTACATCTGAAATAGCTCATTGAGTTTAAACGATTTCCGGTGGGTAATTACATATAAATATTTCTTTGCCAGATGAATATTTTCTACTTAATTCTTATAATGTTTCCCGACTGCGAAAGCGGTGATATGTTTAGATATCGTGTTTGATCCCTTGTAACTAGTTTATTATAGACTTGTATATACCTGTTGCTACTTAGCACCGTTAAATCATTTTTTAAAAGTGAAATTAGCTTCGTACTCAAAGTCAACTTCCAACTTCGCATCGTAGAGAGCCGGTAGTGTGCACGATCGACACATGTAAGGCCCATGTAACTCAATTGCCCACAATATTAGGAAATTTAATTTTACACAGATTTTGAGATTCTGGACCCGTCATTCACCCGTGCGGTATCGAAACGTCTAAGTAGGGATTCAAAACCATCTCACTTTGTATATTACACCTCAAGAAACATTACTCGTGGTCCCCTATGGGAACCCCAAAATGAAGTGTTGAGGAAGCGCTGTTTCCGAGTGAAGCACGATGAATGAGGACAGCGTAACGAGAGTCGCGGATCGCACATGATGCTGATTTCTTTACAGTGTAATTACCAAATTCTACTCTCCTCGACTTCATCCTGTTTTATGTACCAGTGTGCTAATAGCCTATCCAGCAGAAGCTCATTTACGAGATTTATGACGATAACGTCTTATAAATTCCGTAAATCCCTCATCCTTCCTTAGCGAATTAATGTAGTTGTGATCCAACGATTACATCTCGATTACTAAGATGGATCCAATATTTAATAGATCAATAAGATATTCAACTCATTGATTATGACGTTAATTGCATTAGCTAAAAGTATTTCAATTTCTTAGAAAAGGTTTGATGAAGAACCCTTTAAAATATGCTCTACAATGAAATATTTATTTGTATGAGTGCTCATATCCAACGTCCAAATAAATATAATGATCGTAAGAGAAACATAAATAAATGTTGTTTAGAGCAGTAGGTTGTGGTTTCATAGTTGACGACATTTTTGTTTCTTGAAATAACGCTCTTTGTGGTTGCATGCCTAATGCTAATGATCGCTTAAGATACGTAACGCAGAACTCAAATTGTTCAAAGTATTGATAAGTGGTGTCTCAACTGATAAATGGATAATGTGAGTTAACGTACTCAGTGAAGGAGCATAGGAGAGCTTACAAATTGCCCCGTTTTCTCAGATGAGCTTAAATGTTGCGGATCTCTTATCTCATAGGCCTTCTGTGCGGACCATGTGGAACTATTCATACTAATTTGCTCCTTTCTGGAACGAAATTACTCACATGTATAATTCATAAAACATTACTATTTCAGTTTGATATAAAGTTGTTTTATTTGAATTTTAGACTTCAATCTAGTGGATGAAGCGTTTAACATGCAACTCAACAAGAATATCCAGAAAAACGGTTCTTTTTTTCTTTTTGGACTTTAAACTTCAATTTAACACCCAATCATCCATCGTACACCACTCCCTCAGGCAATTAGATGATTTTAGGAAGGTATCCAATATATTGGTGGCAATTCGATTTCTGAAACTTACTGCCGGTAGTTAAAGCGTACTGCCTTCTTATGGAGTTAATAACACTTAATGAATAGACTTAATAGCCTGTACGTTTTTTCAAAGTGATTAGCACTGCAGAATAGCTCCCAAATAACACTTTCTGACCCTCACAATTACATCACAATAATGAAATGGCTCATGGAAAGTATCACTTGTCTGAATACGTGAAGTTAAGCAATGTTAATAATCGGGCGAGAGCGCTGTAATGATTTTCTCGTTTTTCCCCTTCCCTTTCGATTTGTTCATAAAGGAACATTTGGCAAATTTATATAATTTTACATTGTAATACATGGAAGGAGCAATCGCCCACTCACGACACTCGATTGCGAAGTGTTCTGCAGAAGATAAGGGGCTGCACTCATTAACATTTCGTGACGTACTCATGCAATTTATAAAGCAAAATGTATACATTAACATAAATAAAAATATAGGAATGTATCAGGTCAAAGCTACATAAATGAATAAATACACAATCTCTATAGAAGATCTTAAGGTCGTGCTTGAATACTGAAGTTGTCTGATCGTTTCATTGTTGTCAAGTAGGTTGATGGCGAGTATATTGGGATAAGTGTGGATATTTGCGCTAGTCTTTTTCATTTCTTTGTTGATAGAAGGAATCTGCGATTCTTTGTATATTGTGGTGTTAGTTACGTACTACGCACGGGAATTTAAAAACAGAACATAAGATATGAGATATACGGGGAATTCCATTTTCTCTTTCGTTACTACAGGCACAGAGGCCTGACATGGAGAGTGTTCACTTGTTTAAATCACAAGGTCTGATGAATTACGTTGGAGTATAGGGGATAATTGATATGGGCCCAAAAGGGTATAAAAGTAGGTTTACCGTCATTTCGAAATTTTCTTAGTTTTCAATGTAACATTATTAGATCAATGTCCATTAACCACTGAATATGTCTATTTGGTGGTCGGTGTACGCAGAATTGATGTTCTAGTTTCAATAATAAATGTTGCACTCCACTCTGCCATATGTTATATTTCAACATTACTTGTCGTCTGTCTAGTACGGTCTCAAATAAAACAAATGTAATAAGGGATTTTTTTTCACAAGCTTATTATCGGTAGCTCAATTTGAAAAGACTACTTAATACATTGACGCATGTTCTGGCCTTTGAAGTATATAAATGGCACTAGTTTATAACTAGGGCTAAAATTTTGATGATCTAAAAGTACTAAATATAACAAATGTTGCATTTATGCCTAAATAACTTGAAAAAAATGCCCCCAAAAATCATCTAAAACATACAAATATTCACTTTGTGACTTTTACATTGCAAAATAAAGGATTTCTTTCTTAAGTTAAGCCAATTACTAGTCACTAAGAGTAAAACGTGTATAATAAATTGAACTAAATAAATCTCAGTTTAGGATAAAAAATAAATGTATCATTTATTCAGATTGTGATTCAATGAATATGTTTTCACTCGTTTCACACAGCCGCTACTGGAACACGTCGCTATTACGCAATAATTATCGTTAGTTCGCGGACTGTGACACATTATCTATTTAGATCTGGGCTTGTAAATAATAAGGAAATGAATGGAAGTAAATGAAAGAAAAATAAAAAAGGAATTATCCAACAATGATAATACTCAAATCTCAAATGCTCCAAAATATATTTTGTATCTCAAAATGACAAAAAAGGTGATAACAAATATATCTCTAAAGCTTTAAAAAAAGCAGACATTTTTTCAAGTAGGCGGAAAAAATGCGAAATCATCCAAATCCTAGCTCTATTTATAACTATTTTATTCATTGAATTGTCATCAAAGAATCAGGAAAGCTAGTCGCCTCGAACACATTGCGGATTATTTGTTTGCTGTCCTGTTGTTTGTCGTATTGTTTATTTCTGTTAAAATTAAGTGGTTTTTTAAAGTAAGATCATAATCGAGTTGAACTCATTCAATTGTCAATTTAATTTAATTGTCAACTGTAACTCAATTGTTAATATTTTGAGAAGATATTTGAAAAACATCTCTACGAATCTACCTGATGTGCTTAACGTTGGTAGAGTTTCTGTCGCCTACCGGAATACAAGTGTTGGTTCTACTAGTCTGATCAGTGATTTCCATGATTTCCCTGATCGCTTCCAGATGAATGCTGAAGCAGCCTATATAACGAGACAAGGACTGAACGTGATGCTGTTCCCTTGCCATGATCATCACCATTTCCATCATCATCGTTGTCATCTTTTCCAATTCTCTCTGGCAAGGTAGCCAGGTCAAGTTCTGTCGCTGTCTAGAGGAAAATTCTAGAGGTCAGTACTATGTCAATTCTACCGATCAATTCCAGGCGAATGCCAGAACCGAGCCACGGATCGCACGCCATCTTTCCTTCCCATTCCTTCTTCTATCGTCACCCCTTACACACAGTTACTTTTATATACATTACCGCACTTGCTGGGAGACCGATCGGAAGCTTAGAGCTTGACCCGGCTGGGACGGAGCCCCCTGGTGTGAGATACCTGGTTGGGGAAAACCCTGCTAGCCGACGGTATGTCGGCGCCGTATCTCGTTATCTAGCAGGAAAAAGATCGCCGCCACCTCACGTTAAAAAAGCATGCACTACACATACCGGACTAATGACCTTAGCAATTGACCCGGAATCACCAGTTAACAATCAATCAATCAAACTTCCAATCCGAACTGGGGTGCCATGTGGGAGTCCGCCCCATCGTAACTCACCCCGTCATATCCACAAACGTCGGCGGGAAGGCCCTACGGGCCCTGCAGTTGAGGGACTAGGTCCAACGGTAGGAATTAGAAAAAAATACAACTTTTAACAAATCAATTGGTTAAGAATAAATATCTAACTAATCAAAACGTTTTTTCTATAAATTCTGATGTACAACCCAGCATTTAACATTTGTTGTTGTTTCGTCCCCGAGTGCGTCCTGGAAAGGAGGTCGTGCCCTCGTCGCCCGGGAGGCGGGGGCCGGGCGCCGCGCCGTTGGCGGCGGGCGGCCATGCTGGGCGGCGCGCGGCCTGCGGTTGGGCGAGCCGCGCCGAGGCCCCGCCCCGCGCGCCCATTGGGCCCGCGGCCACGCGCCGCCCGCTCCGCCCCCGCGCCCCCCGCCGCCGCCCGGCCCGGCGGCCGCCCGGCGGCCCGACGCGCGCGCCCGCCGCTCCGCGCGCTCACAGTGCAGCCGCTCTCTACGCGCGCGAGACTGCTCCCGAGTGTCGTCGTAAACCTGTTGTTGTTGTTGTTAGGCCGCTATTAAATTTATAATAGCGGGGCTTATTCGGGCCTTGATTGCAGCCGTGGGTGGCTGTGCAGCACCGCCGCCGCCGCCGCCGCCGCTGCAGTCGGTTGATTTGTGATCGGCGGAGAGTCGCGCTCGGTCGCGGTCGCCAGCGTCGTCGAGGGCGTCGCGCCGCCGCCGGGTCGGGTCGGGTCGGGTCGCCCGCGCCGCGCCCGCGTCGCGTCGCGCCGCGTCGCGCCGTATGCCCGGCGCGCCCGCCGGCCGCCGCTAGTCCCCGTGGCGTCGCGGCCAGCACCCACCATCTCGGCCGCCGGCTCCAGCCCGCCGCCGCCGCCACAGCCACCGCCCTGGCATGGGCGCCTCGTGACCGGCGCGGCCAACGACGCAGCGGACGACGCAGCCATGGTGTCCTACTACAACCCTCTCGCCATGTACCGCCACCACCAGCAGGCGGCGGCGGCGGCGTTCGGGGGCGGCGGCGGGCCTGGCGGCGGCGGTGGCGGCGGCGTGGGCGGCGTGGGCGGGCCCGGCGGCGGCGGAGGCTCGGCGTCCGCGGGCTGGGCCGCCGCCTACCAGCAGCCGGCCGCCGCGCCCGGGGGCGGCTACGCGCAGCAGCCCGCGCCGGCCCAGTACGCCTGCCTGCAGGAGGAGGCCGGCGCCGCGTGGCCGCCGCCCCCGCACCACCACGCGCACCACCCGCCGCACCACCACGCGCCGCACCACGCGCACCACCACCACCACCACGCGCACCACCACCACCACGCCGCCGCCGTGTTCGCGGCCGGCGGCGGCGAGTGGGGCGCGCCGCACGGGCCCGCGGGCGGCGTGGGCGCCGGCGTGGGTGTGGGCGTGGGCGTGGGCGGGCCCGCGGGCGCCGGCCCCGGGTCGGAGTTCGGCTCGGCCGCCGCCGCAGCCGCCGCCGCCGCGGCCGCCGCCGCCGCGGGGCTCTTGGAGGAGCCGCCGCCGCTGCCGTCGCCGCCCATGACGGAGCTGTCCAGCCCCGGCGCCCTCACGCCGCCCGGCGCCTCGGGCCCCGGCTCCCGCCCGCTGCCGGTGCGATCGCCCTACGAGTGGATGAAGAAGCCCTCCTACCAGAGCCAGCCCAACCCGGGTGAGTGTTTCAGCCAGTGGACCGAGGCGTTTTGTGGCCGGGGAAACCGTCAACACACGGATGCTGCGAGTTTCATCTCTTGGAGTAATGCCTGCCAAATCTCAAGTGTCATGTACTAGTTATTATCGTTATACATGTCATATTATGTCCTAGAACCTCGAGACGGAGGAATAGTTACCAAGTCGTTTTGTGGCCGGAGAAAGGAATAATGTCTGTCAAATCTGGTCTCAAGTCTTTGTCACTATCGTTATAAACTATGTCCTAAAATCCCTTAGTGGAGGAATTATTACCAAGGCATTTTGTAACCGAGGAATCTGTCAACACACGGATGCAACGTGTTTCTTATGTGGAAAGAGTATCTGAAGTCTGATGTCCTAGTCACAATCGTTGTATGAAATAAAAATCATTTGAACCTTCAAACGAGTTGCGTATAGACAATACATCTATGTCTAATCTAAGGTTCAATACGCGCACGATTCGATGTCATTGCCAGGCTAAGAAACCGCCTGTAAGTGCGTAAATGTCCCGCATCTAAAATCGCCTTGTTAAAATGAATATTACCGTGTCGAATTTGAACTATTTCTCGTCCACACATCGCTGTTATTAATGTACCCAAAATTCTCTCAGAAGCTTTGGAAGCAAGTTGCCATTTTATAAGAACCACTATACTACAAATTCAGGAGTCCAGATCTCTCTCACTGTCTGTCCAAGACGAATCTACAAACAGGATGACGCCGACCGTTCTGACGTCTGACGTTCGTAATGTTACTGTCATTGGGTTGTCAAGGAAACCGACGAAAATTTTATATGAGTGACTTCTTGCAACCGGGCGTTATTTCTCGCCATATTGTTGGATAGATTTAGATTTAGATTGATTCAGTCAAAAAACAGTAAAAACTGTATGTGGCTTAGGGGAGAGAAGATTCGTAGGGAGGATAGCCCCAAATGACGCTTCTTTGCATCTCATAACGTACTTATCGAGTTCGAACTTTGAAACTGATTCACGATTCGAAATTCTGAATTATGTTCTTCCGATCAGATTTTGTCCTGAAATGTGCCAATAGACGTAGATGTGAGAATCTGAGAACGTTGGAGATAATTCAAGATGTTTTGAAATTATGAAAATTTATTACTTTATTGCATAATAATAATAATAATAATAATAATAATAATAATAATAATAATAATAATAATAATAATAATACATATAATATTAATTTTTAGTTAGATAAAGCAGCTGCGGATCCACGAGGAGGGTTATGAGGGAAATTTTCCTGTAACTATTACTATAAACTTGCCACGAAGCTTTCAAGCAAAATTGTTTTCGAATAATCATTAAAACAAATAAAATCGTATCGTAGCATGAGATGAGTGTTGTGACATTTTTTGAAGTATTAGTAATGTAATATTTTCATTCTTTACAAATGTTTCTACTCCAATTCAAGAAATGTATAAAACTCTCAAATGTGTGACCTGTCGACTAAAGATCCGAGAATTGCCGGAATACTAAATAGTGCACAAAAACCTTTCTTCATTCCGTTTTGTCAACTGTAATGCATTCTTAATGGAGCCGCGATATCTTTTATCTCCTTTTGTGGGTGCCTCATTGGTATCCAGCTCTTGTTTACCTGAAGTTTGTTTCGGTCCCTATGTAACACACGCACAACTACGTAAACTTGAGAAGTATCGTTCTCAAGCTTGGAGTGTTTAAACAGTCTATACTTTTTTCTACTTTCTGTACTAATTAAGAATATTGTGTTAATATTTATAAAAATGGTTTTGTGAATAATGGGTTGTAGTATGGTAATTGTGTATATGTTTTTCCAGATAAATGATAATGGTGTAGTTTTACAATAAATTTCTTTATTATTATAGAGTTTCATGTCAAAATGCGGCCATATTCAGTGTCTACAAATAGGTATTTTGCAACAAGAAGTCGTTAACTATCCGTTGGTCAATAGTATCATAAGCAGTGAACTATAAATAACGCGTCACGCCACCATAAAACCTTCCTCTCTCCTCGAAGATCCAGGAATCCTAGGTAAACACTTGAGCGAATAATCACTCTGGGGTACCGTGACAGTTTCCTCGAAAGCCGAACAAATTGTTCGGGCGCCCGTGTTGTTCGCTCTTGTCGCGTGCCCCGGTCTCTGTTGTCCCTCCGCGCCCGTGGTGTAGGG
Source organism: Gryllus longicercus (assembly GCA_038098605.1). Lineage (NCBI taxonomy): Eukaryota > Metazoa > Arthropoda > Insecta > Orthoptera > Gryllidae > Gryllus > Gryllus longicercus. The sequence goes on along the minus strand of JAZDUA010000063.1, from coordinate 784,300 downwards.
ACCCCGCGGGGCCCGAAGTCCCCTTGGGACACCGCTGAACTATGGTCCGGTTTGAAGAGAATGAGGACAAAAACATTCGTTTAGCACAGACACACACACACACACACACACACACACACACACACACATGGTATATATAAACATATTCGCGAGTTTCAACCAGGATGCGAATTGTCAGGGGCGCACCTGTGTGTGTATGGGGGGAGGGTAGACAGTCGACTTGATGCTTTCTTATAAAGAATATTTCATTTATGTTGGATATAAACTGTATTTTTATTTGTTGACTTATGGTTAATATTTATAACATTTAACAGTCGATATATCGAATGTCTTTCGTTAGTATAGAAAAGTGTTTGTAGCATTGGCTTCGGGGGGGGGGAGGAGGAGGGGGGGAATTGAAACCACGTCTGTCCCCCTTTTAGCGTGCCACTGCGAATTGGCAATTTTCACCGGAAATCCGGTTCAATGAGGTGCAAAATCGATGAATTTACGAGTGAGACAAGACCATCCTTGCTTACGCAACGCACTGTGAATAAATTTTTAAAATTTTCTTGAGAAAGTTTTCTTTTCCATTTTCCTTGATTTGATAAATTCAAAGGGTGGAGATCGTAAATGAGGCACCTAGATATGGATTATGCTCATGTCTTCATCTAATATATTAATTATAATACTTTTCCGGCATGGGACATCAAATTCTATGGGGGGAGACAATGATACTTAGCGTTACCCCTTAGATGATACTTAGCGTTATAATTTTGCCTTGTCCGCTTTGAAAATGTATTAGATTGCCTTGAGGTTAGATTAGTTGTAAAAAAATCAGTCTGACGTTTTGGTTTTGTTAGATGCCGACTTTGTCTCATTATTGGATGTTCATCAGGGCTGGAAATTTAATTATAATCTAAATAATAGTTTTTAGTTGTTACTAATACGTTATTTCTTGTTAACGCGTTTGATATGTAGTTCGATATACAATGTATGATTTACCTGGATTGAGAGGATCGTTGTTATATGGGGAAACGAAAACGCTAACGCAAGAGAAATATAAAAACTGTTGAATGATGCCACATGTTTTTCTTATGGAGGAAATTATGAAATGAATTATGGGAAGGAAATATGAAAAATCAAAGTGAGTCAATTTTACATCTAGTAAATTAGTAATAAATAAATATGAATAAATAAAATCGTGTATGTACCTTGGGCGTTTCGTGAATCTCATGATCTCGGGCGACTAAAAACCCTCGGGCCAAATACCCTCGGACTTTTTGTCGCCACTCGAGCATTAGAACCCTTGTTACGCCCTTGGTGCATACATAACCAATTTTCTTAAACCCTTTTGAAGATATATTAGATTGCCTCGAAGTTGTAGAAGGAGAACAAGTCTACAATTTTTGTTTTTGTAGATGCCGACGTTATTGCTCATTATTGGGTCTTCATCAGGACTGGAAATTTAATTGTAATCTAAATTATTGCTGTTTTTCTTCCCTTTCTTTTGAGATTGGCCTAACGTTGCCTCGTTCCATCGCGCGCCGCGTGTCACCGGTCGCTGGAACGTGACCCATTCGCGCACCCCGCGGCGAAGCCAAAGGGCGCGTCCAATCGCGGCCCACCCCCTCCCCCTCCCCCTCCCCCGCCGCCGAAGGGTCCTGCCGTGACCGCGGCCTCTCAGAAGAGAAACGCGGCCGCCTTCTCGGAACCGCCCCCGCGCCTGCGCCGCCCCCGCTTGCGGTCGCGCCCCGTCGGGCCCCGACCGGCCCTTTCACATCTCTGTGCTCGGAAACTTCCTCGGCGTTGGGTGTATTGTTGACGGTTTGTCACGTCATGAAAGCGGCGGCTTCCGTGGCCCGAGTCACGTTGTAGTTGGAGGTTGTCAGGGCGACGCCACGTCATAGGTATTTCGGTTTATGTTCTTCCTTCTTGTTTGGGGAAATAGCGGAATCATCGCAATCACAATCAAAGTTATTTCCATGCAGCATTTTCACAACAATGTTCTGAAGCCGATGTTAATGCATTTCAGTTTACAGTAGAATGGATGAAATTGTCGAATGATGGTGGTGATGAAACGGTAAATGATGAAGAACAACCAGTGGGAGGAGAGGTAGGGGAAACGGGAGAACCCAGAGAATACCTGCTGCGAATCCATTTTGTTCACCACAAATTCCACATGGAACAACCGGGAATTGAACCTCGGCTCTCTGGCTACTTCGCCAAGCCACTGGAATTGAGGCGGACTTCAAAGCTAGACGTGTCGTCTACTCTATCACGGGTCGCCCGTCATTTCGCCTATATTAGTAGTATTTGCCCTAAACCCTTGTCAAAAGGGTGGGTGGAACAGAAACAAAAATGGCCGTATTTCAAATATTGCTATTATTGCTATTTTTAAAATTTATTTATTTATTTATGTTAAACTTTTACTCATCTTTCAACGATTTATAGTTAAAATGACGGGAAGGGATTTTGGAACTCAAGAAAACGTGCGCAGATAATCTTTTCCCCCCTACGTCACATACAGTTTTCACTTTTTTTTTTTTATTGAATAAATCAATCTAAATATAGGAGAAACAGCTTACAAGGTATTGCCCTGACAACTGAGAGCGAAATAGCCCCTCATATTTACCTGGGGCAAGCCGCGGACTAGTTTTAATGCGCTAACTTTCTTCTTCCGCATTCAAATCTTGGTCACCCCAAGGAGTTGAACAGCATGTTTCCAAAGGAACGAATCTCCTAATATATAATTATTCGGGGAGGGAAAGTATTCGCATTCGCCCTTATATTTCAAGAAAGGATTAAGTTTTTTTCGAATTCCGTTTAACATAAGAGAATCGCAATTTTTTAATGCACTGTTCGACAGCTATATGAGGGATGATCGTCAAAAATATAAACTCATGCGTAAAAGTAGAAAAAAATGGAAATGAAGATACTTCAATACAATTGACACTTTGAAGCTCTTCAATTTCTTGACTTTGACAATAAGCTCTTCAATTTCTTGAAATTGAAGCTGGTTCATTGTAGCTTACTCCGGATCTGTTTTCGTCATCCAATTGCGTAATTCATATCATTATATCTTACATAGGCCTAAAGCCTAACCATCTTTCGTAAACTTCTCAAGCCTTACTGACAGAGAAAACCTAAACATAATATTTTCCTTGATCAAATTGAACATGAGCACTTGTTGCAACGTTTGCCATTTTGAACGAAAGTAGAATAATTTTTTTCATGCGTTTCATCGAGTATCTTTTGGCTACTGAATCTTTTTCAAGCAACTGTTAAATTATATGTTTTAAGAAGCGAATAGGGAACATCAGTTCACCATGCCAAAAGTCACCTTATTATAATTTTAGATGAAAACAACCACACTTCTTTACGAGCGTAAAATTTTTTTTTCCAGTTTTTATTATAGTAAGCACGTAACTTTTAAAATCATAAGCAAAGTTTGAAGTAATAAGCAATTGTTGATTTTTTAACAAAAGCGAACCTAATTGGCTTCGATATTGTTCATTTAGCCAGTATTATATTACCCTCTTCAACATACTCCTCAACCTGGAGTATGTTGAAGAAACACAAAGCGAAACGTTATGTACAACACAGTGTACTTCAAATGCGCGTGTGTTAAGTAAATTTAGGAAGAAGAAGACACAATAATATTCAAATATGAGTTGCAAAACGAAGCTGATCACTACCAGAACTTAATGAAAAGTAATAGACATACATAAAAGGAATGCGAGAAAGAAAAAAAAAGCAGTTTTTAATTTTTATATTACGTAATGTATCTGGATTAAAAGAGCACAAAAAATTCGATATCAATTTTCTCTTCTGTGCTTTCATTCCTGAAAAATATTCGTTTCAAATCTTCTCTTTTTTGTGAGACCCAGCAGGGCGCCATAAAGCTTGCGACTGTTCTCTCAGAAGCACATTAAAATCAGCTGAAGTAAGAAAATATTTACGTACTTAAGTTTCGTTTACCCCAACTAGATTGTATTATTAATTACAACAGACTGTATCACTTTTCACCTCGAAGGGTCGTCTACAAACACTACAAAGGAAAGAAGAAATTAGGGAACGGGGGCGACTAATTTTTTTATGATTTGAGTAGATTCAGGCGAAATCTAGGCAAAACTCATGGCATAGCGAGTGGGGAGTGATCCCGTGATTACAATTCTGCAGATAATCAGCAAATTATTGAGACAGCGTGCGGTTATACGTATCACCAGTGAATCTCGAATAGAGAAGTAACCACCTGACGGAAATGTTACAAATGCCGGGGCTGTATTTTTATATTTCTCTGTGCGTGAATGCTAGAGTCTATTAGTGAAACATTCTTACGATCATGATGTGAATGATGTAATAGATGGTAGAACGATAGGCAGAGGCAACGGGAAACCCCTAGAAAACGTGTCCGAATAATGGGCCGTGTCCAGAGATGCCTCACTGTGTTAGTGCTGTGAAACCCGGTACCCACCCAACAGTGGGAAAACTTTCTACCCCTACGGGTGGTTCCAACTCCGCCACCAGCAGTGAAGTTTGTGGCTGGCAAATGGGGTGAATGAAATTCAAATTAGGTATGTCAAACTTCAAATTAGGTAGCGGGTCAAAGCGTGTCAATTAATTTTAACTATCGGTTTAAGCTAGAATTATTGTAATTTTAGTTGTTATATTAAATACCAAGCCCTTTATTTATCATTTATATAACACTCGTAAGCATGATTTACCAGTAGTCACTGGCATTCACGTTCAGCGAAAACAATATATCGCCGACGCGTCTACAAATGTTCCGATAGATAGTTACTTCTTTATTCGAAATTCGCTGGTGGTGTGCGTAACCTTACGCTTTCTCATCAATTTGTTATTTTTCTACAAATCTTTTAAGTGTAGTCACTATGTCGCCCACTCCCACTCGCTGTTTCGTGAGTTCATACCAAGTCCGTAGCTACGAGGGTGAACTCCCGCATGAACAGGGGCACCGTGGAGGGGAAGTAGGGGGAGGGAGGGTGCGTGGAGGTGCCCTGGGGAGCTCCCCATTTCCTCCGCCATTTGTTCCTCGCCGCGCCACGTTGCGGGCACGCGGTCAAGGCGCGCATTGAGATTAATTGGGCGCCCGAGCGGCGCTCGAAACGCCGGCTGCTCCGATGGCAGCTTGGAAGGGCGATCCGGGGCGTGGGCGGAGGGACCGCGGCCGGAAGTGGCCCGCAGCTCGTGCTCGCCCGTTGCGCCCCGCCGCGTCGCACCTCCCCCTCCCCCTCTTCCCCCTTCGACGGGGCTCTTGCCGCTCACGCCAGCCCACGTAAGAGGCTTCGGGCCGGGAAAGGAAAGAGGATGATGAGCGCAGGAAACCGACGCTTCTTCGACCGGAAGGAGACGGCGCCTGCGGAGTGCTACCTGACGCTCGCGCCCAGGTTCGGCTCATCCCCGTGGCATTTCCTCTGTGCACCGGCCCGATGTCTTTGTGTGGCCTATGGAAGAGCCAGCATGTTTAGACCAGTTCAAACTCTTCCGGCAAATCCGAGTTCTAGTACACATCCAGATGGCTGTTTCCAAATTATGCTTCTTGGAATCGTAGTTGTTAATCACGAATTGTGAAACTGATTCACATGAATTGATTAGGACAATTTATGCTTCTAAACGCTTTTTGCATTCGTTTATGTCTTCGTTTCTCTCAGTAGCAGAGGTAGACAATTTTGGCATCGAGGTATTGCGGAAACGTCCCCCCCCCCAATTCAAAATGTGAAAGTTGTATGGAGAAACTATACGGGTTATTTTATTTCAACAAATAACAAAAATTACAAAGTTTAAGACAGAAAAAGGGTTTGAAAATATATTTTAAATAATAGTTTTAAACAAAAGTATTCAGTAGTCAAATAATACAATTTCCACGGTGAGCTTAAAACGCTAAAAAGATTGTTGGGTTTACTTAGTGTTTAATTAAACCACTTGTTAAATACATCAAATAATTAATAATAATTTCAGTAGAACCTATTTTAATGTGAACGTCAATTGATTTATTTCATAGAGTCATACTTTACAAGTAATAATTATGGCTATTTAAGGTAAAAAATAATAGAAAATATTATGAAATATGAAATTACTGTACCGCGTCTTATAAAATTACAATGATGATTTTATCGAATTCTTGTTTTTTTTCAACTTTTTACTGACTTTGTTCCATCAATCTTATCATCGGGCCCCTTGACTTGCGGGACCCGCGGCGATCGCCCGGCCTGCCCATGCCCTGGACCGGCACTGATTTCTCTGCATGTCATCGTCTCTCCTTCACCTCAATGTTCAGTCTTAAGTAGATTTTGATATGAGTGAATTGAGGTCATATCACTGATATTCACTGTTAATATTAATGTTAATTATAATGTTAACATTATCAATAATTCACTCTCTGGGAAGACAATAACCCGAAGGGAAAACGTGAGTTGAATTCACTGTGCCAGGGCAGAAATCCATAGATATTATTTCATGTACAGAACAGCTCGTGTTTGTGTATATTTCTCAATTCAATAGTTTCCCTCTACTATTCGAAATATACTCGTTTTCGCGTGGTGCTATTTTTATGAACTGCATTAATGATAATTAATTGAAGATTGATAATAAAATATGATGCTCGAAGCGTTTAGTTTTTTAACTTGTTTCTTGATATCGTGATTTTGTGCTGAAGAATAGACACAACTTGAGCACCTTGACATTAATTGCTTTGTGGACCCGACTCACTGGATAGAAATATTGCGTCCAATTCAAAGAAACAATTACACGAATTCCAGGTAACTCACTTTAAGATTTTCGAAGAACATTAATAGAAGGCCTTAGTCTGTACCAGAGAATTTGTTCCTCTGATTTGAAAGTACAAATGAGGGATGTTGTTTACTGGATTTAACCTCATTTTCAGTCAAAATTCCTTCATATTTAGTTGTCCCCAATAGCGTGTATCTATCCGTCTAGATCGCGCTGTCTCGCGAGGCGTCGAAACAATTAGCTGATATACGTTGTAACATTACTGAATTATTTTTTGTTCGCTGCTGCTTATTTCGAAGTTAAAAATTACTTTATTTGAGAATCTATTGTGATTCTTAATTTATTGTTTCATTTTTAGGACTGTTTTTTCGGATTTGTATTATATTTGTCGTTTTTATTTTTTCTGTATTTTTAACCTGAAATTAGGGCCGATTTTCAAGGACTGGGGCTTTGAGACACCCACCGAACGTTATGAAATATAAAACAAAAACATTGAAATGTAGGCAAATATTTTTAAAAAATCTATAAATATTATGGAAACTAGATCATGGGCATAAAGGGGCGATAAATGCAGTAAAATAACAATCGAAAATTATTAGCTTTTCTCTTTGGTTTCTTTTTAAACTGCGGGCGTCGAGGGGTTTAGAAAAAGTTTTGGTACTCAAATCATTCTGGAACTGTGTAAGAGGGGGACAGAAGTACTGCATGATGTTTCCTTTTTTATGTAAAAGCTCATTTGTGATAATTGCTATTCACGCATCTGTGTAATATTTGTAATTTATATACTCTTGTAACATGCAAATATTCAAAAACATTTTATGTAACGAAAAACTATTAATTCTTAATATTGTGAACTATAGGTAAATATGAAGGGGAACACGTACTTAAACATTATTAGGTCGCAGAGGTCTAGACCTCTACTAACATTCGATGGGTGTTTCAAAGCCCTAATCCTTCAAAAACGGCCCTAAATTCAGGTTAAAAATACAACAACAAAAATCTTGTATTCTCCTTCCTCCGCCACTCCAGATAATGAATCCTCTTCTGCTCACAGTAACTAAACATTTGCTAACTAAAGATGCATTTGGCAATTCAATTTTTCTCAATTTTTCAATTAATTTTTAAATTCAAGCACTGTTAAACTATTAATAATTCTTTGAAAGAAAATATTAAATATTTTGAAAACGCATTTCCTTCTTAAAATTAACTCAAATTTGTTAGGTTTATTATTTCATCTAGACTACTAATTTTCAATACGTGCTGGAGTTGAAAGAAAACTACGTAGCCTCCGACCATTGAGAGATTACGGTTGCATTAGACACCCAGAAACTAGGAAAAAAATTACAAATAGTGAAACTGTTTCGATTTTCACAAAGAATTAAAATATTTAATGTTATTTTTGTCTATAGTGCGCAGAGTAACTAAATTCTTGTAAATTTGCGTCACTGCATAAGACACAGCAAGGTTCCTAGGAAGCGGATGCTCGCCATCAAGTATTTGCTATTCACGTATTGTGTTATGAAACAACAACTTTTTTGAAATTATTGGTGTGTAACGAAATGTATGTTTGCTTACTATACTATGTTATTGCAGTATCCGTGAAGTCTGATTTTGTTAAAATATTCAATTTATTTGAGCAGTGCGCTATGTGCACTACTTTTTGGAAAATCGTTTTATGTGGTTTTGTTCAGCATCATTTTCGCAGGTCACTAGTTTTGGAATTAATGCAATAATGCATATAATAATGTTTAATTGAATTTATTTCCAAAACTTTGAAATGCATTAAAATGTCGAACAAGAATTAATACATTTCGTTTGAACAAATGGAACAAGAGGGAGCGTGGCGCGGGTTGTGTAAGCGGCATGCGTTCGTAACGCCCAGGAAGCTTCTGCTGCTGCGTCTTCGAATTGTGCCGGAGACGAAGGCAAGAGACGTGCGTACGCAAGCATTAGCAGACGCCCCTTATCTCCGGCTCGTCGCAGACAGAACGAAACGGCTGCTCTGGAAAGTGCATCGGAGGCTGACACAGATTGCTCTTCATTGTAGTAGTATCGTTTATGGCGCAGTTAATAAAAGATATTGCCTATAATAAACTTCACGCTCGTTTTCTTTTGTGGCTGCTGCTCTAGCAAAACGTTTTGACTGGAGCGACAGGCTAGAATTTTGCAAATAGATTGATACGGGGTGTATATGACGTAATGCAGTACTCATTAAAACGTTTCGTGAATAAAAAGTGAAATAGCTACGCATTTTTTAATAATATTACAATTTTACTGCTAACTATTTATGTTCATAACTCTGTGAACATAAATACCTGACATCTGGTTAAGTCTACACGACAGTTGTAGGAAGTTTTATGCCTGTTGGAATATGTGAAATGGTTTCACATAGCAGATTAACATGTAGTTGCCCGTGAGATGAATGGATTCTATCATAAAGTTCATTCTTGAATACTAACCTGTTTTTATTTCATAATTGAAACGAGAATAAACTTCTAACGTTTCAGCCGGTGTCTGGATGAGAAGTCTTGCGGGCGGCTACTCTGTTTTAGTTTTCCATGGTTTCTCCGATCAATGCCAGGGGAACGCTGGAGCACTACCCTAAACAAACGGGCCACACACAGCGCGCGATCTTTCCTTCCTCTTCCTTGTCTTTTCCTCACCCCTTACTTTTCCACTCTTACAGTAATGTGCACTACCCTACCACAGATGTCGGGAGTTTAGAGATGGAAGCAGGAGGAAGACGTCTAGAGAGAGAAACCCCCCGCTGCCAGCGTTTATGTCGCGCAGTATGTCACCACCCAGTGGGGGGGGGGGACACATTCACTATACCAACGGATCAATATACCATAGCTGTTGACGTGCTTGCCATCATAAAGCAATCTAATTTTTAATAGTTTTCTGCTTGTATCATTGAAGCGTTTTTTGTGGCCATTTCACATGCCATCAAACACTGCTGATTACTTTTACTCAGTACAGCTTTATTTATGATTATATTTTACTTTTATAGATTCTAATATATTTCCAATTTTTGCACCATTTAATTCAAGGTTATTTTTTACGAAAAAAAAATAACTTGATTATATTAGCTTTTACACATTTTAAGTTCAAGCATGACAACAAATTATCAGTACTCACTCTGTTTTCCTTCAACCATTTCTAAATTGAAATACATTGGTAAATGGTTTAAATGTTCCTTCAGACTCAATTGCATCACATTGGTTTCGAAGCCGTTAGTGAATTAACATCCCGAAGAGCGCATATTGCTTTGCAACGCGAGCGTCGGGGTCTCGAAATGTCATATGCTCCTTGAGGCCAAACGGCTTGCCAATCGCCCTTGACATATCACTCGGTGCAAGGTTTACGACTTCTCGCCAGGTGAACGTTCCGCCTTCGCCTCTGTCCAAACACTCAACACGCAGGCGCTGGAAGAGAGGGGAGGCGAAGGGCGGGAGAGAGAGAGAGAGAGGGGGGGGGAGAAAATAGGGGGTAAGTAGTTGCAACTCTGTGATGTAGTGTTTTATCCAGCCGCCCCATTTGGATATGGTATATCGCCCCAGTGTTTTAACTACCACTTCCTCAGGAAAGTTTGGGAAACCACACCCCATGGGGTAATGTCATATATAAAAAAAGTACTCAGAGTTAATAATCTGCATGCAAAGAAGTGTTAACATCGCATGTAATAGTGCATTTATTCCAAGTTCTTCAAAGTCTCTTTTATGGAGCCCTAAAACTAAATAGAGTTATTTTGTTGACATTGGAGATCTAAAAATAATAGTGAACACTAAAGAGTCATCAATTTATATGTCACGGCACGCTCTAAACCAAAAATACATTACAATTTGGGCAGGTTTACAAAAATCATTACGCCTACGTGATAAATGTAAAAAAAAAATATATCATTTTATCAGCATCACATAAATACAGTATCCTTTTCAATGTATATAATTAAAGCCATAAATGTTTATAGCCCAACCTATTTAATATGTTCATGTTGTAACACATGAAGACCTAAAAATTTAGCACGTCCCTCAATCGGATCACATTACAGCGAATTTTTTTGCGTAAATCATTCCTGGTGACTACAGATTGAACGCGCAGTGAAAACCCGTAAGAGCGGAACTTGTGTTGCGAGACTTGAAGCTTGTCCTTCCATCTTAGTCTTCCGTCTACCTGAAGGCCCAGACGGATTGTCGGGCGAAATGTCGTTCCTCCTGGAGAATTGGATGCCACTTGCTGAAATAGTGCTAATTTTCCCGTACCAGGGAGATAATTAATCGTGCATCGTCTATGATTTCCACACTTTGAAATATTAAAGAAAAGGAATCCAAATGAAGAAAATTTAACAAGAAAACATGGCCGTGAACATTCTTAGAATTCATTCTCACTATGTTGCGTAAGCGTCGATGGTCTTCGTTTCACTCATTAGTTCTTCGATTCGCCCCTTCTCCCACCGACACACACACACATACACACACACACACACACACACACACACACACACACACACACACACACTGGAGTTTTGAATGTCCCTCTGGAAAAAATACTAATTCACAACCTAGATGGAGGCCCTACTTTATTCGTTGGCAAGAGACCGTCTAATTAACATGTCTGAGAGATTTATGGGGGACGGTTTTATTAATACAATAAATGAATTATAGTATGTTTCACTCTTCACAGTGGGTTAGATCATGGTGAGTTGCCTTTCTACTATTGTACACAGCACAGTTGGGTATCTGGATTGGTATGAACCAAGAACCTTCAAGAGGAATATGCTCGAAACATATTTCTGACAGTTCAAAATTGTTCTCTTGCCTTTTCATATTCCATTCACAATTACTCGTTTATCTACTACCGCCGTCACGATGTTGACAACTAAATATCACACGCGAATTCATACCTTCCTTCAAAAACGAAGTAATGAATCATACGAGTGACTCATCGAAGTCCTGACGGTGACAGGTTTTCGAGTCTAGCTACATAGCCAGGTCGGATTCGACCCCTGCCTGGAGGAGACTTCTACCGGGCGGCTGCTCTGACCGGCACGTTTCTGTGGTTTTCTCGAACAGGTTTAGGCGAATGCCAGAGTAGTGCCAGCATGAGCCGTGGATCGCCTGCGACCTCTTTCATCATCCACACACAAGCTCTAACCTTCGTGTGTATCTGGGGATCAATAGGGAATTTACAGCTTGCCCCATGAGATGCAGCAGTTACGCCTGCCTTACGCACTATTCGAGCCCCCGCTTCTCTCCCCCCCGCCACAGGTCACCACTTTTCTTATATCAACTTTTATGACTTTCCTTCATCAAAACTAATGAAACATATTATTAGAACTCATAAATACTAACTCACACAATCTAAAGGAGGGAAAACACACTCAAATATTTACAAACCTTATGTCCCAAACAAATAACTGTTCCTTGCCGGAAGAACAGGTAAAACTGCAGTAAATAAACAAGCCACAAAAAATTAAACGTTTCAGATACCTTTTTTCAAACATCTTATGAAAGTATATCATTTTATGGAAAATAACTTAATGGAAATTGTGTGTGCTTACTTTATGGTTAAACTCTAAATGAGGTTGCATTCAAATAGTGTACAAAAAATTCTCTTCTCTCCAAAATTCATTGGGGATTTTCTGCATCGCTGGAAAATTACTCTATTTTTTATAGTCCTTACATTACATTATTGCTAGTTCATTTTAAAAATTACATTTCAAGACAAATACTTTTCTTAAGAATGTTTCAAAATGTTAATTCACGTTATTATCACCGTCTTGCTAGAATATCATAATTTTGCGGATTTTAACTATATTATATGATCACTAAATATGCTCTTTTGATACATTGTTCTCGTAAATGATGTAAACCTCTTACTCTTGACGGAGTTAATATTGCTCCCGGAGAAAAAGGCATTCCACTATAAGAGGACAAATGAATATCAGCAAGGCGTAACTCGCCTTCTACTGCAGTGCTTGCGTAGTCTTCGACTGTTAACTGATCTGGTCTAGCCGGAACGTCAGCTACAACGTAGAGGCGACTAGCTCCGAATAGACAGGTGTCACTATTATTATGCTTCTTGTCAGATGCATACTAATGCCATTCCACAGTCCAAAGAATAGCAAATGGGGGGGGGGGGTCAGCGGTAGATTTTCGAATAAATTGATATAATGTTGAAGGAAACATTCGTATATAAAAGAACTAATATAATTTCACATGTATTTTTACCTATATATTACAATCATTTTGTGCATACTTGAGTTGAAACTATTTTCAGTGTTTGAGATACGACAAAGGCAAATTAATCGTTGAGAACCAGGTTATTCTAAGTTTAATTTTGTAACAAAATGAAATTTTAATTCATTGTATTCTATCTACCTATTTAGATGTATGCATCAAACAAAATTGTAAATATTCCACTATATTAGCATGCACCAAACTCATTCCATACATACCCACTGTGTACAAAAACTTTAAATGGCTCTCCTCAAAAACGTTGTAAAATGGACTTAGAACAGTCTGGTTCTCAGCCATCAATATGTTTTGAACATTTTTTCTACTTACGGTCGTTTCCGCGGAGACAGGTGGCCAAGTCCTTTTTTTGAAGAACTACTTCAAAATTCACTATGCTCCTTCGATTGTACAAGTGTTTTTTACTTCAAGAGATATTAAAATAAGGCTTAAAGAGAACACCAGAGTCTCCTCGAAGCGAGTACGCATAACGACGGTTTCTAATTTTTATTTTTAAACACCTGATTAGTATTAAGAAACAAAACCATCACTAAAGGTTCAGAATGGTTCTAATAGTAAAAGCCCTGTTGAAACAGAAGACGCCCTACGTAAACAAAGATATTGGAAAAGAACGACCCTGGGGACCATTGTTGACCTCCTTTGGAATGCGACTGTTAAAGATCTTGTTTTTCTCATCATTTAATGTCTAACGTCATCTAAAGGCTAAACATAGCGTGACTTATTTATCAATAGTTTCGAGACAACATTTTCCTCATATCCACACAGTTTTCCAACCGACCTTTTGCGTTTATGTTTTTATACTTTACAACCTCAATTTGAAAGGTAAGGAAATAGAGAACTCTCAAGGACACTCTTAATTCCATTCACAGATACACTAATATAAAGTAATATAATATCGCACCGTATTGCTTTGAATATATTCACAATGTTAAAAAATGAATCAAGTATTGGGTCATGATGTGTAGAAAACTCGGCCTTGTCCCTTACAGCCCTGTATCGGCCTTGGAGATATCAATATCGCCCGACCCTTGAGGAGTCACCCGGGTAAAAGATGAAACTAACGGAGAATGACTGAAATTCAACAAGCCGTCGCGACGTCTCTTCAGAGACTTAATGAGGATTTATTCTAGGCCACATCTCTTCCAGAGAAGGGGTTGTATGAATAAATTTCGACTTTATACTCTTGGGTTTCATACTCTTTATACTCAAGAGAATGGGAATGTGAGGCGAATTCGGATGAGTACATTATTTCGGTACGAACGAAACGACTAGCTCAAATAGCGAATACATACAGCAACCCGAGTTGATAAGTTCGTTCATTGGTGATCCGCACTCGAATCCTGGATCTCCGACAACTCGCTGAGATGTTTTAAGTTTTGTGGTATTTCTTAGAGCGCTTCATCTTGTTTCAGTATTCTCTTCTCCAAACATTTGTTGACACATTCGTGCAAACATTTTTTCGGAGAATTTGTGCAAATTTTTAAAATTCCGACCAATAATTACTTTTTGTGAATTGTACTATGGTTTGTTCTGTCATACGAGCATGAACATAGCACTTGCGGAGTGTTGCTCTCGTTAAAGAATAACAAATATTTATTTATTTCGCAATCCCTAATCGATTTGTGCGTCGAGAACGTCTCAAAACAAGATGAGAATGTACTCTGAAAATTACAATCTGTTTCGCTTTTATTCATACACCTCACGAGTATATACTCGCGTGAAATAAAACAACAAATACACCAACTCATCTGAAGAGTGAAAACATACTCGAGTAAGAAGTAATAACTCGTTTGTTTTTCAGTAAATCTTCGTTAACATGAATTCCAAGTGAGGAAAATAATCGGGGTTTGTGTTATAAAATTTTGAGTTATTACACATTGCAGTATATACTCGAACAATTCGAGTATACACTACGAACTTTTTTATTCATGCGACCTAATATTTCATGGCAAAATCCATTCCATGTTTTGAAACACGCAAGAAAATGAGAAAATTGAAATGTACCATTTTGACAATTGAAAAATTAATTACAAAGTTATGTTATCTTATAATTCATCAGAAATCTTCGTATTTGCCGCTGGCAAACAACAATATTTCTGTGGCTCATAGAGTTGTTTGTTATCCGTGTAGGCCATTTACCTAGCTTCAATAAAAACGTCTGGAAGTGTGGTAATAAAAAGCAGAACTCTATAAAATACTCTGAGGCTATATTTTGATACTGCTCATGTGACCTACCTACTGCCTTTCATTTTAAAACATTTAGCACGCAAGACAAATCATCTCACACTCTACGTAGATAAATGTTATCATTAAATTTATTTATGGTGTTTCATAACGCTCAACGATTTGAAAGTATTTTGTCATATTTTCACCCGAAGAGGAAATCGAAAGTCAGTGCGCAAGAAAGAATTCCCAGCCACCCGAAACTTTTTGCTGGATGTTGATACATTAATAGTTCGTGATTGATTCAGACATCATTGAGTGTAAATTATTGTTCTTGAATATCGTGAAACTCATCATCCGGTTTCTTCCAATAAAGCGATAAACCAGCCAAACCTATAAAATATTTTTTTAAATAGTATTACTTTGAAAATGTTCGAAACATTGTGTAACCTCTAGATGACACGTGTGTGCATCAGTTATTAAAAACACACTAGCCTTCCTTTTCATTTTTGGAATGTTATTCTTTCAAGACCTGAGAGATAGATTTAGTGTAAAGAATGACGAAAACAAAAAACACTTCTGAAAAGATAAAAGTGGTCATGTCAATAATTTACATATGAGAAAATTCAATTTTATCGAACTAATAAAAATCAAATTTGTGAATATAATTAAATAAATGCTTTTCTATTTATTTATTTATTTATTTACTCATTTATTTATTTATTTACTCATTTATTTATTTATTTATATATTTAAATTTAGGAAACGTTATTTCACTATTAGTTCAAGTTAAGTTTTGATTTATACGATTAAAGTAAATGTATAAAGAATACTGAAGCGACTATTTTAATATTTGTATATTTTGATACCGGATTTTCAACTGGATTTTTTTTAATTTCCTTCCGCCGCTTGCCGTTGGGTTGCAGTACTCCGTTGCGGCATCTTGCAGCGGCGTTGCTTAGGCGTAAAATGCGAAGAAAATCCGTCCTTCGCAATGAGGCTACTAAAACGTTTCCGAAATAAAATTAAACTGAGATCTATAATGAGTTTGAGAATACAATTCATTCCAACACTACAGTGTTCTGAATTTGAGTTCTACGTATAGCAACATGTAAGTTTATTTATGCCTGGCGCGTTTGCTGTCTTCACAGATGTGGAAGAAATCTCGGAACTTAATGTGTGAAGTCATGCGACATTGTCTTTTATTTCCAGTCTTTCATGAGTCATTACTGTTTTAATGATATGTGAAGTAATCCCAAGCTTCTGAAGTGCACAATCACTTTACCAGGCCGGAGATCTGTGGGGAGAGCGTACAAAATACTGACGAAGGCATTGAAATATTTTATTCACCGGCGGGCCGTTCTAATGACCAGAGTTCTTCACAAACCGACATTAAAAATATGAAGATTGATTCATTAATTCATAAAACAAATAATTTAATTTTTGCTTCAAAATAGTGTTTTTTATTAATAAACTAGGCTTACATGAAATCGTTACGTTCTTCTGACACAATGCACTTCTATGTCTGTGTAGATAGTTGTGTGTAATTTCTTTGTATACTAGTCTATACAAATTTTCATACTTATTTTACTCTATTTAAGACACTAAAATTGTAACACACATTTTGTTACATTTCACCGCTTATATTTTCCATTTGGTTGCGTAGTTTGAATTGTTAGTTCGTATTGCGTAAGTCTCAGTTAAGTCTCAGAGCATATGCGAGAAATATCCTGTTTAGGTTTGGACAATAAGTATAATAAATTGTATCCCCGTCTCTCTAATCCAGTGTATTCAATAATCAGTCAATCCCTGTGAAATTTGCTGTAGACAAAGTGAGATCACTTTTTCAGTGTTTCTCGGGACCTCCGGTTCCCGTCTTCTCTGTTCACCATTTCTCCTCCGTTTACCTCAGCCGCCATCAAACTCATAAGATATTCATCCATGGGTCTCAATGATCTTGGTAATTGAAAAGCCCTTAAACTCCAGTAATCATCATCGCCCTAGATTTCAGAAAGCTGTTTTACTATATAGTTATAAATAAGTTCATTATAAATTTTAGTATCGAGAATGTAATTATTTACTTTACTTCCTGCAAACCTATGTTTTTTATTTGATTTGGTGCTTGACTGAAGCCTTCGTGTGTTTTCATTTCATAGTGAAATGGAGCTCAACCTCACCCACCCTTGGCGCGCTCTCATCACGTGCGTCGTACTGCGGGTGGAGCAGCAGATGGGCCGGGGAGGGAGGTATCTTTTAAGGTTCATTTTCTCTCAGTGAATGCGGGTTATTTGTGAAGTTCTGAATTTTATTAAGGGTATGTTGAAATGGCGGCTGCTTATAAATTTGTGAAGTTTTCAACGAACTCATTAAATAGAGTTCGTTGATAAGATAAATATCTTTATATTTTATGGAAGGATGTACCCTCTTTATATTTTGACGATTTATAAAAAAACTAAAAATATACTTATAATATTGGTTTCAGTTATTTCATCTAACCTGCGTTGTAAATATGTATTCATAACTTTCAAAAGTGTGTTTGACTGTTGGGTCGAAAATTATATAGCACTTTTATATTATGCAAAGTAAAGGCCATCACGCACTCTGGGTTAAACAGAATGCCACTTTCGTATTATTCAAGTACAATAATGTTCACGTGAATATGATTTGCAATGTGACTGCTGCTATTTCCAATTTCGGTTAATATAAATGTGTTTTTAGTAGCGCCATTTTAATAAACAATTGCACATAAAACTTTTAATATATTTTTACTCAAAGACTTTGAACTTTTATAACAATTTCTTCCCTAGCACAATAATCATCATATTAGACTCTATATAGTTTTCAATATAGTTTTATTTATGAGATAAAACGCAAAAATCTACGAGATATTAGGGTGCGTAAAGTTCGCGGATTTGGGTTTCGAAAAATAAAAAAGGCGCCGTGAAATGTGCCCTAATTTATTATTAGTTATAATATATATTTTTTTACGTGATTAATTTAAGTATATTACAAATTTTAAAATAACGAAAATCTATTCTAATTTCGTATTTATGAGGATAATTGGTACGTAACTTTTAAATCGTGAGATCTAAACCATGAGTGAAGCTGCTCGCCACCTGGCCAAGGAGTTTGGGGATGGGGGAACGTTTGATGGCGGCCAGATGGTCACTTCACCAACAACGCGATGCGGGGCGGGGCAGGCGGGGCGGGGTGACACGGCGCGGCGGTGGGATATCGCCCTGAAAGAGCAACCAGATAGCACCACGCCTCACCGCGCCTTTGATCGCTGATCGTGAGAGCCGCTGTAAACGCCCACCTGGACATCTTTGTCACCAGACTCAATTCTGCTTCATTTCTTCAGTAAGAAGAGCATGAAATAATTATCTGAGATAGGATCGCCTTTAATTATTTTTAGATAAAAGGGGTTAATCTAATGTATTTTGATCTCAAGTACTATGCTGGATAATTTTCTAATCAAAGCTTTAAGAGGAAATCAAATATTTTCAGCTTTTCAAAATACTAATTAGTAATAAATATATTAACTCTCAAATATGTCCACTTCCCGAAGCGTTTTGGGCTTTCCCCAACTTTAAACTCTTGTCTTTTTGTTCTGAATATTTTGGTATATTTTTTAAATTGTGAAAAACATCTTATTTCGATATTCCAACAAAACCTTCATTTTTAACACTTTTTAAAATTCAATTTTTAAGGGAAATTATCAAATTGATAGGATTATAGAATGTCAACTTCTTTAGAATGTGTAGAATTTTATCATTCCATGTTCTCCCATGAAATTGCAACCATCCATCTTGTTTTCTTTTGATCAAAAAATAATTTATGGTTGCGTTTTGCAAATAAAAAGTATTGTATGTTTAAAAGGTTCATCATTCTAAGGAAGTATTGTTGCAAGAGAAATACAATATCTGCCACGAAATCAGTTCGTTATTAATTTCATTATTACTTCATTACTGTATTGTAATTATTTTAACTAATATTTCTTAGTTATTCGTGTTTCTTAGTTACGCATATTTTTAATACCACACCAACCACCATAAATATTCAGATTAAAATATTACGATAACGTATGTAGAGTGGGTTACAATTTTGTAATTTTCTCCTCGCAGTTTAGGATTTTTTTTTCCTGAACCATCTTATGGTTTAAGAAGGTGAACATACACAACCAAAACTGTGAAATATTGTGTCAGCCACGTAACCTCGTGCTTCTCTTTCCGACACCTGGTCGAAAAGTGAACACGGCATTAAATGGGGAAATTTTATCGCAGATTGAATACTCAGAAGTACACTCCACCGACCATGAAAAACGACCATTAAAGCGTCATTTTTACAGCGCTTTGTCAAATTTCGCATTTATAGCAATTACGAATATCTACCATCTCCAGCAATTCTGCTAGAATAGCATCAACTGTCACCGCATGGCGAGGCGAACGTGCCGAGCGAATATATTGAACGAGGGAGGGGAAGTAGCTCGGCGGTAGCCAATGGTGATGGAGCGGGGAAAGGCTTCATTCAAATTTTATCGCATATTCACTAGAAGTTTTGTTCTATGTGTACGTGACGTAACGGAAGAGCTTATTTCTAAGGTGACGAATTTCCACGTGATATATTTTTTCAGGAAGGGAAAGTATTCTCAATCCGCCTTATAATTAAGGTTTGACAGTTTTCGGAAAATGTGAAACACAGGAAAGAAAATATTTTTGAACGCAATATCTGGCAGAATGATGGAGAAGCGGCAGAATATGTGAATACATAAAGCGAGAAAATAAAGAAATGAAATTAGAAATGGAGAGACGCCCGTTTGGAAATAACCTCTTCAATTGTATGTGAAACCTCTCAGCTGTGCGGGTGACGCGGCGTCGAGGACAGTGACGCCGACGTATCGACTATACTATTGTGGGTTTCAGGACTGGATTGCTGGGGTGCTGGGTTCATTAGAGCTGGAGTGCGCCAGGATGGTAGCCCCTCTAGAAATTACTCGTTGTTTTGAATTATCCAATAGCTTCAATTATACAATGTCAACTTCATTACAATGCAGTAATGGCTTAAGCGAGTAGAATTTGATCATGTCACATTCCCCCAGGAAATTAATTACATTATGATATATTCATGGTCTATTTTTGATGGAGCCTGATCATGGTCTATTTTTGTATCGGAGAAAAAAATTATAAACGCGTTTTGCAAATAGAAATAACTACCATTGTCAGTGATGTCACTGAGGTCGCTTCCGCGGCCATAGTATCGCGCGTTCTCTTGGATGTTCGGTTGACGCCGCGCCGAAGGCTGTGATGCTGACGACTGTGAATCCTCCGGTTGACAGCCTTCGACGCGGCGTCTCCCGGAAAGCCAAAAGAACTGGCAAGACCCATTTGTATATATTTACCGACTATACGAAGGTCCAATATGACGTTTCTTCAATCTTAATTTTCGAGCAATGGGAGAAGGGTGATGTGCTTCGGGAACGTACTTTCGAGATCCTGCTTTGCGTTGTGTGAAGGGGGAAGGGGGTGTCGGAGTCGCCGGGGCGGAAGCAGTGCCTGTCGGCGCAGGGGGCGGTGGGCGCGGGGCGGGGCGGGGCTGGGCGAAAGCGGAGGCTGCGGCGGCGCAGACGCGGAAGAGCTTTCCAGCCCCCTCTCCCCGCCCCGCGCCGCCACGCCGCGCACCCCGCGCAGCCAGGCACCGCTTCCGTAGTGGGGCAACGCGCGAGACTCATCACCTATGCAATTCGCCCTTCGATCTCCAGCGGTGCCGATTAATATCGGCCTGTGCCGACTCGGGCCGTGCTGCCATCGGAAACATTTGAAACCGAGGTTTCAAGATTTGGAAGCGGATTCGGAGCCCAAAAGTCGGAAGGGAATCAGTTATAGGAAAAGACGTGAATCGACAGATTCATAATACACTGGCAGCACGTCAAGAAACGGAAGGCGAACAAGACTTTTATAGAAACAAACCTGGTTGCTCACTCACAGTAAAGACAGTCAAATCGGAAGCAAGGTTTAGTTCGGGGAGAAGTAAAACCTAATTTAATTGAACATGTTGTCTGTGTCACTGTTCGAAGCATGCGGCGAAGCAACGGGACAACCGCTTACAAGCAAATTGTGCGAGAGAGGCAAGGAAAAACGGCTGAATTTGCTGCATCTTCTTACCCCTCTAGAACGAACTGTGAGCGAGTCCCGCTCTTCATGTCAGATTTTCATGACCGAAGATAATTTAATAATAACTGACATTCTCGTTTTCCAAAGAAAGTAACAAAAATTACTAAATAAACGAAACTAGCATACTAAAATTAGCGCCGACACATGAATCCGACATTTTATATGTGCGAGACCGTTTGGGTTTCGCTACTCTCCCGCGGCAATAGGTTCGAGTCCCCCGAAGGCATGGCGGTTTTTACAAAATGATTGTGCGTGTTTGGAAGTATCAATTTGCTTAAGCAAAGAGATTGTACTTAGTGTTGTCGTAGTTTCATATTTCACTAAGTATTAGTTTTCGAACATTACATTTTCCATAGCCCTACTTTCCTCTCCATTCTTCCCTCTGCCACTCACATGATCTCACTACCATCTATCATTCTATAAAAGGCGAAGGCGGAGCGCCCAGGGAATCTAGTTCGCAGATGGCCACCTTCGCCCTGTCGGCGTGCGGGGTGTCGAGCTGTCGACGCGCGACGCGGGGCGTCCTCCTGTCTGCCTGTCCGTCCGTCAGTCCGTCCGACGGCCGGCGCCTCCCGCTGTTTGCCTGCGCACACACCGTGCGCGCGCGCCATAAATTTCAGCCTCTTCGCACGTCGCGGGGCGTTTGTTTAAGGCCCTCGCCGCGCAAACACCCACCGCCACCGCCCAGCCAGCGCGAAACGGACGGAGACGGATGGCGGGGGCGGAGGTGGAGGCCGGCGGAAGGAAGGAAGAAGGGACGGGGCTGAAAGGGCGCTCTGTGCCTCTTCCAGGAAAACCGTCCCGCCGTTTACAGTCTCTTGCTGGCAGTGCAACGAATGCCTGGCACTCCGCTACGAAGGAAAGGGCGCTCCGGCGTCGCTAGCCGAATTGCTTCACTACGCTCCGTGAGCTCACGGGGGTTACGTAATTCGAGACACGGGGGGTTCCTGGATGGGTGGCCGTCTGAGCAGCCTGGGATCTAAGGGATAAAAGGCAATGACTGACTACGACTCACTGTGACCAAGTTATCGGAGTATTCCTCTACATTTGACGCCAGTGCCACGAAAGTGTCGATCTCGGTAGTGCGCGGGGGATTAGAACTAATTCCAAGTTCTTTGAGACGATATCAGCCGGTTTGAGTCCCGTAAGAGGCATACATGTTTTTTCAATGTAATTGTGACGTAGTTGGCATCTCATTTATCCATGTATTAGCACTGGACCATTTTTCCCTTCTCATAATTCGAACCTCATGATTACCTTGCCATCGAACATACTAGCAAAGGCAAAACATTTCTGCCAATGAAAGAGGACGCAATGGAGGCGTGAATCGTCTCTATCACTTACGCCTATGAATAACACACTGTAGATAATACAAAATTAACCCTGGCAGGAGTTCAAATGTAATCGGATCTCTTCCAATTGATCTCAGGTCCGGATTTATATCGAAGCCCGGTATAACGGGGGCTCAGATGTGGAAATTTCGCATCAAAAAAAAAAAAAAATGATTGTTCAAATCCACTTGGTGTAGGTTTTGTAGGTTTTTAGTGGTGGAGGGTGTTTGTGTACTTTCTCCTGAAGATCCTGTGCTTTTCATAGCTGACATTGCAATAAAACCACATACTATTAGACTTTGCCCACAGACTATTACGGCTTGAGCGTTTAGTGCCCCAAATTCGCGTCTGTGGAGATGCACATAGACGAAAATTAGCTTCTATTACTCTGTAACATACATTCTACCTTTTAATTTTTGATCATCCACTTATATTAATCATTAATAACCATAGAAAACCGCTCATTTTGTACCGTTATATTACAAAACATGTATTCTTGGGGATATATTGCATGGAATTAAATGTTAATGGTTTGTCGTAAATCGTAATATGAGAATCTTGTTGCGAACGAATCTATGCGCTTACACATACATAATAATAAGTAAGTAATAACTTTAATGTAAAACCTTTCCATCTCCTACAGTGAGTATCTCTCTAGTTGAAAACAGAAGTGTACCTAGCCAGAGATATAAACTTCAAAATTCAATTAACTTTTCAGAAAGCTTCAATTCAGTTCCAATACATTCCCTTTGAAATTGAAGTGGATTTCCAAATATTACCATTGATGGAATATATTTAACTGGATCCCGTGTTTTTGGGAGTTGGTCCGCACTCCGCGCTCCCCCGAAGTAAGAGGCTTCAGGCAGTGGTACGCAAAGGAAAATGTGATGGTTCGACAGCTAGCACGGAGAAAAACTGTGTTGAAGTAGTAACATATAGTTCAAGCTAATATTGAAAACTAATGGCAATGAAGAAAAGTAGCTCAAAATTCTCAAGTTTGTACATGCTCAATTCCTGTATTTGCAATTGAAATTTCACTCATTTCAGCTGTTTTAATACGAATGTGAATTTGTTTAATACAAATACAAATACTCATTTACTGCATACTCGAGGTTTTTAACATCAATCCCTTTTAATCGCCGTAAACCCCACAAAAATAACACATGAGGACCTCCACCTGCAAAATTTTATGATATTGAAATTCGCTGCCCTGGGGCAAAATATAATTTTTTCTGGAAGTTGTACTGTTTCATAATTTTTGTACGCCAGATCTCGAAAGTACCGCTTTCAACGTCTTTAGAGGGAAAACGCCGAGCCTGTAGTGGCTTCGGATTAGATGGCCATAGAGTAGATTTTGTGAAGTAAAAATAAATATTACTTGCATTTTGTTGTGCTGTATTAATTTTAAAATGTTTCGCTTAACCAACTTCAGGTTTCAACTATTACCCGTTGAAGGAACTCATTCACTGTAAACCACTATGCAATTTTCTATTATCAAATCATCTAATGTGTATGTGTACTGTGTCGTAACCAATGACTTAAATAATCGGTTTACTATAATCGATAGCCCACTACATCCAGAGAATACTGTTTATCCGTGAGACTGGACGCAAAATCTGCATATTGAAATCCATCGTTGTGGTCACAACTGACTGTGTTCTGATATGTTTTCCAATCCATTGCAAAATGTTGGAAGAAACGGCGCTCGCAAAGTGAGCGCGAAGGCGAAGACTTCCTGGACAAGGCTGCCTCACACATCGCGCCCACTCATACTCGCCCACGTGCCCGCGTTATCACTGCCCGTTCTCAAACAGTAGCAGCACGACCTGTCTAAAATGAGCGATGGAATTCTTAACCAAGCAATCTTGGGAAAATCTCTTAAATCCGCAACAGATTTTATATCTTGACGGTTGCCAACGCTGGTTGCACTGCGCGGGGAATCGACTACATACAATTTGAATTTGAGAGCGCTGGAGGATTCGGCAACGAGCATCATTGAGAATCTTATTTACAATGTGACGTATGTCTTTTTCTGTATGTTTTCTAGTTGTACGTTTAATTAATATATCCATTAAGAAGCTTTCTCATTATGCTACTAACTAGTGTGAACGTTATGTCACACGGTTTCTTCGTCACAAGCGAAGCAGGAACGGCCATTTTCCTACGTGGCATCAGGAGTTGATTGGAGGCAGCAGGCGCTCGGGCGCGCGCCGTGTGCGCGCATGCAAATCGGGGCCTGCGCCGGGCGAAATCCGCGCGTCTGCGCGCCGCCGCGCCGCTGGGGCTTATCTGCGGCGCCGGTGATCGATCACCCGCGTCGATGGCGGCTTCCCCCTCCCCACCCCATTCTTCTCATTGGCGGGGCGCCCGCCTCCATACGCTTCCATCTGCTGCGTACCCTTACCTACTTAATGTACACACTGTTTACGGAATTAGGATATTCTATCGGTAGTATTTTATGTATTACGGAAAATTATATATATATATATATATATATATATATATATATATATAATATTCCGCAAATATTACTATATTTGCTGTACTGAAATGTTTATTGAGATTAACAGAACCATTCTTCATCAATTGGTTATAATATGCGATGTGTTATGCGTTCATTTTGGTTTCGGTGCAATTGTTTATAGTTGTTTTCTTTCTTCTCTCCGTTCACTAAGGTGGCGGTAGGTCTCTTAAAAGTGAGAAATGCATACACCACATAGCTTCCATATTTAATATTTGATATTACTATGTGTAGAAATTACATTAAGTTTACTTGGATTTTGGCTATTATTGATATGTCCTACTTCCCACCCTCTACTTGCTCTCGCTCTCTGCCATGATATCCTTTGCAACACATGTTCATGAATCTTCCCTCCCCTGATGGATACCTTCCACAGGAGATGGGACAGCAGCTAGCCCCGTGACGCCCTCTGCGGGATTGTCCTCTTCTGATTGGGCTTTGCTACTACCCACCTGCGCCATTTCGGACAATCCCAGATGCAATTGTGTATACTGCGCCCAGTTTGATGAGATACCTATGCTGACCTTCCCCACCTCATCACACCAAGACTCCCATTCCCACTCCTCCCCTCTCAAGTTTGTCCCTGTCACCATCGTCTCGTTCCACTACGACGCACCCAGCGTAGTTCCGCTCCCCCCTCAACTTACACCCCGCCCTGCCTTGTCTCGCCATTTTTTCATCCCACCCGGCATCGCCCCGGCCATCCTCTTTCCCTCCAACCTCGTCCTTACCACTTGCATCCCGCCCAGCATCGACCCTTCCAGCGTTGTCCCCTCCAACTTCGTCTCGTCAAGCCTTGGCCCACCCAGCATCGTCCTGCCCAACCACGTCTCACCGACCTTCGTCTTCACCCCTCGTTCCGCCCCCTTCATCCTCCTCACCCTGTCCCGCCCTCCTCCACCCCGCCCACTTTCGTTCGGCCCATGCTCGTGCCGCCCACGCTCATCCCACCCAAACTCGATACGCCCAGCCTCGTCCCGCTCAGCTTCTGCCCGCCACCCTCACCCCGTTCAGCCTATTCTTCAATCTTCTTCCTGAGCCTCTGGCTCAGCCTGCCCTTCCTCGTCCCTCCCCGTTCAGAGACATCGCGCCCGGTCTCGTGTCGCTCAGCTTCGTCTCGTCTCGCCTCACCTCCTCCTCGTCCCCGCTCGTGGCGAGGCGGGGCGGAGAGCCGCAGGGCGCCGCCGCCGGCTGACGCCGATTTGTCCGCCGCCGTGTTTATGGGCGCTTTAGGGCCCCGTCGCGTGCCCCGCGCCCCGGGGGGCGACGCCCGCCCGCTGACAGCCTGCCCGCCGCCCGCAATTCGCTCCGTCGCCTAGCGCCTGCAGCCGACGCCTGCCGCCCATTCGGCGGAGGCGCTAGGGCGATCACCGGCACTCGCTGCGGCTAATGCGACAATATCCCCTCCCGCTCACGCGTTTTAAGCGGTTTTCAACGATAGTTACATAGCTTGATCGAATTCAGTCGCTGCTTGGAGGATAACTCTAGCGACCGGCTGCTCTGATCGGTAGTTTTCCGTGGTTTCTCACAACCACTAGGCGAATGAGGGAGCAGTACCGTAATAAACGGGCCATGGACAGCCCGCGATCTTTCTTGTTCTATACTCACCCCTTTCTTACACCCACACGCACTACACTAGCACACATGACGGGAGACCGATCGGGAGCTTCGAGCTTGTCCCGGCTGGGGCGGTGCCCTGCGGTGATTTCTTGGAACGGGAGCGGGGGCAAGCCTACATTTCTGGCCGGGGAGTGTCTGTTCCGGCGAGAGAGTGTCTTTAATGTGACAGATTAAAGTATTTCATTTATATACCAGAGTTCACTGAAAAAAAATCAGAAAATGGTCACCAGAATAACAAAACTTTTATTATCTGATTAAATAACAAAAAGGAATAGACATATATAGACGAAACCTCGGCTGATTAATTTTTGACACTTGCTGACATTCGTCTGAAACAATGTTCAATTTATTGATACCTGATAACTGTTACTATAGTTTTATTATTATTATTTTATTATTATTAGTTCATACTAAACGACAAAACATACCACGTAAAATCATAGAGACCATAACAGAGAATGTATAATAGTACCGACTTCAATAAATCAATGTCAATGTAAAGATGTATGTGGTATTCTAGGTTCGGATTAATTCGACTTATAACAGCTCGCGGTGTTCCCAGGCCCCTGCTCTGTTGTTATTGAATATCCACGCCTGGTGGTAAGGGTGACAAGTAGAGAGCATGACGTCCCATCACGCTAGCCAGTCAAATTTCTTAGCTTGTATGAGCTTATCCTTCCGTCTAACAGCTATAGAAACTGAGACGTATAAGAAAGCTACAGCTCCATTTTTGCCCCGGAAATCGAACCCGGGAGAACCTCATAGAAAGCTGGCACGCTGTCTATGGGCCGCCCGAGAGGATAATGTAATTATGTTTTTGTAAAAATCAAATTATAAAAACATCGACATTTTGAAAAACATCGACTTTTTAAAGTAGGGAAAGGAGTTCTGCGTTAATGTGCATCACATCTGCACACTTTTACTGACCTAATCTGGATAAAGATTTTTCTTCAAGAAAGCTCAACTTCACGAATGTTTAACAATACGGAAATAGCCGATTAAAGGAACTTGAACAAAAATTATTTAGTGAATATTCTTCTCTTTAGATCGCATAAAAAAGCAGAAGGGGATGAAAAAATTGGAAAGGTGTACCCGGAAGCGCGGGAAAACTGCAGGACAGGACTGCTCTAACAGGAACAAGCATAGGACCCAGATTTGGAAGGTGGTGATTGAAATAATTATGGGTGGAAGCTCTACACTCATATTGGCGTGTTCCGAACACTAAAAAAACCGCTCCACTTCTCGTAGATTTCGCCTAACCACGGTCATAATACCGCTTTCACAGTCTCGTAATTTGCGTTTTAGGCGACACCAACATTCAATTCCTTTCCGGAATGAGGGACAGCTAAACCAAGAACGTCAAAATACGGTGTCGGACAGAGAATGAGGATGAAAAAGCCGCTCTGCTCGAGAGTAGCCGATTGGAAGCCCAAAACATGTGAGAGCGGAGGCTACCGCGGCCGGAGTGAGTACTTAATCGGCTGTTCCGGTGACGCCTCGTCCGTGGCAAAGGTGCTGACGTTGCCATGTCAAAAGTGCCGACGCCCAAAACATTTTGTATAACTGATCACACCGAGTGTTATCTAGAAGATTCGGGAGTCGTCCCATAGCCTTTGGAATAGACGTTTGAAAAATGAACTTCAACATATTTTGTGGGAAAAGAGAGTTTTGAATCTGAAAGACAAATTATATTTTAAATTGAATAATTTCCTAACAATTCAAAGAATGATAATACTAGAAACATGCCTTTTAGACTTATGGATATTTTCATCAAAAAATGAGCCATGGTGGGTTTTGTGGACGTGAAAGATTAAAAAGAATGGGTAATATAGACTTAGCCTCTTCTATCTTTATTGTATTTAAAATATGAAATACTTGTTTTGTATTATAAGAGTTTTATTGTATTATATATTTTTACTGCATATTAATTTCATTCGCAGTTCAGTTCAAAAGTATCAATTATTTTTTGAAACGCTCTTTGGAGATATTTTTAAGACACCCGAAAAATAAAATAATAGTATGAGATTTTCAAACTTAGTCGTTAGAAACATTGTCATACAGTATTATTTAAGAATTTTCTCATCACTAGTTCGGAAACTACTGCCAGTCTACTGCCACAAAGAACCAATAGCCGATTATAGCCTGGTTAGACATTCTCGAATTATTTACTACCAGTGCTTTTAAAATGGAAGAACTGTCATCAGAGAGTCGAGAGATCAGGGGAGTCAAAATTGCAGACTTGTTTCCGTTCTTTACTATAGAGATATTACTCTAAGAAGGTACTACTTCGACAAGTCGGGGAACAACAGAGCGTTATGAAGGGCGATGACATTGCAAGAGATAGTGGTGAAGCCATTTTACAAATGAGCTAACAGTAAACGAACGCACTGACAAAATGAGTGCATGGACGTAACTTGCAGTTATATTGTTAGCAGAGGCCAAACAGTAGCTGTCAAATCGGTCTTATGGTAATCTTCCTATAGCAAATAATGCTCCTTGAATTTGCAACCGCACCGGCGCCCGCTTGGATGGTGGGGTGGGAGAGGAGAAAGGCGGTGCTTCGCGCCGGGTGTTTATGGTCGCAAGCGCCGCCCGATTTTGGAGAAACGGCGCCATGGGTGCCCCTGTACGTCACGCGTCGTGTCATCGCAGGCAACTTTCTCCGCCCTAGCGCCGAGAGCTCTTCGGAAAGTTCAAGGCGTGTTATAGATAGGACCTTGTCATTCCGAGTTCGATAAGGAGTCCTTGTCTGTCCGTCACCTTACAACAGCCCAGTGTCTACAGATGAGGCGAGTGGAATAGAATCGTTGAAACTTTAATTGGCAGCTGAATCGGCGCCGTAACCGACCGTAGCAGCGGGGCAACTTTCCTTCCGTCGTTCAACGCGGTTCGCCGCGCGTTCGGTGTCGGTGACAGTTGATGCTACTAATTGTTGGCAGTGGATGGATTCAATTACAAACTCTGTCCATAATTTTATAAAAGGCCCAAAGCCGTGACGGCGGAAGTTAGAACAATTGTGGTAGCTATTGTGATATGCTAATTGGTCATGTGCGTTATATATGAAAATACAAGCTCGCGGGGATAACCCATTATCTATTCGGCACTTCCTGAGCTTCTTATAATATTCTTTTCCCAAGCATCGAATGAAGGACAGCTACACTTTTTGGGTGCACTTGTCCTTCAGCCTGAATGTTACATAATGAACAATCTGAATGTTATATAATGGTTAAAAATCCTCGTTATAATGTTTTCCTGAAAGTGCCTAGTACAAAAATTAATATGTAACAAATACAACAGGATGGTGTTGAAAATGTTGTGGGGGGATTACCTCCCCCTCCAGAAACGCCCGTGGTCACAGTCAACATCACGAGCGAAAAAGTCTCGAAGCATCAAGAGAAGTGTTTCTCTCATGTGTGCCCACACGTAGGCACATCGGGGGAGCGTGGGTGGCGCGCGGCGCGGCGTAACCCGTGACTGCACACTCGCACGCAGGCACGCACGCACGGCAGGCATCGGTGGGATTCCCCCTTACGCGGGCCCCGCCCCACTTGGCCTCGCAGCAGGTGCAGGATTCAATGCTCATTTCGTTACTAGGGCTGCAAACACTGCAGGTGCTTAAGTCTTGGTGAAACTTAACCCACTTCGTAAGCAAATGGTGAAAGATACATTTAATGTGCTTCATAAAATAAAATAAAAAACATTGTTTCAGCAGAAAAGAGAATAGACGATTCAGAAACGAGACATTTTTAGTTTAAAACTTAATAACATTTAGAACAAAATCACGCAACTCAAAACTTCGGCTTAATGTTTTTCAGTTATAAGCTAACGAATCACCTTCTTTTCAAATATGGTGTTGGAAAGACGTATGCTAGAACGAATTAACATCACGTTTTTTTCTGTTTGTTACATTTTCTCTAAAAATCTGTTCAAGAAATTGACAAAATTGGTCATGTTGATATTAACAAATACTTCTTAATTTGCCAGCAACAAAAACGTCCATAACTATCGGTCCATGGAACCCATAGCAGTTCACATCACAAAATTAGTACATACATTTTCCCACGTACGGGGTGCAATCTTCTACAACGTTGGTCATGATATCTCAACATCTTCTTGCGTATTGCCCATCTTATTTTCCATACAATTCTCAACCGTATTAAAAAAATTAAACATCACAACTCCTCTTGTCATATTATATCTCTACTACTAAGTTTACTCTAACCCCAATTTATAACTACAATAATGCATTAATTGGAGAGGAACCGGGAAGGTACCCTATTCTGAAGACACTCGAATTTCAAATTACTCGCTTCTGCGACAATAGAGCAACATTGCTCAACGTTGTTTGATGTATCGTGTATTCAATAAAATAAACTACGAATCATCAAATAATTGTACAATAAACTAGGAATATTAAGAGGTGGAAAACCTTGCACGCTCCGCTGGTCCCAACGGTAGAGACCGTACCTTTCGGTCTTCTCGACCTTCTCCGCCGCACCTCGCAAAATGTAAAAATAAAAAAAAAAATGTAAATGCGCGGACAAAGAGCCTTCCTGCCTGGTGACGAATGCGCTTCCCCAAAAGGAGGTCGCGTCGGGCGCGGGTGGTAAAGGGAGGGGAGGGGAAGGGAGCAGGTGCCCTGGCGGAAGGCCGGGCGTCGGGCCCCGGCGCTGGCGACACGGGCCGGCCGGCCCTGTTTGCATATGGATGCCGGTGTGCGCATGTTCATTCATGGGCAGGCGGGGCGGGGGCGGGGGCGAGACGGGAATAGCGCTGCGGTCGATGGCGGCGGACTCACAGCCCCGCCCCCGCACGGGCAGGGCCCGCGCCGGCGCTGGGCGGGGAGCGGAGGAAAGAGAACGCTCTGTTGCCAAACCCACGCTGCAACGGATCGGGCGGAGTTATTGTACGTTTTAGGCTTCGATAGAATATCACAACCTCAAGGCTCTCTTGATTCCTGTTATGTTGTGATACTTCGCAAGCAATTTCCAATGCAAACAGGGATGTTCATATTTAATAGACGAATGTACACAGTGAATATTACATATCATGTTACTCTCTATTATAAGTGTTGTGATTTGAAAGTGTGCATTTTAGTTGGAATATTCTTCATAAAAATAGTTTTCGCTTTTGAAAATATCTTTCGAGAAAAACCTTTCTCCTGTTTTACTAGATGACGTCTTTCTTTTTGCTTCAAATAACTTCAAATTGCTAAAAATTATAAACAATATCATTGTAAGAAAACATGAATCATAAAAACTACAATGATTCTATTCTACTTATTCGTAATCTGATGTTGATATTGCGGAGAACTCAAGTTCAACTAGAAACAATGAGGTCAAAGAGGATTGAATTTCAACTTATTCATTAGATGACAATATTTTGTGTTAAACTACCACATGAATATTATTATTATTATTATTATTATTATTATTATTACTGTTATCTATATATTTAAAACATTTCGTTTAGATAGGAATTTTGGATTTCTACTCATCCAAATTTTTTTGAGGATTTTTTTCATTAAACGAAATGTAGTCGGCTCTACATCTGTTAGCACTTCTTGTTAAATGGTTCCATGATTAAAACACTAAATTTAAATAATGCGTTAAAATCAATAGGATGTACGCTTATCTGTCGTTGTTTATTACTCATTAGGTCAGTTTCAAGACTAACTTCAATACAATTACAGTACAGTACAAGGATATCCTTACTTCATGAGGTTGTAGATTGCGAAGCGAATACAGAGAGAATGTTAAGTTTGAAGATTGTCTGATTTTAAATGTAAAGTAAGCGTATTTAAAAATGGGCAACGTCGAGCAATCGTCTTAGTCAAATCACACTAGAAAACCGTTTCAGTGATACTGTTTGGTTGATTACGTTTTGAAGTTCAGGTGGATAGTAGGATATCTTATAATAGTCCACTACAATACACAAGTACTGATCTAGGTAAATAAATAGTCGACTCCGGTTATAGTGAACTTCTCGAGATTTTTGATTCACTATATCCGATGATATCAAAATTAAATTGAATTTCTCCACAATGATTGATTTTATTAATACAGAGATACAGAAAAATGCATTAACAATACGAACTGAAAATTTCAATATCTTTATTTGTTCTTAAAAATCAATTATTTTCAATTGTTTGCATCGTACTTTTTCATTAGCAATTTCTCCAGAGTTTGTGCTCTCTCCCTACTTGATTCTGCATTGTTCTCTATGTCCAAGTATCGCAATACCGTCTTGAAACCCTTCAATGTCTCTTGCACTGTTGGAATACCTCTTGCGCTGTTGGAATGCCTCTTGCCCTCTTCGAAGGCCCGTTTACTCGCCTAATAACATAGAATATGATTTCGATAGAGGAATGAGGCAAGCGGTTAATGAAACTGATCGCTTTTCCGCGCGGCTCGGCGGATATCGCCATCAACGCGCTTTGGCACGCGGAATAGTTATTGCATTGTTTTAGACTTCCTCATACTTCCTCGTAATAAAAAAAATAATTTAAAAAATGCGTCATCAAGACTATGACTTATTATTTTATGTTTTTGTTCAACAGTCACTAGCATTTGCTTTATTCAACTACGCCTTTAGTTCATCTTAGAATGTAAAATGTAAGATACTTCGACTGATTATTGTGTGCTGATTAATACGTGCTTTCCAAGTGTTATCAAACTGGTTCCTATGAACAAACGAACTAATGCGAGAAAAAATTAGAAAAGTAATATATTTTTCTACTTTTGAACGTAATTTGGGTGGAGAAATTATTTTTTAACACAACAGCAAATATACGTTGCATATCAGAAATGTGAATCGTTGATAGAAGGATCTTGAAACAATATCCGAATATCTTTAAGTTCACAATTCTTTTCGCTAACGAGCATGAAAATATCTACGTTTTGACTTTAAATTAGACAAACGAAATCGAACACATTCTTCTGTGCGCAGAAAGGCTATTTTCTTTTTATTGTTGCTAGTCCAAGAAGACCAGTTTTTAAATTTCAGAATGCACTAATGATAATTCATCCAAATTATATGAAAGAAATATTGTTAATTCAAAAAATGTAAAGCATCCCTTATTTGAGTATCAAAATATTGTTGTATCAGCGTGAAGGAAGATTATAGCAGTGAACGTGTAATGTGTGGCATTGTTTCCTCTTTGTCTATGTGAGCATGTTTTCAACTTGCACACGCGGCATAGTAAGAAGCCTGCGTTTTACGACCCTTACATTACAGTAATGACGCGATAAATCGAATATTTCTGCCAACGGCCCGTCGCCGTAAATAACAGTATCCCCCTTTCATGGGAAGACTTGAAACAAAAGAATGCAAGAAAGCTATAAAGCAAAACCGAGACGGTCCCTTGAAGTGAGCGCGCGCCGCGACGCCGAGAGCAGCGTCGTAGGCGTAAATTCCATTCCGGCGCGGCGGCGAAGCCGGTGAGGCCGGGGGGGAGGGCGGTGTGGGAAATGGGGCGGGCCCTTTTATTGCCCCTCCCAGACCGCCCCGTCCCCTCCCCCACCCGCGCTCGGCCCCCGCCTCCGCCGCCATTCGCGCGGCACGCCGCCCCGCCCACCCCACCCCCGCGCCGCCGCCGCTGCCAACCGCCGCCCATCGCTGGGATTCGCGGGCGGCCGACCGCCTCTCGCGCGCTGGATTTATAAGCCGCTGGCGGGGGAGGGGAGTGGCGGGGCGGGGCGAGGGTTTTTTTTTCTTCGCGGGAGGAGAGCAGAGGAATGTCAAGGGCGGCGCTTATTGTTTTGCGGAGAGCATTAGCGCTCTAGACGATCACAAGACATCGCGCGTCCCTTGATTTGAGATAAAAAGAGAAATGTATGTACTCGAAAAAGCTCGCTTTACGAGCACATATATCAGCTGTTTAAGTGGAATCCATACGCTGGGATAGAGATGCGTGAAGCTTCTTCTGACGATCTTTGAGTTGTCTACCGTATTATAACGTGAATTATTTGATTCTGAATGTTACACGTGTATGCAATTCATAACAGTACAAAAAACACGAGGATTAACTTTTCAATAAATGAATTGGAACAATGCAAATACAAATTTAACAAATCAAATAGAAATAGGGAAGTTCATAATAAAAATAAAAATGAAATAAGAAATGAAATATCACCTCGAATTTTTTTTTAAATTTTAACAAACACCTTCGATTCTCTTCGTTTTAAAACTATGCGCCAAACTTTTTCAGTATAATGTATTAGAAGTCATAGGTTTCTCTGACAAAGGGGATATTTTTAGCCTATCAAAGATTTTTCATCGGCCTAAATTACATCAATCGGTTTTACACCAAAAAACAATGAAATTGTAATACATGTTGAAATCCTGTCATAATACCCTGTAAAAATGTGAAAAATTTTAATTTCAGAGTTTAGAGACACGTAAACTCTTGTTGAAAATCTTTACTTAGATTTTTAAAATTAATTTTTAACCTTGAGAGAGGTCGGGCAGCGAATGTTAAGAAATACGCAATGATATTCTCTATCTGTTACAACACAGCATTTGAGTGCACGCAAAATTGTAACTTCAAGAAATAATTTTCCCTCGATAACATTTTGCTGTTTGGTTTTGTTGACGTCTGTTCATTGTCATGATTTTGCTCTACGATTCTTAGGATAGCCGTTTCTGAGAATCACTTTCATTTGAGTTTTAAAGTACTGTTCATATTAATTAATAATTTAAATAGTAATCTTTCTTTTGACTCTTTCGATTTGACCAGCCATCGAGCAGATGAAGTAATATATATTTCCAAATCATACCTATTGTGCACATAACCATTTTCAGTTCTTTAGTGAATGATTCCGTTTATTAAAAAGGAATGAATTTCCTAGTAAGCTCACATATCACAAAACACATAGCCCAATGTGAAAATGGATCTTTTGAATGGTCGCACTGTGCAACTGACCTTCAGATGCCTGTACTTTTCGGTGTGGCCAATTTAGTATTATTTTTTCTTTTTCGTTTTTAAATTGTATACAAATTAATCTTAAACTCGACTATCTAGATTCATCGAATTGTCTGTTGTATTTTTGAAGTGATTTAAAAAACAAGATTATTAGGTTACAAGTGAAATGTGTTCTTTTCCTTTTAATGACGACGGGAGTGTGGTGTTAATGACATATTTATGTTTTTTTGTGAGTGGCCAGTCATAAGAAATGTTTCAGGACAGGAATATGTAAAGGTTGTGTTAAAAATTTGAAATCTTGTTAATTGAAGTTTTGTTGGAGTTTGCTATATGGTTACAATTTCATTGAAATTGACAAAACTTTTATAAAATGGTAATTTGTATCTTCGTTTGGTTATCTTGATTTATGCACAGATATACTGCATTTCATTGTACAGCGAAGGAAACGGAACAGTTTTGAAAGTAATGGACTATTTAGGTAATCGATTGAAGAACCTACGAGTACATTTACTTCTCTTTGCAATCGTGTATTTGAACGGTTAATACCTAAAAGTTGATTAAATTTTGAACGTGAAGTCAGTAGCGGTGAGCGTAAAGGCAGTGTCTTATGGCTCGTGCGTGCCAGTGATTCGGAGGTCGCGAATTCAACCTCGGCAACGAGCCAGAAATTTATTTGACGTGTTTAACTTATGAGAGTTTATAACGTCTGCCGGAATGGAACTCGTACGTTCAATTCTCAAACCAGTAGTTATCGTTGTTTCTCTGATCACGGCTTTGGTTATGTAATGGTTGCGTTTGATGTGGTAATACTCGTAGTTGCTCAGGGCGTGGCGAAGCGTACTGGAACGCGTCAAGTTCGCGGGTTCAAACCAGATCGAAGCCGTGGATTTTAAGGGCAAACAATATTTTGTACGCCTTCCTATGGAGGGGAAATAAAGCTGGCTGTCCAATGTTGTACATTTTCTACAAAATATTTTCAAGGTAAAAGAAGCCTCTGGGTTACATTCAAATCGCCTGTTTCGACACCCGAGTGATTCTTTCTCTGCGAGATGGCGAAAGGAGCATTGCGAAATTTGTATGGTCAAGCGGAAGCGGGCTGAAGGCCTGAACGTGAACCGCGTGAAATAAGGCATCATTAATTGATTGATCACTTCTAGTTGAATACTGGAGCAGCGCCCTAAACAACGGGCAACGAACCGCCCGCGATGTTCCCATTCATTCCCTTCCTCATCGTCATCATTATTATTAACATCATCAGCATCATCATACCATTATTTCCCTCAATCCGGACTGAGGCGCCGTACGCCCCTAATAAACCCGTCCTCTCATAACTGGCTTACGCCGGACGAGGATGAGCTTTTGTCGACTGTGCAGAACTGTTTCGAAAAACAAAAATTAATATTCAACCTCTGTTGAGAGAGTTTTATTATTAAGCAAACGATTAAATAAATCGACGAAATAAATCGACACCGAGCGCCCACGACTGTGAGAAGGGGGGAAGGGGCAACGCCGACGCTCTTTTACATAATTCGGGCCATAAACGTTGTGGGTGCGTACGTTTACGGAGCCTAGCCGCGCAGCAATGGCAATTGCCCTCGGCCGGTCTGAGGTTGCATTAGCCCTAGACACTAGCGCTCTCTCCCTGATTATGTACTACACAATGCAATAAGTGTGAATAACGCGTGAATGAAAAAGGAAATAAATAATTAACCAAGAAGAAAGAACATTACTTAGTATTAAGAAAAAATTCAAGATAGGTGTATAAAAGTGCTTACTCGTATATATTAACTGTAAAATTCGATTAAGCTAAAATTAAGTGAGTGTTGCTAGATATTAAGAACCCCCCCATCTAACTGCTTAAGCCATAAAGTAACAGGTTAACGTACCCAACTTATAAAAATACATTCCCGCCTCCACCCCGTAGTGTAGAAAGGAAATTGAAAACAGCGCTTCCTGATGGCCACCGGCGACCCAGAGAAATTTTGATCCGCCAATCGACACGGTGTTTGAAATCGATACCAGCACCCTAAATAGGTATCGATTCGTCAGTATTACTCAACCGCAACAGTCGAGCAATATATGATTTTACAACAGAATAGTATACTCTTTTTACTTCACCTGCAAAAATGTCTTAAGATATCTTTAATACACGATTACTGCTATAACTCACTTTTACATTCCAGAAATACAGTTTACTTTTCTTCTTCTCTTTTACATTAGTGGAAGTCCGTATTTTTTTTTCTGTACCAATAACGTAAAGTAGACATATGAAGCACGCCAGAATGGGAAGGAAGTACGCGATTGAAATGTCATCACGTTTCAAAAAATCGATTAATTATGTTGATTTCTGTGCCTAAGAAGAAAAATTCAACACAAACCAACATATTTCAAGGCCATTATTTACAGTTTGAAAATAAAACAAAACAATATTTTTTAATAAGATTTCTACTAGTACAACTTTTCCGGTTTGAATTAGGCAGAATGCGGATGTTTAAAATACAAAATTTTAAACATACTTTCATGTCAGTATTATTAAGTTAAGCTTCAAATTATTATATAACTTTGAAATATACTCGTCTAATTTTTTAAATATTTGTTTACTCTGAATAATTTCAAGGAGCGGCACTGGGCTTGAAGCTCTCCAAGGGTTCCCCCACCCCTTTTTTAAATTTTCTCCTCGTTCGACAGGCTTTATCCTTCGAGGAAGATAAATATTCAGTTGATAGTTTTTAGCTTTTTGAGAATAGCCATTCAGCGGCTAAGCGGTTTTCTTATTACTCGGAAGAACGTAAACATTGTGCGAAGTTGAATTAAGCGATGTTGAATACTGATTCAATTTTTAGATCAATTTTGATCCGTTCTAGAGGATTAGGTTGGTTTGACGAGATCCGAGGGCTTGGCGCTTGGCGCGAGTGTGTTCGAGGAGCTTCTACGTGGCTAGTGCCCGACGCTTTCCGCCGCGCGCGGCCTGGGCGTGGCTGCGAAACCTCCCGACATTTGGCTGCCGCGGCGCCCCCCGCGCGGTCAGCAACCCGTCGCGAGGCACCGGCGCGGGGCCTGGGGGCGGCCACGCCCCGGCGACGGCGGCCGGCGACGGCGGCCGGCGACGGCGGCCGGCGACGGCGGCCGGCGAGGGGCGCGTGGGCTGGGGTCGGCGACCGGTGGACCCTGCCCCTTTCGCCCGCCCAGCCCATCCAGGCATTACACGGGCAGTGGCCCTGTGGAGGCGTTTCCTTGATGTTGCTGCCTTGCGGCGTAAGTAGCTGGAAGGGCGTTTACTTGGATGACGAACGAATGCTAGAGAAAATGTAAAGGCACACATCTAGCGGTATCCTCTTTGCGATTTCTAATTTGATATAAATGTGTTTTACATAATACTAAGGGATGTCAGAAATGTTTGTATCTTTTTTCAATATTTGTGAAATTTTTTGTTATTCTCACAATTTTATTTATATTAACCATTCGTTCAACCCATTCACCCCCAGTGCACCAGAGCAGCAAGCGGACACGGTCCATGAAGTGATATCATTTCTTAACAAAGGCTATGAAAGTTTAAATACGGAAATGTGAAATTAATGAAAAAGTCATGATATTTTTGGAATTGTAGGGGAAAATAATTAAATCGTTATTTTACATGTGAATAATTTGGAAATTAGGTTCATGCGTTGTTTAATTAAAAGATGGCTTTAATAATTATGAGAAAGGGACGTTTTGAACCAAAGAAACATTTCTTTAAAAATTGATTGACTTTTGAAAATTATTATATATTTTATTAATTATTTCAATTTGTAAATTTAAATTTTGAAAGGGAAGGAAACCTGTAAAGTTAGTTTTTATCTTTCTACCAGTTTTCCTGGTTTTCCTACTAGACATTATTCCAATTTAAATTTTGTGCCTACCTTTAAAACTTTAAACTTCTTGGCAGTATGTTCATAACTAATAGTATGTAAGGTGCATTTTTAAAATATTTTTATTCTTTACTTTTCATAACCCACCATGGCTACCGTTAGTTTAATTTTAAATGTTGTTAGAATAATTAAAGGAAGGGAGTGTCCAAAAAGGCTTCCAACATGTGGCGGCCTAGACGTCCCCGGAGAGGCGCTCGGTGTGCCAAATGGAAGCTCGGCCACTTTGCGCCGGCCACACCCCTGGGTCCGTGGCAGCGGCAGGGGCAGGGTTGGGGTCGGCGACCGGCCCCCGGCTAGTGCCGCTTTCGCCAGCCCCGGCCCATCAAGGGCTCTGTCCTCCAGATGCCCACAAACGTTACACGGCCACAAAGTACCTTCAGAAGTGATTCACCACTTGGGTGATGCATGAACCGATATGTTTTGAAAGAATGACTCGGCGGACCAATTAGTCGAAGACCATCTCAGCTTAATCAAAGTTTGTATGTATCACGAATTGATCTCTTAGGAGCGATTACATTATATGGTACAAAGTGTGTATTACTTTTTGTTTTATAATTACCATGCTTTTAAATTAGATTAATATAAGTTATCAAATATTAAATGAACTAAGATAGGCTGACCATTTGATCCATTCGGTCATTCATTCATAAAATATTAACTATAACCGAATCAAGCGTCACAAATCATTATACGACATAAAAACAATATTACACTAGTCAGACAAACGTCACCTAATGTGGCCTGAGAGGTCATTGTATATCGATAGTGTCGTGTTTTGCGCGCTCTTCGAGGCATTATGTAAAACTCATTTCGTGTCGCCGGAGCACTTTCAAAATAAATTCATTAATTTGCAATTCAGAACACAAATCAATGTCGTGCTGCATTGATATTTTTGATTTCATGTTTTCTTGTGCACAAATGTACTGATGAAACGTTATTGCGAATTAGTGGAAGTTGATTATGTAGGAAATGAATTATTCTAAAACGCAAAAAGTGCATCTCTTGTCTGATGAGCGATTACGTATTAAAGCAGACCTCTTTCTTGTACAATCCACCAAAACGTAAGTTTTGATCATAGATTGATTAAATGTACTTGAATT
The DNA here is from genome assembly GCA_038098605.1 of Gryllus longicercus. NCBI lineage: Eukaryota > Metazoa > Arthropoda > Insecta > Orthoptera > Gryllidae > Gryllus > Gryllus longicercus. The sequence continues at coordinate 743,578 of JAZDUA010000063.1, read as the reverse complement.
CACTGAGTATATATTTGAGCCGTAAATACATGCATACCCTTTTATTGAAAACTTCAGCGATACATTAATATTGGAATAGAAGTATAAAACGCTGCGTTTTACCACACGCACCATTCGCCAAGCTAGACTTGAAGGTGGTGGATGCAGGTACGCTTTTCAGGGGTCTACAAGTCGTCGCCCTCTAGTAAGCTCGTTGCCGTCCGCCTTGTGGCGTCGGGAGTTGGAGGGCGGAGGGAAAAGGGCGAGGACCCGGGCTGGCGTCGGATTAGCGCAAATTCCTCGCCCTGCCGCCGCCACGCCACGCCGCGCGGCGCCTGGGCGCTGGCCGCTGTCGTTAGGGGTAGCGGGACCCCGCCCTGGGGCTCCCCCACGGACTCCACCCCCTCTCCCTGGGGTGAACGCCCGCCCGGCGGGAAACCTAGCTGTGGCACAGCGCACCGTCACGTGCAGCTTATTATTACATGACTAATTTGCAATGCGCGCGAAATTTGAAAGAGAACTGTGTAGCCCCCGGTCCTGTGAGAGGTGCCAATGGTTTTGTTAATCAGGATCTTTGGGAAGAAGAGGAGAGTGAAAAACAACAACAAACAAGCCCCAACTTTTACTCAAAAAATAAAAATGTGTTATTCTGCCTATTATCACTCTGCAAATACCGACTACATTCTCCAGAAAACTGTTTCTGAGAAAATATTTAAATCATTGTTGTGTCATTGAGTGTTTTATTTGTTCTGGAGCAGTGTGCGTACTCCGTTTTGGGAAACAATTTTATGCGATTTTGTTCAGCAGCTTTTTTTACTGCTGCTGGCCACTAATTATTATTATTATTATTATTATTATTATTATTATTATTGTTGTTGTTGTTGTTATATCATTTCTCCATGGCATCCGGAGAAAGAAAGCAGGAACTTATTAAATATGTTTAGAAGTAACAATCTTGTGACTGTTTCGTGCCTGACGGGTTCGAATCCTGCCTTAGACACGGACGTTTGTGTGTGTCCGTATATTATTGCCGTTACCCCCAATGTTACTTACAGTGGTCGCAATATGACCTTAGTTGAAAAGCAACCGTAAATATGTAAAACAAATCTTGTGATTACTGTGAGGGTACTTCAGTCTTTAATGGGAAGATTCAACTAAAGTATTACACGTTCACTTGACATTTGCAGACGGAGCGCTGCGATCTGTCTACATGAGGTGACCGCCGACAGATTGAGAATCGCACGTCTACAGTAGATACTGATCGATTAGATATGATATAGAGGGCGGTGAGCGGGATATAGGTCCGGTCACTGCAGGCAACGACAGAGTAGAAGCGGGCATGAACATAGTTATTGTATAATAAATATGTGCAAAAGAGCAATAAAAATACTTTCCGTACCTTTTATGATTTGCGTCTATTGTCCATAACGAAGTGTATTATACTGTAGCGCTGTCCATAGGTATTTCTGATGACATTAATAACTTCTTTGGCAATAGTTCCCTACATTATTTATAATTAAGGAAGTGGATTTTATTTATTATAAGGAAGTGAATTTTATTTTTTCGCAGACTTCACAATAACTACAAAAAGAAAACAATCACTTTTCCCCGGACTGTCTCAGAATTATTAGTTAGATGCTGTTAGACATCGGCACCGTTCGTGCATTCTCGGATGTGTGTTCGGGCAATACTAGAACTAAAATTAACTCATTTGTTCCACCAATTTTCTTTGTGCTTGAGAGTGGGCCTCGGCAGAGAGCGTTGCCGATTTCCTGCCCTTACGACGTATCGACGTTTCGCGGGCAATGGAAAGCAAGCAGAAGAATTCTTACTTATTTAGTTTCGTACATTAAATTTCGTATATAGTATTGAATTTTTTCAGTCTAATGCCTATATTGACTGAATACTTATAATGAGGTGAAATTTTGATGTTGGGCATCAAAGCGAAGGTGCGGCATAAGCGCTCAGCTGGTATGACGCTTTATCCTACTCGAGTTTGGGGGGTAGTATATTTCGTCTCCGGAAAAGCTCGCGCTTTTACTCAAAGCGTCTCACGGATTTGAATATCACCGGGAAGGTCACTCTGCTCTATGGAACGTACAACTACAAACAAATATCATTTTGACATTTCGTATACCGTCTTCATCACTTCTGAAATCGATCTTTCATATGGATTGGAGAGCAAGAGGATGAGTAATTATTATATAAGTGTCTGATAAGTAGCCATTGGTATTATAATACTACTGCATCAAGGAGAAACATTAAAAAGAAGTACTAATAATGTCCATTCAAGAAATGTCGATTATTGTATATTCCATACTAATACACGCGCAAGGAATATGACCAATGGCGTAGACTCCTTTTAAAATCCCATGAGTTTCTTTGGCGTCTGGAAGCCATATGATTCGGAATAGAAAATATTTAGTGCCTTATTACGTCCGTTTTAACACATTTTCGATACAAATATGTATACGAGTATATGTATATATATATATATGACATTTCAACGCCAAAATAAAAAGACTCACTGTAATATCATGCAGATTTGTGAGACTCATGAGTAGTAGGTATTTTTTTTCTTTTGTCCCCTCCACACTAACCCTGTGAAGAAGGGGAAATTATTCTCTTTAAGTTTTATACATTGTACTGCTGCCTTGCGGCTTAAGCAGCTAGAGGCTTGGCTTTTTCTTACAGCTAATTTTACATTCTACACCTAAAGTTAACTTACTTGCAGTTCTTGCACTTCTAACTTACTTGCACGTTAACTTACTTGCATGAGTAGTAGGTAATGGGCCGAGCCAGTGCGATTAAGCTGCACGCGATTACGACCGCGAATTCCGCGCCAACGCGCCCGTTCTCTCCTCGTATCACCCTCCTTCAACGCGCGATGAGGAGCCGCAGGCAGCTTTGCTTATCGAGCTGTGCTCGAACGGATTATTCTTCCTGCGCCGCCTTCGAAGCCCCCCGCCCCCCCTCGCCCACCCGGTGTCCGCGGGACGCTCGGGTGCTCGCGCCCAAAGCGCAGCAGTTGGAGCGTTCCATCCAGCGACTCGCTCCGTTCCGCTCCGCTCCGCACCGCGCCTCCAACTCCACGCGCGCGTTCCCGATTCTCGCGCGCGCTCAAGCGCTTTGGCCACGGCGGGCGCCTCGCGGTCGCACGCGAGGGCGCGAAATCACGACTTAAAAAATTAAATAATTGAACAGCAACTACACTGTAAGAAATTTCATTAAATTGAATGTAGTTTAACGTGAACTACGTTAAGTTAACGTAACTACATTGAAAGAAACGTATTATATATATATATATATAATATTATATATATATACATATATATATATATATATATACATATATATATATATATATATATATATACATGAAATTAAATGCCAGCTGTTTTCTGCCGCCTCTAGACAGCACACAAGGGCGACAAATCACATTAAAGATTATTATTTTTTAAATAATTTAACAGCAACTACACTGTAAGATATACCATTAAATTTAATATAGATTAATGTACTAATTTCATGAAACTTTACGTGAACTACGTTAAGTGAACGTAACTACTTAACGTGAACGTAACTACATTGAGAAGAACGTATTATATGCTAGCGGTTCTCCGCCGCCTCGAGACAGCACACAAGGGCGAGAAATCACAATAAAAAATATTATTTTTTAAATAATTGAACAGCAACTACAGTGTAAGAAATATCATAAAATTAAATGTAAATGAATGTACTAATGTTCATATAACTTAATGTACGTCTACATTGAAAATATCTCATTATATATCTGTACATTAAATGTAATGCTTAAATTAGTGTATATTTAATATAAAGGCTCTCTCGTTTCTCCTTCGTCTTGTCATTCATATCATATATTCATAATCACCAGTTAATCAACATTATTAATTCATTCCTGATATTATTACAAAGCTCTGACTGTTGCATCTTAATGTACATCTGTACATTAAATTTAATGCGTGTTCATGATAAATACTTTATGTATTTTTCAAGTAATGCAGAAATGTCTGACAATGTAGTAAAACCGGTTTTTTCACGGCATGCGTTGCGTGCTAAACGTTATATTTTTAGTATTACTACTACCACATGGCGTTTCCCAAATATATCCTCATGTCGCAATGTTGTCAAAGATATAACTGTCATATATCCGCTGTGAAGGTTGGGTCGCGATAGGCTTATTGATATGTTCTCCTGCGTAAGGGTTTTGCAGTGCAGTTGGCGTGAAAAGAGTTAAGAATTTACAAAGAGATATACATTAACATGAGAACGAAGGAGTTCACATTTCCCGTCGGTTGGGTCCTATTCAAATTCTAGATAAAGTATATAGTATCGTTTTATGCGTACAATTGATTGATCGTAAAGTAAATTCGAACAGCTGGGCTTTTCTCCTAAATTAAACTTTAAAGCCGCCAAAATAGGCAGCGAGATAGAAAAACATATTTAATAATAATTGGAACTATAGACCAACAGATGGAAGTGAATCCAGTTGGAACACACTGAAAACAGAGTCGTGTTAGTTTTATATTTGACTAATGAAAACTGAATCCCCACAAGAAACACTGAATGTTTCTAACACTGGGACGAATAATATTTGAGGTCCCCATTGTTCAAATAGTACATGAGTGGGTCAGAAAGGCACAGAACATCTTCCAATACAGGCAGGAGCGGAGGGAACTAAGGGAAATCCACCCCCCCCCCATAAATTTTTCAGTAACTATTAATTTTGACTTGTCACGTAAATTTCGAGCAAAACTATTTTCGGATAATCATAAAATCGTGTCGGAGCACGAGCTGAGTGTAGCCTGCGACATCTTACAAAATCTGTAATACGACTAATTCGACCAAAACATTTTAAATTTCCCCTCCCCAAATTCATCTCTAGAGCCGCCCGTCCAATAGGCTGTTCCGTGTGAACCAAACATCCGGCAACTCCAATTTTACTTTTACTGCCAATTTTACTTTTTTCGGGGTTAGTTTGAATGTTCGATTCTCAGGTTATATTATACTGTACAAATGTTTTCTGATAGGCTAGCGAGATCAAATGATATTAATTTCAATGTTTCAATGACAACGCGTTCATATTTTTGTTGAGCTCCCACTCGGCCGCGGTTCCTAAAAATATATATATTAAATCTCTGAAACGATTTTACACATTAGAATTAGCGCTCGTTCTATTCTACCCGTATGTAAAGAGACTTCGGAAGGCAGAAGAACGAAACCAGCCAGTGTCGGGTGCTCATGGCAAGAGGCGGGGAGCGCGGAGTACGGCTGACCACCTTCTGTCAACGTCACAGCCACAGCCACTGTCACAGACACAGTCGCTGTCCTAGTTGCAATCATATCCCCAGTCACAGTCACACTCAAGGTCTCAGACCTAGCCATAGCCACAGCCACAACCATAGTCATAGCCACAACCATAGTCACAGCCACAGTGGCAGTTGTAGTTACAGTCACATTCACAGTAAACGTCATAGCCACATGGCTATCACCATCACCACTTCCACCACAGCAACCGGAACGCCCCGCCATTCGCCGCCGCCGCCGCCGCGGTCGCAATTTGTCGGGCGCCGCGACGCCGCCGCGGGGGGCGCGGTTGCCGGTCCCGGGGGGCCGCTTGTCGCCGCTTTGTGCGCCGCCGCCCCCCTGGGGCTCAAGTCGCCCGAGCCGCGTAACCGCACGGGCCCCAGGGGGACACGCTCCGGGCGATGCACTTCCCTTCCACTTGACACTTCGCGCAGGGGGTGGGGGGCGGGGGCCGGGCGCTGCGAAAGTGGGCCACCGACACACGAGGAGGGGATCTTTAAATCGGAAGGACAAGTATACCTATTTACTTTACTGTAATTGGACATAAGTCGATCTGGATTGCTAAGGCAGTAGTGTCGTGGCGATCTCGGATCGAAGGATCGCGAGTTTGAATCACGCCTCGAGCATGGATGTATTTGTGATTGTCCCTTCATCCTTCATCATTATCTTATCACTTTATTAATGATGGATTAATAATTCCCTAAGCGAACAGAAAGTGCTTGCAGTTAATGGGATGTGCTGTTCGCTTAAAAAATGTGGGCATGAAAAGTAAATGAATTTTAACTACATAATGAGATAAAATTAAATTTTAATTAGTTACTGAGGCAAAGCCCTCCTGCTCTTGCTGCTTAAGCCGCAAGGCAGTAGCTTGGTGTATTCGACTTATAAAAATAAATTCCTCCCAGGGGTACTGCGGAGGGGATATAAAAATAAAGTTTGCCGTAGGTTTTGTTATTATTGAAGATCAATTGCAAACGTGTATATGAAGTTCAATTTTTCGTGTTTCACTTAGGGGTTTTCAAAGGAATGCTGAGGTACCTTGATGCCTTCAGTGTACCAAGTTAATTATTATAATGACACTTTGATACATCTTTGCAGAATCTCGTTGATTTTTTATATTTTTAAATCTGAATTTTCGTGGCACGCTCCCTGGTATAAGAATATAATTCAATTTAAAATGTTTTTTCTACTTTTGATTAAGTGATGTATACGCGTTTTCAGTTCAATTCTCTTTATGAACTCGAAGTGATTTCTGACTTAATTTTGATTAAATATCTGAGAAAGTAGAATCAGGACTTGTCGAAGAAATTGTTAGTTTGTTTACTTAATAAAATGAGTAATTTTAATTCTAAAATGAAACGTTTGGGACAGTTGATTGAACTTTGACGCACGAGTCAGTAGCCTCGCGAGCAACGTCACGAGCAGTTCGTTTCTATAGATCGTCAACACGACAAAGTGAAATTCTCTGAACACGCGATTCAATAAAAGCTGCCCACAGAGTTCGCACGTGAAGTTTTTAACATGTGATCGCTATGGTTGTCGAATGCGAATCAACTTGGAAGAGATCTTAAACTATGATGGAGCATTCAAGCAGTTAATTAGTGAAACAAATATACTCATTAAAATCCATTATTTAAACTTGTTAAAAATACGTATGTAGCATACATGTAAACAAATACATAATTAAGTCACGTGTGTCTTTCTATGTGTGTTGTTTTAAGACTTTTCTAAAAGGGTATTAACGCTTTATGGGGTGATTAGTAAAGATTGATTTGAGGAGCGGGGCTGTTGGTTTTGCTCTTGTCCCCTTTCCAAGATGGACGTGAGTGGTAGTCGGGCACATTTATGATTTGTCTCTCGGCCAGATAAGGAAGACTTCTGTTTATAATGTGTAATCCTGCGATATTTTCTAGAACTTCCTCTGCCACTTTTGAACTCCCAGGATTGAGAAAAATATTTGATGCAGATATTTATAGTAGCACCGATCTGAACACAAAACGAATAACTCACTATCTATCGCCATCTAAAATTTGAACATCAGTTCCTTTGGTAACGTTTTGGAGCGCATCGCCAGAAAAATTCCTATTTAATTTCCACTAAACAAATGAGTCCCACCTCTGCTCATAAAAGTATACAAATGTGTGTTCGGTATCAAGAGTCGTGACTTGGTTCTCTCTTACTTCTGTGTCGTAGGTATCTGTGGCCCGTGAATTTCGCACACACGGGCAAGCCTTGCTTGACAAGCTTGCCCCGCACTGGTTGTAAATCTGTCTCCAATGCAACCAACTTCATCATTTTCTGAAAGGAGGTCAATGAAATTGCGCCAGACTTACAATTAGGAAGAAGCCAAACTCACAAGTGCTACTTGTTCGTAATTGCCAAGTCCACGAGCGAGCACAGCTTGCGACCAGCGTTCGCTCGTGTATGGCCCCCTTTACAAAAGTCGTTTGGCGCAGTTTGCAACGGGGAGCGCCCGAAGAGAAGACGCCTTGGCAGTTGCGAATAACTACCACCAATTTCACAACGTTTTAGAAATATAATGAGAGGAAAATATGTTTTGCTGGGCGTTGCCCCTCTGAAGGGCCACCCTTCGAGGGGGAGGAGGAAAAGGTGGAGGGAGAAGTTCGCCAGGAACCTTCACAAATGCTCCAACGCCGGAAGAAACTGACAGCAACACGTCACCTTCTCTATGCTTGCCTCGCTAGCAGTAACCCTGGAAGTTCACACAAAGAATGCAATGTAGTGTACAGATTCCGATGTGTAGCGAAAGGGTTGCAAAATCTACTGCACGCGCAGCCCACTCGATGCTTCAGAGAGCACATAAACCCTGCCTGTGGTTTGCGAAAGTGGATTTCGTACTTAGTAGAGGGCATTGAGGCCTTTGAACCCGGGTCAATGACAGTTGTCTGCGGTCGATGCCTCTGTTAGTTGAGTTCCAGACAAAAGAGGAGACCCATTTGTCATTGCCAGGTTCTCAGAGGTTTCGAGACGGAGTCACCTGTCAGCCAGGTAGTTTCTGCGCGGTGGCTACTTGCAGATCCCGTTTTCCGCTTTTAGGCGCAGCAGGTAGTGCGGTTGCTTTCCTAGAAGCAGATACTAGTCGGAAAGCAAGTTTTCAGGCATACAATAGAAACATTTCCATAGATACTTCTGTTTAATATTCTCATTAGATGGAAATTACATTTATTCTATTTATTGTTTACCTAAAATTGTAATATTTATGTTCTGTAATAAATATAATATACTAGCATTAGTGAAAAGGAGTAAAGTATTTCACAAAAAGCAAACAAACGCAAGAGGAGACAGTACACATGTTGAAAATAACAGTACATATGTTGATTAAAAGTATTTGTTAGTTGCAAGTTGCATTAGTTGTCACTTAAACGAACAGAAAATGCAAATTTTCGAAGAGGTTCTGTGTCGCTTAGTGGACGAAGCTCAGTCGAGGCAGCGAATATCGCTAATGATGGTTTTCCTAATTTTTGCAGGCGAGGTTGAACAAGCGTCAGGTCACAAGAGAAAGTGATGCTACAGTAACAGGGATGTTGCAGTTCGTTACGACATTGCATATTGATACTAACAAAGGCTAACAGTATGAATATTTGTACATGTCATATTATCAGAATTTACAACATTGATTGATTATATGATGGACATTTCCAGAAATTCAACGAATTTTGCTTAACAATCAGACATTTCAGGGGGTTTTAATGAAGCTGATATTCCCGTTTATTATCCAAAGATATTTTGAGTATTTCTTAAACAAGAGAGTGGTGTATTCCGTTTATTTGTTTGTACCATAAATAAACAGTACAGATTGTAAAAATGACAGAAAATAACTGGTTTAAAATGACAGTTTCTGGATCAGTGTAACAATCTTTATGTATTATTCAAGATCAGTATGGTTATTCTTATCATATCCTTTTCAAAACATATACTGCAAATTTGGAAGCAGAAAGGTAATATTATCCATATTTTGCCATCGCTTCTAAATACTAATCAATACAATCAATATGTGTTTATTGTGTAACTCATAGCGTACGTTGCCGAAAGCGTCGGCCTACTAGTAAGCCGCTATGCCACTACCTAATCTACTACTTAAATTCGATTTTAAAAAAACCGGTGTTTTTCAACAATTCTTTGTGCGAACAGATCATTTAGAAACAAAACAGATAATTATTAATATCGAAATGTTGCCCTTAGGCTACATAAACTTACAAAGAAAATTTGACTCATACGAACCATACAATCTCGCTTCCGATTGCAGAGAAATCCCAAACGAAAGTCTCCTCACACGTGGAGTGCGCGGAGTATCGCAACGCGCGTCCCCGGGGCCGCCACCGCGCTCCACGCGCGTGTCGCCGGAGAAAGCTCCGCCGCCCCCGTTGCGCGGGAGGCCGCGCTGTGTACGCGGCGTGGGAGACCACACCGCCTTCCGCCCGCGCGCCGCTCGGCAGGTCGCTCCATTCACTCGCCGTCCATTCACGGGCGAAGCGGCGGCGCTCGTAATCTTATTATAATCCCCTATATTGTCATTTAAATCAAGCCAAGTGCCGCAATAAATAAATAAATCTGTTGCGATGGGCGGCGCCACTGCTGCCATTCACGCGGAGGCGACTGGTGCGGCGCGACGCCCTCAGCACGCTGCCAGCCCGTTGCCCCCACACTGCCCGTCGCGTGCCCACCGCTCGCACACCGCGCCCGCCGCACACTTAACGCGTGCCCACTTACCCAGCCCCAACGCTGAAACACCGAACAGGCAACGCACTTCCCTGCTCACACACGCTTGCTCGTGGCTGCCACACCGGACGCCTAGTGCTCATCCACCGCAGACCTAACGCGTACCCACTCGTACACCCATTTTGTGTCCACTGCACACTCACCCAGAGAACGCTCAACTCTAAAATTCTGTTCAGGTTTCGTACTTCCATGCTCATGTATCGCTTGCAGGTGGCTCGCACACCGTACGCCGTACACATGCGTTTACCGCACTCTCATCACGTGGCAATAGCGCGCCTATCGCACTAATCTTATGCCAATCAAACCACACACCTCGCGTATAGTACAGTAAGAACAACGCACATTATTACACACGCTGCTTGGGCATTCAAGATGATTCGCTCGCGTCGTCCACACTCACCACACACCAATCGCCTACTGATCGCCTGCCCATCGAACCATCGAAGACCCTTCGCACACGCGTACACACGAACACATACACACACGCACCACCACCACCACCACCACCACACGTAAGCCCCCGCGGCTCGAATCCATAAATTCATAGCTATCTGGGAGACGCCGCGTCGTTGGCTGAGAGGCCGACGTTTCGCCTGACATGTCGCAGGATTCCTCAGGGCAGTGACATGTCAGGCGAAACGTCGGCCTCTCAGCCAACGACGCGGCATCTCCCGGATAGCCAAGAATTTATATAAAACCACCACCACCACCACTAGCATTACCATTACCACCTTCTAAATCTAGTCGCCCTCGCCAGCCTTCTCGGCTCTCTTCTTTCTCATTCTCCGCTAACTCCTGCCCTCAGTGACAGCTTTCTCTCTCGAACTGGCGGTTATTCTGATTTCAAAAATCAATTATTATGTCATGCCTCTCCATGTCATGTGTATACCTCCTTTTACTTCTGTATTATGCACTATTGAAAATATTGACTAACTGATAATTGTCTTTTATAATGGAATCTATCAAACAATTTTAACAATTATACGCCCCAAGACTAAAAAGCTTGTTGCCCTGCACATTAGTTTTCTGAAGAATTTTATAGTAAGTATACTTGAGTTGAGATAAATATTTCAAGGAACTTGGACCATCGGTTGCTGATGATTCTGTTTGTGGGATTCGTGGAAGAGATATATGAAGAAATTGTTAATTTATCTTCAACTTGCTCTTATTGCAACTGAAAACTATCTGATTCTTTAACTTTTTACTCGCTTCAAAGAAAAACAAATTGTTTTCAGCAAAAACAAATTGTTATTATTTCAATCAATTTTAATTAACTGAATAGTTGCACAAATTATGCGGCCCGGCGTTGAGACATTGTACTTTTGTTATTGGGACAATTTTGTACCGTCTTGTTCATAATGTTACTAGAAATATTATCACGAAGATAAATCCTTGAAATGCTTTCGTATTTACAAAGAAATACAGCTTCAATTAAACTCCACCGATTACTAAAAAAATAATGCTGAAAAACCAAATTGCTTTCTGAAATCTTTTGGGTATTTGTAGTATTGTGATAGTGACATTGCGAGAAAAAATCCTAGTAATGATACACGTAATTATCGCATTACTCTCATAAGATCAATAAAGGGTAAGTAACTGACTCAGTTGAAGTCAGTAAATTAAGACGAGAGCTCAGGTTTATGACGGAGTCCATAATTTGTGTTATGGCCGTTTCGTAATGTCACTTTCTAAATAGAATATACATCAATCAGAAGTACCTTTGCTTTAAATACGAGAACTCGTTTGCCATGATTCCTGTAACTCATTAATTTGTTACGAAGTAAATAATTACTTTTCAATATTACGTGAATCCTTAAAGGCTAGCGGCTGTTTCAGAGCGACTGCAAAGATTTTAAGCGTATCACATGCCCATTAAAATCTTTGAAGACTGCCTGGCGTTAAAAGTTGCTTATTCGTTCCTTTCTTTGCGTTATGCCCATATAGTACGAGTAGTACAGCGTTAGGAAGAAATTAATTGTATTTTCTTGCATTTTTATCCATTTGCGTACAAACAGTATATTCACTACTTTTCTTTTGTCCTGCAGGGCATGAAATTATTGACGTATTTTATTCAGAAGCCCTCAGTCAAGAAGTATTAGTACTAGCAGAGAAGAAAGAAATCACTTATCAAGGTATTTGAATTACAAAAACATGCCTTATTTTTAATAAGAATGACATGCAAACTCGGAGTTTCACGTATCATATAATAATTATTATTAATAATGTGACGGAGTTTTCCCTTAAGCAATTTTTTTGATATTTATTTGGTAACTAGTTGATGAATGCTTGAGTTTAAATTTCCCTTGATTGAAACAAAAAACAACAAATTTGATAAGTGAAAGCGATTTTAGTCATAAAACGAGTTTCCTTATTGATATTACTAAAATAGTACTCTACTAACAAGTTCAAAATGCATGAAATTGTCAGCACAAAATGGACTCGTTAGCGTAATCTTCTCCTCATTTTTTGCGATTTTTGCATGCTTGTCAATTTGTCAAACATTTGCATGTTACAATAAGTCATTTAAAAACAATCGAAGATTTATGGAGCAACGTATCTTTGTGTTCTATCAAGAAGGTCTTCCACATGAGTTGGAAAATGAAGTTGTTTCTATCTATTTACCATTTGTTGAAAGGAAGTGTTGATAAGAAGTCGTGTTTTTTTACTTTAAACCACTTTCACCAGAACAGGAATAGTAGAAGAAGCAAAAGTCAGAGGAAATATCACCTTTGATAGTTTTATATTTTATGGAACTTATACGTGGTCATGAAATCAAATTACAGGAGCATCAATAGATGTTTTCTTTTGAAGTCTTTGCTTTAATATAACACACTTCTTTGAAGTAAAAAATGAGGAAATAGGGAGAATAATAAAAGTCGAACCTCCATGATTGATAAAATCCAAGGAAAATAGGAAAGGCTGAATGGGTAGGCATGTCATGCGAATGAAAAATCGATAGCCTAATAACATGTGCAAAGCGCCTACTCATAGAAGAGGAAGCCGCCCTAGATACGACGGAAGTGCATGGAAAGTATCAGAACTATAATTAGGCAAATAGACGCGTTGATTCAAGTTATTTTTGCCAAAGGACAGTAAAAAATGTAGGTGATATATAGGGAAGGAGTTCTATTCTTCGCACGTTTCCTTGAGTTTGCAGCAAATCGCACAATTCTCATTATAGAGTGACTGATTGGAAGCCGACATATCTAAATGACTATTCACGTGTTTTTTCAACGAAAAGTAATTTTATTATCAAAATATCTTCGTAATTGCATCTCAATTGAGTGGAATCCATTTGTTTGAATACAGGTTGCAATAGATTTTTCTAAGGTCCAACATCTCACGATAAATTGCTGCCACTCCTGCTTGCTTACATCCTTCAGACAAGTGTGGGTTTGCGAGTGTAGACACATAAATGAGATTGCTGCTGCGCTGCCGTGATAGAGCATTCCAAGCATACGCGCCAACAAGCCTCTGCCGCTCCTTGATCCATTGCGACTGAAGTGGCATTGTTTAGCGCGGGGTCGCAGCTACGAGTACATGCACTGCAGATGATAGCGAAGAAACTGGGGAATATATTGTCTGGAAGAAAACCTTAGTTCACGATCGTAATCGTATTTTGAATATTCCCGAGGAGGTTATTGAATGAGCCATTCTCATGAACGAGTTTGCTGTTGGCGATTTCCTCTTGTGTAAGTATTTAGTAAGTTATCACGAGTTTAGCCAAAATAGTTCAATATATTGCACATATGTTTTAGACTACACAGATAAATAAAAAGATACAATAACAGCCCTATAAACTAACATCTCCTCCACCTTTCTTACAGAGTCCATGAATATATTCTAAGTAGGTACCTACCTGCCTTGAAATATTTCGAATATCTATCTAGGAGATGTGTTTTATCTGTCATTCACTCCATACTAATAAACTGCGAGATAATGAAAGCCAAACTTGTTCTGTCATTATTCATATTTGCATGACGTCGGTAATACGTATGAGCCAATTACGATCTAGAACCCGAACTTGAATTTTTCTTATGTATTTATAAAATGTTTGGAACAGAAGATTTATATTTTTCTGGACACTCGTTATTAATATCCTGCGGGTCGAAATCAGTTCCTGGAGAAAATAGGGGAAAATGCTGTTTCCACAGAAATCATAATGAAGAGGCACATTCTTTCATAACCGCGAGCTCAAACTATTCAGCACAAATGCGGGAACGAAACCTTGTGGAGCAATGTTCGAGCCGTGGGGCGACGCATCGGCACCCTCGCTACGACCCCAGAGCTCTCGCTGTGGCCCCGGCCAGAAGCCCTCCGGTCCTGCACTAATCGTCCCAGTCACCCGCCCTGCCGTCCTCGCTGCCAACGCCACCCCCGCGGCCATCGCAACCCCCCCCTAAACTCACCACCCCCGTCGCCCTCGCCACTCCCGCCGCTCTCGCCACCCTCGCAACCCCGCCCCACTCCACCACTACCGTCCTCACCACCCACGCCCCCAACCCCTGCCTCCCTCGCCACCCCCTTCACCCTCGCCACCCCCACCGCCCTCGCCATCCCTCCGCCCACACCAACCCCACCGCCCTCGCCACCCCCGCCGCCCTCGCCACCCCCGCCGTCATCGCCACCCCCGCCGCCCTCTTCAACATCTCCGCCCCCAACCGCCATCCCCGCCCTCGTCGCCCTTGCCAACTCTGACGTCTTTGCCGCGCTTGCCACGCCGACACTCCCCGCCATTCCCCATACTCCACGTCACCACATCACTACACGCTTCTACTGCCGGCCTCGCTGCATCCACACTCCACGTCGTCCTCATGCACACCACGCCGACCCCGCTGCCCTTGCGCATCCAGCAATCCACGCCACGGCTGCCAACCTCGGCCACCTCGCCATACCCTCACACCACGCCACGTCTGCTAACCTCGCCGCCTCCACTTCACCATCACCGTACTCCACCCTAATGCTTACCAACCTTCCCATACCCACCGTCATTCCACTTCACCCCTCGACCTGCTCCCCCGCCCCACGCTGCCTCTATCCGCGCCGAATCCACCTCCTCGAAGTACTTCGTGCTCCGAGCCATCCCCGCTGCCTCAATCGCCCACGTATTTCAGACCACTTCCTCCCCTGACGCCGACCACTTTGTCCCCGCCATCCTCAACGCTTCTGCACTCCACACCGGCCCTGTCACCCCCGCACTCCCATTTAATCATTCCCGCTGTCCACTCTACCCCGCTACCCTCACCATCCCCGCCGCCACCTTCCCCAGCCCCTGCCGTCCAACATTCCCGTTGCAGTAGCTGCTCTTAACGCGCACGCCGCGTGTGTCACTGCTTCCATCGCACGGTCACCGACACAACCACGACCACCCCCACCACCACCTCCACCACCCCGCCCCGACGCCACTCCCATCTCCACCACCCCGCCCCGACGCCACCCCCGGGGGAGCCGTGCGCCCCTGGGCGTCGCGGCGGCGGCGGCGGGGGCGGTGCCCAAATGAGCGGCGCGCCGCGGCGGCGAGGCCCAATCTGCGGAACGGCGCCCGCGGGACACATCGCCCACGGCCTCCGCCCGCGCCCGCGCCCGCGCCCTCTCCCCGCCCCGCGGCCCCCGCGGCCGCTCGCCCGCAATTACCACCGATACACAGCCCCGCCCCCGCGCCCGCCTAATGAATATCGCCCCCTCCCCGCCGCGCGGAGCTGATTTATGCGGATTGCGCGGACGGGGGGTGGGGGCAGTGTCGCCGCTCGCTGCGCTCTTTAAAGAGGTCGTACCCGCTCTGGCGCGCGAGGCCACTCGATCGGATTCGACGGCCCTCCCGTTCCTCGCGTTGTGGGCTGGGAAGTCGCTGCACGTGGCATGCTTGCTCCAAAGTGGTCATGCGGCTCGCTTGGCGTGGTGGATTCGACGCCCCCGTCTTACACGCACGTAGCGCTTATTATACTCATCATGCGAGGAAGCTGGAACGTCGTGCTCGTGGTATTTTTTTAAAGAGGTCGAGCGGGATGTTCTTTCAGCTTGTTGGTTACGATTTGGGGAGCCGTCTGGAGATGTTGATGTTCGTCTCCCTCTTCAATGGCATCGAACTCACTTCACCATCAAGGGCAGATCGAGATAGTATTTCAAGGGGGGTCCTGTTTCAGTTCAGACTTCCCATAATTGTATTTGAAATAACATATTTTTATTGTTATCTTGAAATTTTTTAAAAATCTCGGAGAAGGGCCCATATTCAAAATGGGAGTACTGCTTTGGAAAGGATGAGATCTATCAATGGTAATTATTTTAAATACTTTGACAAAAATTACAAAACAAGTATTGCCTTTGGGGGAAGGAATGACCCGTATGGCCGACCCTTTGGATCTGCCTCTGTCCATCATGCTGACTCTGCATGTTGGATCGACGCCAATCTCACAAGCCCATCGTTACATGCGCTCCGTCATGTAGATCTAAGCGTTGGAATCCAATAGTCATTATATAATCCCATCACGACTTTCACCTGCGAGCTAGTATGCTGTCACACCTATCACCCATTTGGACTTTAGACCTGCAAGGGCTCAGCTCAAGTTGGAATTGATTCCTACTACCCCTACATCATACCCATTGCACTTGAGAGCGGAATTCCTAGGGTAATACCCTCATAAATGGTAGATACTATCACAGGCTCATTCATATGTGTAAACGATTCTCACGAGTAAAATCGAAGCGTTACGAGAGCCGAGATTTTGCCATAACAACACCAAATTTGAGCCGAGTGGATGCCATTGCAGGTGGCATCTCGACAGCTCAGAACAAAATTTGTAGTGTTCAACTCACAATGTAAGTTATGCTTAAGTTAAACGATAGTGTGACCGAATGAATAATTCTCGAGAAACTTAGACCGAAGAAGAATTTCGTAAGTAATTAAGAAAATATCGTAATAAATTAGTTCAAACTATACCTTCGAAAGGCAGTAATGAAAAGAGATCAAACTGTGTTGATCTGTAATAATCAGTGCTGCGATCGTTCGTGGACGGCCTTCAATAATGGAAAAGTTACTCGGGAGAGCGTCCTCATCAGCAAGGAATTTCTGCGAAGTGATACATGGAAGAGTTCAAGGGCAATGACAAGTGAAAAGCGAGTCAGTAAAAATTAAATACATTATTTTACGGCAGTATGCTGTTACATCAGATGCTTTCATAAAAATAATTGAAACTATAAGTTAGCCATTGTAGTTTAAACATACAAACGTGTGTTCTGAAAGCTTAGCGAGACAAAGCGAAGATTCTTCCGCATCCTAGAGGAGCTGAAGCAGTAGTTCCTGGTCTGGCATTGCAATCAACGGTAACATTCCCTCTCATGGAAATAAAGGAATTTATCCGAAAGTGTTGGAAGTGAAGTACGAGAAAGATACAGAAATGTAGAGTTATATTTATATGGTATAAGTTTGAGTGGTATTAATTGCCCTCAAATAAGTATTGTGTTGACATAAGGCTGGAAGCGTTGCGAACATGGATGGGTAAATTTGCAGAAAGGAAAATGTTAATAATAAAATATTAGTAATGTAATTATTAATAATAATTATTGTTATTCATATCAAACATTACATACTTTATCTACACTTTGACAATTCTTGATGCAAAGTTCAATATTGTTATTTTTAATTTCAATTATCTACGATTAATTTAACAAAACTTTCCAAAGTGAAGTCCCATGAAACAATGTAACCCTACAGGAAGCACTGCAGATGTCTAAATTTAGTCGAAGGGTCCCACCACCATTTAATATTAGATTAGCGTAGGGCCATCCACGTTTCAAGGTTAGGCGAGAAATGTGAAGTGTGAGAAATGTAAACTACACAGGTGAAACGCTATCTGCTTTAGTTTTGTGTGAACGTACATTAAATTCAAATTAGATAAAGAGAGCAGTGAATTACATGCTGATTATAATCTATAGCAATATTAGTGAACACATCTTATAATGCTGCTTTTTATTTACATGAAAATTACATCGTTTCATTTGACATTTACTGTTCATATTTATGACTGCAGTGGCAGTTTGTTGTCATTTACTGCTGTTTTATTAAACCACCTTCGCAATATCACAAACAATTGCTCAAATGCTGTTTAGGTAATCACTTCCATAAATGTAGACTTTAAATATGTGACGTATGTTCATGTCTATTTGCGCATAATGGAATGGGCTTGTTTTTAATCAAACGTTTCATTATTATATTCGTGACAGAGGCAGGACGTGAGGTAGTGAACAATAAAAAGAACCTTAGTGTAGATTGTACAATTGATAGTTGGACCATAAATCGTCATTAGTTTCATTAAAGGTAATAAGTTTCCACTGATGTGGGTGAGACGTAATTGTTAATATGAGATAATAATTAATATATTATACTCAAAGGGAATCTGTGTAATATTTAGGCAATCATCATATTACAAAATAAACCCATTCATGTATTTGTAAATTAGAGTAGACATCCAGAACGAGTTTCCGACCCCTATTCCCTCGCCAGTTCAGGCGTATGCAATTCATCCAACGACTTTTCACTCACTACAATAAACTAAATCTGCGTATTACCCCTAAAGTTTCCTCCGCACAAAAGATCTTTCCTCCACTTCCGAGACAGAGATAAACTCGATCGGTAAACCATTACCAACGCAAGCGAGCATTTCGCACAGCTCGAGTAGAAAGAAGAGCCGGCGGTTTATCCCGGAAGGACAGGGCTGGCGCGGGCGCGGGCGAGGGCGCGGGCACCGCCCAGCTCGTTTGGGCGAAGGGCGAGGCCTAAGCTGGGCGTAACGCGCCCTCAACGATCGGCGGCCGCCACGGAGCCGAAAACTCGCTGGCGGCGGCCGGGCGGGACGGCGGCGGCGGCGGCACTACGTCACGCGTGTCCCTCGGGCGCCCTTCCGCCTTCGTCTCCGCCCCGACCACGCCCCCGCCAACGCCCACACCCACACCCACGCCCTGCCTCTAGACCCGCCCGCGCCCTCCGCGCCACTCCGCTTCGCGTAGCCTCGGCACTGCCAACGTCCTTCGCTCGCTGCCCCGTGTAGCTGCTCGCTTGCCTTTTTCAGAGTTTCCCCTCCGCTGTACCCCTGAGGAGGCGGCAATTTCGTTTTCTTAATTTGGTGTACAGCACGCTGCTACCTTACGGCATAAGCAGCTGTGAGAAGGGAGTATTAAAAACGAACTTACGTTTAGCTTAATCTAATTGTATAGTTAATAAGAAAGCTTTTTGGCATACCTAAGTTGAAACTTTTTTTTGTTCTTTCCCTCAAAAATCATTTTCCATCGGTTCGGGAACGGGCACGCTAAATTGAAGCCGCATCGCGTCAGGCCTGCCAATGCTATTCGCTCGCTGCCTCGGTCTGCACAATACAGCTTGTTTCATTCTGTAAATGGGCGCTTGCCGAACGTTTTCTATTTCTCTTTTTACTTGGAACAGCTGCATTTCTGAGAGCTTGTCCTGCATGTAGTATTTCTTCTATCTTTCCACTTTCATTTTAGTCATTGACAAAGGAAAAATTCTCAGTTCTATAGGTAAGTCTTAAAATTTGATTATATTACGTTAATGCATACGTAGGTCTTTTGAAACTTCCGCAATAGTTATTTAAGTAAATAATTATTTGTTCAACATTAAAAGTTGACATTTATTGAAATTATTCAGAAATGAATTTATTAAGAATAAAAACATTTTTGCATATGCATATGCATTCATGTACTTTCCCAGATCGCTCCATCCTAGGGTTAAGGAAGATCTGTGGTGCAGCTCTTCTATATTCCATCTCTGAATTACCGGATTCACACCTTGGTCAGTCGATGTGGAATTTGAGGTACAACAAGAGTTCACGGCGTTCTTTCTTGGAGCCCTCCTCTGCTTTACATTCCATCGCATCTCCACCATGAATCACAATAATTCGCCTACTGCCCCTCTCATTCTCCATGATTCATCTCTCTGGTCTTCTTCTCGAAGACTAAAAAGCTGCCCAGGAGAGGGTCCTAGAAACTCGGCTACGGCGCAACCGCTTTTGATGATTTTTCCCACGATCAAGTCGTTCAATCCATAAAATTGTGATGTATCAAGAAAATAATTTTAATTAAGCCTGGTTGTGGCGTTGTTCCATCCTCGATGCTTAGCAAGATATTGCGGTGACATACACGTCGAATTATGAGTGATACCCCTTCAAGTATCTCTCCCAGCGGATCACCGCCCCACTCGAGACAAACTTTGTTCTCCCGACATGGATGCTCCCTCGACTGGTCTCTTGACATGCTAGGCAATGTGGTGCATCTAAGTGTAAGTTTATATCAGGGGAGAGAATACGACAAAGAACTGGAAGGAAAGATCTCGCGCAGTCCATGGCCCTTTTGTTAGGGTACTCCTCCGGCATTCGGCTGCTATTGATCGGAGAAGCCATACAACTACAGATCAGAACAGTCGGCCACTAGAAAATGGCCCTAGACAACAACTGAATTCGATGTAGCTCTATTGCTAGTGTCGAAAAACCGACACTGTCGGGATTCAAACCCTTCAACCTTCCGGTCAGATTAAGCGAAACCAATGAGTCGTGGGTTAGGGCTATAGAAGTGGATTGATTACACGCATATATGTAATAGTCTAGTATCAGGTAAACAATGAAGAAGTTCGAATATAAATGGAAATCGACTCGTAGTTAAATCAAGATAGTTTAGATGGTACGAATGCAGAAAATCCGTTTCACTAGACTAGGAATGGACTTCAGTAGAAAGAATTGGAAGGTAAAACGAAGGGAATAAGTCAAAAATGTGAAGGCCATGAACAGAAGACGCTGAAGATGGTAGAACAAACAGAAAGAAATGCAAAGTAGGGTGAAGAAAACGAGACACTCGTAACAAAACACTGTATATTTCTTTTACTGCAATTCTTTATGATTTGATGATAAAATTAAAGGGAAAATAACAATGCAAATGAAATTTTGGCTACAACATCCACTTTGTCGTATCTTATTTTTTTAAATTTCGGTGTTTGATATAATCATTCCATTCCATCAGACGTTTCAATAGTAGATGAATAATTGGGATGAACTATTTGCAATGTGCCTGTTTGGAGTTTATTTTTAGGTACGGTGTATTTTCAATTTGATTACACTTTTGTCTCGTATCTGTAAAATTGGTTACAATATGAGAGGTCATGTCAGATTTTTATTCCGAGAGTACATCTGCTTAGGACTATAAAATGCTCTTAATGTTTTTGTACTCATGCCTTGAATAAACAGACCAATGCATTCTGCTGTCATGATAAGGGTAACATTACTCGTGGAGTTCATGACACCTCCTATTTCTGTCATGATTCACACTTTCATAAACATTTACACAACAGCTGTAAAAGTTGTAATTGCAATAATAAATCTCTGGCAAGAGAACGGACCTTCTTTAGTAGGACGTAAACGTGAAGGGAAAGTTATGTACATTAAATGCTACGAATTTTTCCTCTTATTGATAAATATCCGAGATGCGGAATCGAAATCTAATAGATGCATAATAAAAAAATAGGTTCGTGTTTCCTGTGCGATTGCGTCTTATGCGGATTATTTAATAGAGGCACTGGCATAACTTGTGTTATTGTACTGACTTTTATATTGCTGTAGTTTTGTGGCTGTTTTATGTTTGGGTTTATGGAGGAGATTCTCATCAACCTTGACCTACACGAAACCCTATTACAAAATGTTAAAATGTATTACGAGTCTTTTTAAACGTGTTCACTAATAATTTCCGCGTGTGATGTCACTTCACCACGGAACAGAAAGAATGTTTTTTAATGGCAACTTCACTATTTAAGCCACATTCGCAATATCTTTATATTCGTTCTTTATTGCAAATTTCAATATAGGTGCTGTTGTCCTTGTAGTGGATGCCGATATTTGCTTACAAACAAGTTCTACGGCGTTTGCGAGAACATCGTTAATTGAAATTACTTATGATTATTTCCTACAACATTGGATCACAGAGCTGGTGCTTAAGACATTAAATAACTTTAAGGACATGGCAGGTTTTGCGAAATGCTATCAGCGATGAAGGTGTTAGAGACTCTATTTATGAATTCAACTAGCGTTGTAAGCGATCATGGTGGGTTTATAGGATACGAATGGATTTATAGGATATGTATGTTGAAAAGAAAGAAAATCACCCTAGGACTCTTCGAAGACTTGAGAAGTAATGAGACATCAGAAATTAAATTCATCAGATACACTTTAGGTCAGACTCCAACCTAGATAAAAAGAGAAATGTAAACATTTGACAAGAACTTGATGATGAGCCATTGCTGGAGAATGTGAAAAGCAATAGTGCGGAATGAACATTTAGAAGAAAGTTGAACATCTGGCTACCACCCTTAGCAATGGACCAGGAGGAAGAGAGGAATAAATGTCGAAAAAGAATAAAAACGTCATTTGAACAGTTTCAACAGTCTAATTCTATAAAGATGAAGGAGGTATAGGAATAGCAAGGAGGATGAGGAAGAAAGAAGAATGAGGAGGTTAATATTTACTTGCCTTGTAAATCATTGACACTCGTCTAGCATAAGCACTGACGAGTCGAGGGAGAGAGAGCAACATTCATTTTGTAATTTTACTGATTTTATTCATATCAATTACCACGTATTTATCCCAACACCTTCCACAGGAATGTCTATTATGAACACAAGCTTTCTTTTATTTTATCTAACACAGTGTTTCCCAGCGGAGTCGGTATCGACCCCTTGGAGGTCGATGTAATTTTGAAGGGCGTTAATGATGCTCAAGTGGTCGTCTAGGGTCGATGGCGGAGTGCCGGCAACTGATCGGTATATTCAGAATTCTATTGATTAAAAAATTAAGTTAATTTTCTTTATGTACATGTTTAGAACATTTTGTAATACTTATTAAAAACTTATTATAAAAATTAGAAATGATAAGAGTATAAACATAATTAAATATAAAAAAACTTTTTTTTAAAAACCTTTTTAACATTTTCTTTGTATAATAGTAATGAAGTCATTTATGTGCAATTATTTATTTTATGGTTATTTTGAACGCTGTATATTTCAGAAAAGTCGGTCGATGAGGGGGAGAGCTGAAGATTACGGAAAAGGGAGTCGATGAAGCAAACCATTCTCATAAAAGGAGTCGATGCAAGAAAAAGCTTGGGAGTCCTGGACTTAAGGATTAAAAGTTTGGGAGTCCTTGATCTGAGGATTAAATCGATTGGGAGTTCCGGATCAAATGATAATAATTATTTCGTATGTTTAGTGATTTTTGGGAGTCCAAAGATAAATGGAGCGCCTTCCAAATTACTGTCTGGACCCGCCTCGGCAATCTGGTCCGGCGCCCGGCTGCTGCGAGAGCCGCGGCGGGCGCCCAAGTGCGGCGACGCGGCGCGCGGGCGTGGATCTATTTTTAGCGTTCAGCTGTTAAGCAGCGTTTAATTTGAATAAGTGGGCGACCGTAAAAGAATATATCTGAGCGGGGCGGGAGGTGCAGGCGTGGGGGATGGGCGCGCTGCGGGCAGGGCGGCCATATAAGTTTACAGCGGCGCTGCACGGCCTGCACCTAGATAAGGCCCTTCGCGTCCCCGCCACGCTCTTCGCCTCTATCGCCCGCTTGCGCCCGCACCAGCACGCCCGTCCGCCCACCTCGCCTACCCTCCCTCTCGCCAGCCCTGGCTCTCTCTCCTCAGCCTCCGTCAGCCAGCCTCCTCTTACCTTTTTTGTGTTTTTTCCCTCCTCAGTAACCATGTGAAGACGGGAATTTATTTTACGCAGCGTTTACATATTGAGCCACAGCCTTTGGGCTTAAGTAGCTAGAGGGTGAGGGTTTCGTCTTAATAACCAACTAAAATTAATAATCTAAATACCTTGGCACGACCAATTTATGGGTAAGTAAGAATATTGCTCTTAATATTAGGAATGATTTGTTATTCTATCAGTTAGGTTTTTTCTTACACTCACGCACCTAACATTACTCCTCTCTCTCTCTCTCTCTCTCTCTCTCTCTCTCTCTCTCTCTCTCTCTCTCTCACGCCCTTCACGCCTACCGCACTTCCCACCAGCTCGCCCGCCGACGGTCTTCCCGCTCAGCCGCCCACGCGCTCTCTCGTGCACTCTATCGTTCCCACCCACCCGCCTCTCCCGGCACGGCCCTACCTTACCCTGCGCTCTTCTAGGCCTGCCAGCCTCATACCTGCGCCTCGCGCCCGGCCCGACCGCCCTGCTTCTCCAAGGGGAGCTGCGAAAATTATTTAAGAAAGAAGCATTGAAAAAATCAAGGAAAACATTGTTTAAATTGCCTTTATTTACCATAACTTCAACTATACATTATTTTAAGTCGTATCTTTTAATCTGAATAAAATGAATAAAAGAACTAAACGAAATTTTCAAATCTTTTTATTAGGTCTACTTTCTTTACTAGAAATACTTTGAATTTACTCTCGAACGTAACATTTAAAATATTTTAATCTAATAAAACCGTTAAATAATATTTTCACGGAATATTTTTAAATAGGCTGTTATTTAGTTTCATACTTTGTTTTCATTCATTCGGTCCCTTGTTATTTTCGAACAGACACTTTGAATCTGATGGATGTGTGCTGCAGATTGCAAGTGACTGTTTATATATAACAAGGGAACGAATAAAAATGTTTACGTTTGAACAAATTCTCAAAAAACTTACAATTTTGGAACCTATTTATACTTGTTTTAATCGAGTAAGCTTTGAATGGGCGGGCCATTGCCTTCAATCCCGCCGTCGGCGCCGCGCCGCCTGGCGTGCGACACAAAATGGACGGCCGCTCGGGAGCCGCGGCGCGCGCGGCCCGTCCAGGCAGATTGCGCGGCAGTAAACGAGTAGAGCGCTCGTGGAACTGTAAAACTCGGCCAATCTGCACCCGAGTTTTATGTTGCAATACGGAAATCGGCCCCGGCGCCGGCCCCCTCCGTTTACTGCTGGAATTAATTGAGGGGTGGACCCAGACACGGGGTACACCTTGTTCAGGAAACAGAACGGCAGGTCGAGTTAATTTGGGGAGAGGTGAGGTGTTTATCTAAATAGTCTCCGACGTTGTATATTTCGCGAAAGAGTAGTTCTGTCAAGTGCTTTAAATACGTACTTCCCGCATAGAAAATAGGGAGGCACGTGGACGTGGGAACGTGCGCGGCGTAATTGAACGTCTCCTGTGTGGTAGTCGTAAATTTTCTACGCAAATGCCCTCCCTTGCCAGCGGCAATTTTTGAACCTTTACGGACACACAACCGCTTTCTGTATTAGAAATGTCGGGCGCACATTATTAATGAAGCAGGTACGATGGGGAATATTTAGTTGTAAAAAAGAGAATTGAAAGTTTAAAAGGGACATGAAGAATATGGGGCATCATTAGAAACTGAGTTTTAGTAAGTGCATGCCATTATCTGTTTTGTTTTCGATGCTCACTAGTGCTATAAAGGTGTTACCAAACCAGATAGCTAGTGGTTTCAGAATAGTTAATCCTGTTCAGATAGCTGTCTTGTGCATTCACATGTAATACTTTTCTTGAGGGAATAAAATTGTAAATCTCGTTGTGAGACCAAATTCCTTCATTTTGATCGCGGTGATCCTGACAAGATTGTATAACCGGTACTAGTATTTCTCTCTCTTTAAAATCTAATATACCAAATAAGTTTTTTGCTGTTGTCGTCTGTTTGACAAATGATGCACACTGGAAACATATTCAGTCGCTATTTTACTACAATAATAAAAGCACTTTCTAAAATAATGAAACTAAAACCCATTGTCTCTTCCATTTCCAAAAAGTAATTTGCTAGAAATTGTCTTGACTAGAACTTGAAAAGCATCCATGAAATCTTACAAAATAAGTAGCTTTACTCTTGAGTGTACGTGACAGTTGTTTAGAATTGCAACAATCGATAAAAAAGAATACGCCCTGTTTCGAAAAGAAGGCGAGGGTTTTGAGATTGTGCTACCGCGTTTCTCGCAAATATGTCAATACCGTCATTAAAACATTTTAATTATTTTACAGCCATATTTAAAGGTTGACTGAATTAGCACACTTGGATATATATTTCCGAAGTGCCATTGTTCAGAATCACCACTAGATGTTATAAGTATGTCTCTTAAGGGACTTACGGCCGAATTCATTGACGACACTTAAGAAATAAGGGATTTCTTAAGCAATGTGTGGTTACTTAAAATAAGTGGACACTAACAAAGAACCGTTTATCATAGACGTTCTTCGTGAATTCAGAATGCATGCTTCCTTAAATGATCGGGAACGAGGTAACGTGACATTTGTAAATTCTCGGCTATCCGGGAGACACCGCGTCGTTGGCTGGGGTGCCGACGTTTCGCCTGACATATCGCAGGCTTCCTCAAGGCAGTGACGCTGTCACTGTCACAGGGCTTGTGGAAGCCTGCTCAAGCCTGAAGGGCTTGCGCCCTGTGGAAGCCTGCGACATGTCTGGCGAAACGTCGGCACCCCAGCCAACGACGCGGCGTCTCCCGGATAGCCGAGAATTTATGGATTCGAGCCGCGGAAGCTTACGTATACAACGTGACATTTGCTCCAGTCGTGTGGCCACGGAATGTACACAATTTTGAAAATATTCTTCATACAAAAAGCATTCCATTTGACACATGCGCTTTCGAGATCATTGCATACTTTCCATTGATTGCCCATATTTCTAATGTATCTTTCGTAGCACGAATTATGTATGGCCTACACACCTCAAAATGTCCCCCAAACAATTTTCATGGTTTTCCATCGTGGAAGTGAGATCCGCGAAAAAACAGCATCTGAATGGGCAAAGAAGATTGAAGAAGGAACTAGAAGGTAGCGGGACGATCTCCCTAATACGATTGAGTGGTTATTCAATCCCCACTCACCGCCTTAGGTGGGGATCTCAGTGGAGCCGATTTTGGCCGAAATTTCGGTCGGTCGACGTCGGATGTTTTTGTTGGTAAACGTAAATGTCACACGCGACGGACCTCTTCCAACGATGTCCGAAAACATCGGCTGTCGGAAGAATATCTGTTTCATTTGGATTTCTCGGTTCAAGTAAAATATGTAGTCACAAACATTACTACAGGATCACACTTCGCTGATCACTTACCTCAAAACAAACACACATTAATTTCCATTTTCAGAAATGGGAAGTAGGTACTAAAAAGAATACCAGTAATCACATGCATAACAATATGCAAAATCAGAACATAATTTGCCTTTATCAGTAAATCGTTGAAGTCTGTCACCTTTGCTAAAATTATCCCAATGTGTTCACCCCTAACTACAACTCAATACCCGCCTTCGCCCCCCCCTTCACAAGCCCCGCTTCTGTCAACCCTTCTTAGCCCCCCCACCCCCTCTCGCTTCCAATCGACCCTATCCTGTAAGGCAGTGATCTCAGTGAAGCCGATTTAGGCCGGAATTTCTGTTGGCCGACGTCAGACGATTTCGTCCGACGTGTCTGATTCGCTCAATCATGTCATTAGAAATGCAAATTGTCATAGTAAATTCGAATGACATCTTCCGACTGCGTCCGGAAACATCGTTTGACGGAAGATCTGTTTAGTTTGGCTTTATCCATTCGACGTCTGACGTTCAATATGTCAGCCAAAATTGGCTCCAGTGTGATCGCCGCCTTAGGGCTGTCTGTAAATAAGAGGTGGTGACTTACGGATTACATGTTTTAAGTAACCTCTGCGAATTTGGTCCTATATCGCACTTTGCGCGACTGACGCGTCGTCGCGACTGACCTGTGTCCTCTTACTAGTGTCGTGGGAGGCACATAGTTCTCAGAAGGACGGCCTCAAGGAATGGGGGTCATGCTCAACCTAAACATTTTTACTATAAAGAAATATTTAAGGATTTTTGTAAATATGGTTCAAAATATTGAATTTTTGGAGAACTTTTACACACTATCAAAAATTGAAAGGCATTGAAAGTACTTTTTAAATGTTTAATATTATTGTTAACATTGGCGTTGAGTTTCAATTAAATCTCCAGAAATTACACAATTCATTATTGATATTTTGGGGGTCTTATTGGGTAGAAAGTTACAGTGGCAGAGTTGATTTTATTTGTTAGTTTATTTTTTAAGTTAATGACTACTTATGATTACAATCATTTTTATAAATAATATTAATATGTAAAGTATTGTTATCAAAATGTCAATTTTTAAAAAATATATTTCCGTTTATTTTGAACAATGGCCACCTCTCAAATATTTTCTGAACTCGCACTCGTTTCACAGCATGTTTTTCAAGAGCTTGTACTGTTTGTCATAGTATGTCTCTACGATCTCTATTTCACTCACTTGAGGTAATGAATTTTGAAACAAAAATTCCCATGATAACAGCGTGATGTACAAAAGTAATTTATCTACAAAGATCATATTTGAGGACGTGAAGAAATATATTTAGAAAATGGTCGATTTTTACCAATAAAAAATGTATTTAAAGTCCAGGAAACAGTCGAAATTATGCACATTCGATAAACAATCGAGAAAAATAGTTTGCAATGTACGGCTACGTTTGGATTAAAACTGTTCTGTAAAATGAAATGAGTCACTTTTATTGTGTACCGTCGATACGAGATAAAGGGGCGTCTGTATTCTAAATTTAAAGTCTAGCTGTAAAGCTTTAATTCTGCTTTGATACGTCAATCACTCAGTATTATCGTTTATACTCATCAATTGGCCCTACACTAATATCCAGTAATGATCGCTATAGCTCTTTGATTCTACATTTTAAAAAAATTGTTGCACCTTTTGCTATACGTATCTAAGCCTCTTCTGTGACATTGAGCGCATGGAGTAATCCTTTTTTAATATAGCCAGTTATCGTCAGACGTAGTCAGTCATTGACTTTTATCCCTTCGGCCAGGGGTTCGGCGACGTTAGATCCCGACGTTTCCAGGCGGTCACCTGACCAGGAAATCGGGAAGCTTCGACTTGTTTAACATCCATGACTTCACAGAGCGCAGTTAAGGAATTCGGCTAGCGACGTTGACGGCTAACCTCGATTGTTGATATGTCAATACGTCATCAAGTTCTCTTTTATACCATCAATTTACTCTGTACTAATATTCACTAATCAACACTATAGGACTTTTACTGGGCATTTATACTCAATAAATAAGATAGTATTCTCTTTTATATACATCAATTTACTATGCTGTAATATCCATTACTCAACACTATAGCTTTTTGATTATGTATTGATACGTCAATAAATCAGATAGTCTTCTCTTTTATACACATCAATTTACCGAGCTCTAATGCCCTCTAATCAACACTAAAGCTCTCTGATTCTGTATTGATATGTCAAGTCAGTGGTCTCTTTTATACGCATCAATTAACCCTGTACTAATATCCACCAATCAGCACTATAGCTCTTGTTTAAACAAAAAGAGAACCCCGCGTATTCCAGGGCCAACTCGCACTCGTGTGCCTGCCCGGTGGGGGTCGCGCTTGCGTGCGAGTCACACCGCGCGAGCTGCTGGTTCTTCTGCCTCTGCCTCTCCCGGGCGGCGCTGGGCCCTGGGAGTCCGCGCGACTCGTTTCCTTTCTTTGCTGTGGGCGCCGCATGCGAGGGCGCTCTCGCATGCACGCCGCGCCGCCTCCCCACGCGAACGCAGCGCCTCCGCTGGATTTCACCCGAAGCTCCCATTTCCATTTTACGGCCTCTGCCGTGCGCGGCGACCCGCTCCGTTCCCTGCCAGGGGAGGCCGTGCGGAGGGCGAAGGCTCCCGTTCTCCCCCTGCTTACCTCAGCATTACCCTCATTAGCATTATTATAATTTTGATTATTATTATTATTATTATTATTATTATTATTATTATTATTATTATTATTATTAATACCAGTCGGGCTACCATTCCGCATTGTATGAAGCTATCAAAGAGTTTAATTGATGTAGAAGTTTTACGATTACAGTTTAGTTTTTCCTTATGAGATATTTTTGTAAAATAGAACATTAATTTTGGATATCTCTGAGCGTAACGCAAATTCGATAAGCGTAACGAATGGTAAACGGTGTCATAAGTATATTGGCAAAAAAAAAAAAAAATTGAAAATAAATGGAATTCAACTCGATGGCCAGACTCAAGAATATTTTGGTAATGCGTAGCGAAACATCTACTCGACTTAAAAGTTTGATATTATAAATACGCCGTGTGGACGCGTGGTATTGTTCGCCCGTTCTCGCGGAAATGAACCAATTTCTTAATTTCTTCACGTTTGTTACGATACGAGAGACGAGTAATAATTTCACTGTCCAAGCCGTTTCCCGTACGGTTATTGATGATTGCACAGGGCATTCGCCAAGTTCGTTTTTGTTTTTTTTAAGGAGTTGGAAGTTTGGGCGCCGCGCTGCATTAAAAGAAGTCGGCACGAATCCTCCTTGTCAGCTGTAGTTGTTGTGAATCGAAGCTCTTGCTGGAAGGCCGGGGAGCTTGCCGCTGTGCGTTACCGCCCCGCCCCGCCCCGCCCCCCGCAGTCCCAGCCAGCCCGTCCTGCTCCGTCCCCGTCCCGCTCCGTTCCGCGTCTCAACCAGCCCCTCTCGTTCCTCCCTCGCCCCGCCCCGCTCTTACGTCCCGTCCCGTCTCGCCGCGCCGCGCCGCGCCGTCGAGATAAGCGCTCGGCCTCCTCCCCTCTCTCCCCTCCCTTCCCCGCCTCCGCCATGCCGCCACGTGATGGAACGGCGCAGCCCCAATATTGACTGAGGCCTCCTGCGCTCCGGCGCCGCCGCTCTTTGTGCATTTGAACGTTTTATGGCCGTTGCATTTCTACGCGCGAAACCATACATCACCCGCACAAAGAGCGCACCGCGCAGCGATTGGGGCGGGATCACCGCCAGCCCTTCAGCGCCTCGCTCTGCAGGTTCTTTGCGACGTTCGCAAATTTCATTTCTCGGCCAAGTGATCGATCGGTCGGGTATGGTTATCGTGTGCCAACAGCAGCAGAGATGTTGTATTTTGTCTTCGAAGTATTCGAAGCATGTGATAGTTTAAGGAAGTAAAGACCAATGTAGATAATTAAAAATAAGCGCCTCTGCTTCAGAGCATTACATGATAAGATGTTTGCTCACTGTTTTCCCCTCGTTTTTATTTTTTCTGTGAAAGGAGATCAAATAAATTGCAGCACTTGGGATGGTGTCGTCCCTACCCTTTCAGTCGTGGTGCCCCATATTTTCTTGGAGACTTACCCTAATTGAATTTCTCTCCCGAGTGATCGGTCGATCAGTCTTGTTTCTTATGGGCCAATACCTGCAGTCATCGTCGTAAGGTATTAGAATTACATTGAGTTAAGTTGATCTTCTGATTAGCAACACCCGCTAAAATATCAAGTTATAGCATCTGCCATTTTATTGATGATTTTCGCCCGCAAGTGTCAGGCTGCGCGGGAACATCGCGAATTGTTTTACGATCGGTGAGGAAGAGACACTGAGGCGAAGGGAAGGAGGTGAAGCATGACGAAGGGTGGCGAAGCGAAACCGGACAAGACGAGAGAGGGGACCAAGTGTTAACGCGTGTACGCATTTCCTGTTTTCACGTCGCAGCTCTCATTCGGGAATAAGCAGAGTTTAAATTCAGAGTTTTTCGTGAGCTGATAGTAAAGAAAGATATGAAATGCTTGCCTAGGAATTAGTCAGGCGCGGATTCCACCGCAAGGGAAATAAGGGAAATTTCCACTCCCAAATTATTTCAGAAACAATTAATTTTAACTTGTCACGAAACTTTCAAACAATTTTTTTTCGTATAAACAATAAAACTAATAAAACTATCGCAATGTGAGCTGAGTTTATCCTGCGTCATTCTACATAATCTGTAATATGACACATTCGACTATAACATTTTGAATAAAAAAATGTCCCGTCCCTAAATTCGTCTCTGGATCCGCCCCTGAATTAGCCTTACTGGATTGCGTTTTACAACTGGTTTACTCTACCTGACCTCACAGTCGCCTTCGCTTACAGTTTTTATTAATGTCGTGTGTCATTTTTTGGTAGGCTTCTTAGTATTATTGAGGGAGTCAGCTAATAATAAATTTGAGAGAGAGAAGTGAAGTGAAGCGTGACGAGATATGAAAAAGTATGCTTATTCCTGACCTTTTAGTTTTCGGACACATCACATGTGGAGGTTGTCATTCGAAGGATATGACATTGTGTTTTCTGACGCGATTACGAAAAGAAGAATATGCGACTTAAAAAAAACTTATGCAGCATATTTTCTGTGCATTTAAATTACGGATCCACACCAAAGGATCTCAAATTGTACCTCTCTCACATGACACAAAGATATTTCATTAAATACAGGCTTTTCAGTAGTATTGTCTGGTTAAATTACTGAGCCATATTTAATTTCAATTTTTATTGAGAAAACGCTTACGTTTATTACAGTTTAAATCATTTTCAGGAACTTGGAAGAAAGCTAATCTAGTGAAAAATATATATTTTTAAAGCGCATTGAATAGAATTGATAGAACAGTGATCAAAGTTAATTCAGTGAGAAAAAACTCGGACGTTTACGTGGTAAACAATTCAAGGAAAGAGAGATAAACTTTAAAATTTAACACAATGTAAACAAAATTACTCGTATCAGTGTAGTTACAACGAAGAACACAGCATTTGAGAAGATCTACTAGAACCTTTTGGTTAAATAATGGTTATTTTTCAAATCTTTACATGGAAGTTTTCACATCCGTGGAGGTTTTCGCATCACATTTTCAGAATCTCTTCTTTCTGTGAAGGGTCTAGTCCCGACATCTCGTTTTGTTTTCCCGAGTCACATGATTGATGTTTCCGGGCTCGCCAATTGCGAAGGTCATTAGTGCTGGAAGTGTAGTACATACTTTGAATTGAATTGATGCCTTATTTTACGTGACGAGACTCGGGCCATCAGGCTCGCTCTTCCGTCTGACCACGCAAATTTCTCTACGCTCCTTTCAGACACTAGCGGAGAAAGGAGGTATTTCTTGGGCGACGGAACAGGCGATGTGAATTTAGCGTCATTTAGGCTTGAGGATCTATTACATACGGGTTTGAACCCGCCAACTTGGCTATAACATGAAATAATTGTAAAGGTTGTCATTGCCAACAAAAGTATTTAATGTAATAGCAGCTTTCGATGGCTTAGCCATCATCATCAGTTGTCTGATACAAGTAGAAAAACCAAAACATTAGTACGTGAATACAACAAGATTATGATAAAGGTTACAAATAATTTACAAATTTTTTTGGAAATAAATTTAACATTCAAGAAACAGGAAGAAAGAAAAAAGTGGGGGGGGGGGTTAAGTCATTAATACTAAAGAAAGCAAATGAAATAGAAATAGGAAACGTAAAATTTTTTTAAACAGAGAAACAGAAATGTAAGTTGAGCCACTTCTTACCTGCTGGATGGAAGCCCAAAACGACTACGCTGGGTCGGGCGAGGCGAGGGGCTTAAGTACCCGGGGGGTGGAGGAGGGCAATGGCCTGGGTGCGGTGCGCATCGCTGTGCCGCCCCCGGCGGGGTGCGGTGGTGGGAGTGCGGTGGGAGTGGTGTCTAATAGTAATTTTAGTAAAGGAGAAGGACTATGGTTGATGTTTTCATTCAATAAGTTATTATTTAAATGGATATGTAGGTTTTCTAAAGTTAATCTTGTGTGGTAGTGGTTTTCTATTTCTAGTATACGAGTGTCTGTGTGTGGATTGAATGTATGGCCTGTCTGGAGTAAATGATTGGCAAAGTGAGATTTACCGGTGTTGTGTTTCCAAGCATGTATGTGTTCCTTGATTCTGGTGTTGAAAGTTCTGCCTGTTTGACCAATATATTTGGCTACGCAGTCGTGGCAATTTAGAGAATAGACGCCGCTTTTTTCTAAAAGATCTGTGTGTTTTTTGGGGGACAGCATTTTTTTGAGGGAATTCTGTGATTTAAATGAAACTTTGATACCTGCTTTGTGAATGTTGTGTGCGACTTTTTCTGAAAGGGGTCCAAAATAAGGTAAGCAAGTGTACTTGTCCGGTGTTTTTGTTATAGGAGAAAGTGTAGTGTACATTTTTTGTTTTTGTTTGACTATTTTGCGGCGTAGTATGTTGTTAATGAGTTCTGTGCTGTAACTCATTAACAACATACTACGCCGCAAAATAGTCAAACAAAAACAAAAAATGTACACTACACTTTCTCCTATAACAAAAACACCGGACAAGTACACTTGCTTACCTTATTTTGGACCCCTTTCAGAAAAAGTCGCACACAACATTCACAAAGCAGGTATCAAAGTTTCATTTAAATCACAGAATTCCCTCAAAAAAATGCTGTCCCCCAAAAAACACACAGATCTTTTAGAAAAAAGCGGCGTCTATTCTCTAAATTGCCACGACTGCGTAGCCAAATATATTGGTCAAACAGGCAGAACTTTCAACACCAGAATCAAGGAACACATACATGCTTGGAAACACAACACCGGTAAATCTCACTTTGCCAATCATTTACTCCAGACAGGCCATACATTCAATCCACACACAGACACTCGTATACTAGAAATAGAAAACCACTACCACACAAGATTAACTTTAGAAAACCTACATATCCATTTAAATAATAACTTATTGAATGAAAACATCAACCATAGTCCTTCTCCTTTACTAAAATTACTATTAGACACCACTCCCACCGCACTCCCACCACCGCACCCCGCCGGGGGCGGCACAGCGATGCGCACCGCACCCAGGCCATTGCCCTCCTCCACCCCCCGGGTACTTAAGCCCCTCGCCTCGCCCGACCCAGCGTAGTCGTTTTGGGCTTCCATCCAGCAGGTAAGAAGTGGCTCAACTTACATTTCTGTTTCTCTGTTTAAAAAAATTTTACGTTTCCTATTTCTATTTCATTTGCTTTCTTTAGTATTAATGACTTAACCCCCCCCCACTTTTTTCTTTCTTCCTGTTTCTTGAATGTTAAATTTATTTCCAAAAAAATTTGTAAATTATTTGTAACCTTTATCATAATCTTGTTGTATTCACGTACTAATGTTTTGGTTTTTCTACTTGTATCAGACAACTGATGATGATGGCTAAGCCATCGAAAGCTGCTATTACATTAAATACTTTTGTTGGCAATGACAACCTTTACAATTATTTCATGAAAGATGCCAACGATAACGCACCACAACACCTATATTGGCTATAACAGTCCGATACGCTCACCGCTACACCATCGACGCCGCGCATATTTTATCACGGGAGGTATTGGGAATCCTCTCCCGCTGGATGGCGAGATCGGGTGTGTATATACATGTCGGCTAGCGGGGTTTTCCCCAACCAGGAATCTCCACCAGCGGGGCACCGTCCCTGCCGGGACAAACTCTAAGCTCCCGGTTTGGTCTGTCGGGATGAGTGGTAGTGTAGTACATGTTAGTGTAAGTGTGTATAATGGGTGGGGATAGGACCAGGAATGGGAAGGAAAGATCACGCGCGGTCCATGATCCATTTGTCAGGGAACTGATCCGGCATTCACCTGATGTTAATAATAGGTATTTTCCTTGTGTCGCAAATCCTGTCACCGCCGGGACTCGAACCCTAGGGCTTCCCCGGTCAGAGGCGCTGCAGTGACTTCAATTGTTGCCCTGAGCCTCCTACGCCGGATTCCGACTGACCGCCCACGCGCAGATGCCGAGACGGAGGGAAGGCGCCGTGTGAGGCGAAGCGAGGTGCATCGGCGCGAGGCGAAAGGGCCGGCGCGTGTCTCGAGTCTCCCATCTGGTCACGCGCCGCCGACGCCGGCGGCCACACAATTACGAGCATTGGCGAACGTGAAATTAACACTGACAACGTTTAACGATGCATCTGGTGTGCTCTAGTCAGAGGGGTGTACTTAAAAAAATATCGTTTGCTCTATTCGAAGTGACTTACCGCTTCACACTACCGGTCGATCTCAAGCTGCGATTCAAGAGTTGTAGATGGTGCGTATTATAAGTTTGAGTTTCTTGAAAATCCGCCTACGTTGTGACTCGTACCCCAGGACCTCCCGGTCGGAACAGTTGCAGTGGCAACAGTTGATTGCATGCACCATCTCAAACGCTCTCGTAAACAGTTATGGCGGGAACACGAAATGTCAGCGACGAGAAAGTGGAGATACTAATCGAGGAACAGTTGTGCTCTGCCGCTTTTCTCGCAAGCCCAGTCCACTCGGTACTTTTTTTAATATTTATTTTTTCTAAAGCTATAGCAAACTGTAAATAGATGCAGGATGTATTATCACTACGCATACTACTCGGTAGTTGTCATTCGGAGGTAGAGTAGAAATTATAACGTTTGGAAACACACCACAAACGTTATATTTTTTGATTTTGTATTACAAAAAAATAATATTTTCGTCAAATTTACTTTGATTCGACAGCCTGTACAACAAGGGCTCAACAATGCTGACTTCGGTTGGTTACAAAGTCTTCTGTTCTACTTATTAACAAATATAGATATAAACCAGTTGACGTACTCGACGTGATATATCTTAAGGTATTCAATGTAATAACAGGTTACACTGAATACAAAAATTGTGTTTTATGTTGACCTATCGTTTTGCTGCATGATTCAATAACTAGCATGGTTGTGTAGAACGTGGCGACGTCTCTCCGTGCACTCGTTGTGGAAAGTGTGCATTTTCTTGAGTGAGGCGGGGGGTGGGGGTGGGGGTGGAGGCGGGAGGCGAAGGGGCGGCGCGTGACTGAGTCTCCTCCGCAGGTTACGCGCCGCCGCCGGGGCCGCCTCCGCCGGCGTTCCCTGGCGCGCAGCTAACGGGCGGCGCGGCGCTGCTGGCTGTTGCAGGCAAGACGCGCACCAAGGACAAGTACCGCGTGGTGTACAGCGACCACCAGCGCCTCGAGCTGGAGAAGGAGTTCCACTACAGCCGCTACATCACCATCCGGCGCAAGGCGGAGCTGGCGGCGTCCCTGGGCCTCTCGGAGCGGCAGGTGAGACGGACGGCGAGCGCGCGAGAGCGAGGAGAGAGCGAGGCCGACCGGCGAGTCTGGCTGGGCCCTTCAGATCAATTCACTGATTCATTCATTCCGGCCGCTTCAACAACTAGGGGAATTAGTTCCGTAAGTGTAGGGCATGTTTTTTTGGCTCGGGAGGTGGCGGTGGTCTTCTCCCGCTGGACGGCGAGATCCGGCGCCGACCTACCGTCGACTAGCGGGGTTTTCTTTCAACCAGGTATCTCCCACCGCCCCAGCCGGGACAAGCTCGAAGCTCCCGGCATGTGTGGTAGTGTATTGCATGTTAGTGTGTGTAATGGGCGAGGATAGGACAAGGAAGAGGTAGGAAAGATCGCGCGCGGTCTGTGGCCCGTTTGTTAGGGTACTGCTCCGGCATTCGTCTGGTTGGAGAAACTACGGAAAACTACCGATCAGAGCAGCCGGCCACTAGATTCTCCTTTAGTAAGGGACTGAATTCTTGGCTGTTCGGAAAAGCGTGGGTGGCAAGTGAGGAAACTGACGCAGGTAGCGGAGGCACGGCGTCAGATTAAGTACCCCCTCGAAAGCAGTTCGCGAACCGCCCGCGTTGGCGTATGGGTCAGTTAAAGGTGCCCATACCCACGCCGGTCCGGCTCGTGAGCCTGGCTCGAACGTCCAAAATCCATTGTGAGGAAACAATGATGCTAATTAACAGCATTGTAAAGATTGACGTGTCCTTCCCCACCTCCCGTTGCCGAGCTCTCCGAGCCAAGCACGCGAGCAGCACTCGCTGGTGTTTAGGCCAGTTCTTTCGGACAAGGACACTGTTTAGTCAGGTACTGTTTAGTCTGATTAAGCCACTCTCTACTGTATCCCAAGATACATTCAATTATGATGTTGGTGAGCAATTTTGGCTGGTAAATATAAACAGCAAAAAATATGCGGAAATACTCAGATGTTAAAATTGTTATTTAATCTGTATTCGACCTTATAGGTCATTGAACGTTCTGAACAATTGTGACTGATAAATTACCAATACGTAACGTTCTTGCAATGATTTTTAGTTATAATTAAAAACAAATATTTTCTGACGATTATCCAGAAAGAGTACTTTAGTTACAATTAGTTCAACAATTTTTGTTTATTTTCACAATACTTTTTTAAATTTTATTTTCTGAGGATGTAACATTCTGTTGAATGCCAAGACTTGATTCTTGGAAAATAATTTTCTGAAGTACCTGAATTAAATATTTTTGTGAGAGGACAATATGATAGATTTGAATAAAACGTGATAAACGTCTATTAATACAATTGGTTGTGTATAGAAGTTCTCATGAGTGCATAAAACTCCTAAATTTAGTGTATAAGACTACAAAATATCTGATTAATGGAATAAATTTCAACAAACATGAGATTCAGAAGACGTTCAAATACTGCAAAGTTAATATATTAGTACGAACCTTTTTTTTTTTTTTTTTGCTAATAATAGTTCAACAAGATAGGTACAAACATTTGGCTATTGTAGTTATATAAGAGTTAAGAAAGTAGAATATAGCGAACAGTTTTGAAATCGTTCGTCTTAACTTTTTTATTTCAAAATCTCTTCGCACAATTGGAGTGCTACAGTTCTTGAGCACGAAACCGCGAAAACGACTCGAGGTAGAGAGCTTTCGAACTCTTCCCTGAAGTAGTTCACGCCAAGGACTTTCTGTTCGCTTTTTGGAGGAGCGGTCACACGATGTTTGGGGAAAGTTGTCAGGGGGTTTTTACTTTCCTCTGTGCACTTTGCTTCTTCCTTATTTTCCTGACTTATCATTCGTTCGTAATGATTGCCTGGCCAAGCGTTTAAATGAATTGAAAGTGGACTGTATAATGAGATGGTATTATATGCATTAGCCAGAACCTTAAAATAGCTCACTAGGGTAATTTGAATGGGATGTCCTTCGTACATTATTCACACGCACAAATATGATTAGAACTTATAAAATGTATTCACTTCAGATGCCCCAACAGCTGTAAAAGAGAGACACATACACTTTACATAAGTTACGACGCATCAAGAGTTGATATTTCTGAAGACTAGGTGTCGATAGAGTTTCCGTGCACAAGAAGCGAAGATCACTGGTAGTAGGTCATCATTGTGCACTAACGCACGTACGAAAGTTCTGCACACGCACAAGATACGGTGTCGTTCATGAATACTGTAGTTAGCACGCGACGGAGAGTTGCAGTTTCCAGTTCATGCTTCGGTGAAGAGGTTGGTAACTGCAAATTACGTGATTGATTACAGTTCGTGTACGCGGCGATTACCGCACTACTCAAATACACATTAAAATGTCACGCACATTAGTGCTAAATGCCAGAACTGTCTAAAATAGGACTTCAATTTGCACAAAGACTATAACACTTTACGTGATACGTAGACATGTCTGCTTACCACGGAGACCACTTTGAATCTGATTTTTGCTGAGTGCAATGCGTTAGGAAATAAAGAAAAGCGGAGAGTGCTTTGAATGAACGAATTCCAAAGCTTCTGGAACAGACGATCTGGTGACAGTACTTGATTAGGTGAGAGGAGCAGCCGGGGATTCGCAGAATTGGGCACGTAAGTCACACGTGTCGGGTCAGCGCCTGTGACCTTG
This sequence comes from Gryllus longicercus, assembly GCA_038098605.1. NCBI lineage: Eukaryota > Metazoa > Arthropoda > Insecta > Orthoptera > Gryllidae > Gryllus > Gryllus longicercus. The sequence continues at coordinate 703,960 of JAZDUA010000063.1, read as the reverse complement.
CCGTTCTCTCGCGCAGAGAGCGGACGGTTCCAGCTCCGTTCGATAAAACATGGCGTATGGGTTAAAAATAAAATGTATGTACAAAGCATGAAATGTGCGATGAGGTGCCCTCGCGGAAAACCATATAATCATAATGGCAGTATGTACAAATGTAACACTTCATTCTTGCCTAGGAATCGACCAATCAGGTCTTATACAATTGAACATTTCTAAATACCACGCAGTTGTTCTTGCTTGCAAAAATGAAAGCAATAACATTCCGTACAGATCCGCAGATAAACAGCAGTAACTTGTAGAAGACTTTCAACATGACTAAATGCTTGAATTTAAAAAACAAGAATGAAAATGTCTAACACTACCAAGACTATTATTACGATAAACACGACTTATGGAAGAGATGATACTTTTCTTTCTTTAGCTAAGGCATTGTAGTAAATAATACGTTAATACTTTATCATATAAATTAAAAAAATAGAACTTTTTCTTTTTATAATATGTTTTCTTTTCATCCTTGCAGAAGGCCTAAAAATTGCGGCCTTTGTAATTGGGAACGTTTTGATAACACCCCCACCACTACCCTGCTGAAGCTGCTATTTATTTTTTTATTTAATTATTTTTTGATATGGGGCAATGTGATTGGGAGCTTTGATTTTTGAATTTGAAGCACCCGATTGGATAAATCCATCTCCTAACTCACCATAAATTAAAATCGTGCATTTGTGATGTCAGACTGGATTTTGTTTTATTCGTGTGTTATTATTTGTTTTGTTTTGATCGCGTTTTCCCTATCACTGCTCACAAAATTCACTTTTGAAAAAGTTCGGATCTTCGAGCACTGTCCGATGCTACACCAGATTGATTAAATCAAAATACGAGATACGTAGATTTCTGATTAATAGACCTAGATGACGTTTTGATCGATGTTTAAAAACGTATCGGGTAAATAAAGCATTTATACCTATCGTAATCGTGTTTTGATTTTTTATACACACATTCCGACACACAAACGTTTACACTAGAGGGGCGCGGGCACGGACTGATTCCAGGGAGCAACTGCGCCATCGTCGTTCTGAGCGCTGATGCGTTGACCGCATCCTCGCGTAACGAGGTAGCTGCCACGCCCCTGTCGCCACTCAGCGGACAGCGAAGCGGCGCCGTCTAAGCCGCCCACGGCTCAACCACCTCCGCCGCCGCCACCGCCGCCACCGCCGCCACCGCCGCCGGATATTGGATACGCGCTCCGTTTTGTTAGGCCCCATAAACCCCGGTCCTCATAGCCCCATGCCGCCCCGCCTTATGGCTCGGCCGGCAGCACGTTTATGATTTGTTGTCATGTGTTTATGGCGGTGCTAGAAAATGATTATGAGATTATTTATAGAGACACAAGTAGCCGAGCAACAGTAGTAAGAGGTGCAGAATAGTGGGAGTAGGAGTAACAGCGGTAGCAGCGGGAGCGAGTCGGTGGCCACAAAATGGCCGCACGCTCGGCCAGGCGGCTGCTCAGGCGGACGCGTAGCGAGGCGCGGAGGGTGCTAGCGCTAGGATGCACCCTCACTAACTGGGCTCCAGCTCCTCAACACCGCCCTCACCTCAACCTTCCGTTGCTTTCGACCTCACCTGTTCCCCGCCGTCCTTCCCACATCTACCCCAGCTTCGTTGTCGCCACCGCCCTTCCTTTCGCCTCCCGCCCTGCCCTCTCTCCAGCCCTTGCCCTTGCCTTACTCATCGTTTCTTGTTCTCAACCTCATCTTTCCTACGCCCTCGCCTTCTTCGTTTCCGCCTTCGCCTGCGCCCCTGCCCCCTCCCCGCCCTCGCCCCTATCCTCGCCCCTATCCTCGCCCCTACCTTCACTCCTGCCCTCGCCCCTGCCCTCGCCCCTGCCCTCGCCCCTGCCTCGCCCCTGCCCTCGCCCCTGCCCTCGCCCCTGCCCTCGCCCCTGCCCTCGCCCCTGCCCTCGCCCCTGCCTCGCCCCTGCCCTCGCCCCTGCCTCGCCCCTGCCCTCGCCCCTGCCCTCGCCCCTGCCCTCGCCCCTGCCCTCGCCCCTGCCCTCGCCCCTGCCCTCGCCCCTGCCCTCGCCCCTGCCCTCGCCCCTGCCCTCGCCCCTGCCCTATCCCTGCCCTCGCCTCTGCCGACGCCCCTGCCTCTTGCCGTCACCGTCGCCTCTATTCTTCGTCCTTTCTAGTCCTTCCCTAGAGATAGTAAGAAGCAGTGGAGTATTGATTTGATTGCGGGTTTACGTGCCCATACGTCTCCTTCGCTTTCCTCTAAATCAACGTTGCTCTCATCGTTTCTCCATAGAAGGAGAATCAATACTTTTTGTGCTCCAACTTGGCAAAAATACAGCTGTTTCTTACAAAGCTGTACCATGTTCTCTTTTATTCAGATTATCAACCATGGACAGTTCGGACACGAAATGTTTTGTTTCTTTTACCCGTAAAAGTTACCGAAAGTACATTTCGCATTAGTACTTGAAGTACAACAATTAGAAAATAAAATACGAACCAGTCTCCACTCGAAAAGTGTATAGATGTTGTCATGATCGTCAATTAAATTTGAAATTCAAATGGATAAGCTTTCATAAAATTGAGGTCTCGATAAAAAAAATATTGTACACCATTCAGCAAAGGTGACTTTACATGACACGACGGGATTTCTAGTCTCGACCTCAATCAAGAACTCTAGTATCAAGTCAAGGAAACATCCACTTTCTTGCCTTGTAATTTTTGTACTTTCGCGTATAGGCAATTCAGACCACGCGTGCATCCCGCTTCGGCAGGTGCAAGTACCTTTGGGGGGGGGGGGGCAGCATTTTAGCTGAATCCCAATTTTTATCTCCCAATATTGTTAGACCTGGGGGTATGGACGATGAGTTGATAGTGCTGGATGACAGGACGGCACACACATGTACACATACAGAAATACACCCATGCCTGAGGCGGGAGTAGAACCCGCAGTCTCCTGGTCCGTGACCGCTACGGCACTATTGCCCTAACGATCTCGGCCATCTGACCGTCCTTTCTTTTGTAATGTAAATTACTATTTTTAAATAATGTGTTGTTGTGCATGAGTAGGAGAATAAAATCTTGTACAATACGTAATTTAGTATTGTACAAGTATTTACATAATTAACGTGTTGTGCGGCATGTTGGACATAGCTTCAAGTTTTCGGAAGATTGTCAAAATCCTATTACCAGTTCCGGTATTTCTTAACAGCATAAAACTTACCGTAGATACGTAAAGTAGGCTATAGACTGTAATGATTCAACTCATGAGCCTAGAGCTATGTGATTTATTGTGAGTAGAAAATTACAATTTGTGTTCATAGTCATCGAATTGTAAACTAAGAAAATATGTCCATGTGCAAGCTACGCGTCTACAGAAAAGTGAATATCAGCCAAAACAAAGCCATTCAGTTAAATATCCATGATCATATTGATATAGAATTTTCAAAACATTACAATTTTATTCAAGAAATTTCAAATGTAATTGAGACATGGTCATTTCAACATTTCAAATCACCTTTTCTAGTCACATTTCAAATCACGTAGCAAATTAATCGTCAATATCTTCTGATTCCGGATTGAAAGGTAGGTCATCACTTGCTGAATAACGAGTATAACGAAAGTCAGTTAATTTCCAATAATGTTTTATTGTTAAACACGCTTGGTTGTATTCATTGAACCAAGAGATAACTTGTTTGGATCCTTGTAAAAGTAATCAATTCTTAATGGATCCTTAAGAGTATGTCTGTTTCTATGAAGCATTCTCACATTACTCTCAGCATTCAGTGTTTGGAGAAAGAATGTCAAAAATACAATGAAAACCTTTATCATATATCATTCAATTAGAGAATTAAATATTTTAAAACTAAAAAAAGTGGAGGACAAAAGTTTTCAGTATATATTTAAAAGAACAAGCTCTGTATTTACGGATCCAGATCCAGAAACTACCAACAGGGAGGGGAAAAGCACTGCTGCCAGAACCGTTTTGTGGAAAAGCTTAACATTTGATAATTGAAAATTATCTTTTGTAATATACAAATATTTAATAATAATATTATCAAGTACTGAAGCTTATTCCTGAAGCTGATATTTATAATTATACTAGTAATTTTCTATTGTAAGAGTGTAATTGACTATATCGATTGAATTAATTGTTATAAAAAATATAGATAAGTAAACATCCGTTAGAAATAATTCACCAAACATCTACAAATCGAAATACATTTCAAATTCACCATTTATTGAAAACTATTTTGTAATAAAACTATTTTGTAATAATTGGTTATACCTTTAGTCCACCCACCCACACATCTTATACTAAGAAACATTCTAATTGAGCCACTTTTGTAATGTATTACAATGAAAAAAACTTAAAATAAAAATTGTCTACTACCTATTAAATTTTGCATTTCATGATTCGTGTTAAAACATAAAGGGCAGGAAAGAGAAGGACGTTCTGGGCACCCATCTGAATCTCCCCGAGAGCATATCAAAAACAAAAATTGTGTGTGAGATCGCGCGTACGTGCGTGCTTGAGGCGCGCCTGAAGGACTGAGTACGTCATGCCGCTTGAAGTCCAATGGCGTGCGGTAGAGAAATGCACGTGCTTGCAGCCCGCTTGTGGGCGGGGAACTTTTGGCTGATAAAAGATTATACTGTGCAGAGATAAAGAGGAAAAGTAAATTCGAAGTGATGACTTGCAGTGAAGTTTTAGCAGACGTGACATAACGGCGATAAAGAGTAAGTGCGCAAAAATCGATATCTTCACAATTCTATTTTAAAGAGTGTGCAAAATTTAAATATACATTGCAAAATACTATGACAGGAAAATGAAAAATAACCAGAATTTGCCTTCTAAACCGCTTAAAATTTTCCATTAGAACTTTGAAAAAGGCGTTTTTCATATTTTCGTAGGAACATTCAAATAACTTTCAACGAAAGACGTTGTAGAAAGTGTAAACTTGTTGATTAAGCACATTTTTAAAATTTAAACATTTCACAATATTCACGAATATTGCCTATTAATACGTTCAAGCGTGCAACTTTTTATTGATTTTCTGTACTATAAACTATTTTATGAACTATTTTAAGATTTTTAATGATTAAATCGTAATGAAAAAATTCGTTTAAAACAAAAATTTAAAAAGAACGCAAACTTTCGCACGGTTACGACATAGAATTACATAAAAGTCTTCCTAAAAAGAAGTTAGACCGAAAGAAGTCTTCTCATAGGCGCATAAGAAAATCATATAACCTTTTTTTATTATGCTAAAAATGTAAAGAATGAAGCATTAATTTTTATTCACAGTATATTGTAGATTTTTACGAATTATTTCAATTCTGGAATAAATGGACACGATTACAATCGATAGATATTCAGACAGGCTCCACGAGCAGAGATTATCTCTTTTAATACGGATTTGTCAATTTCGAATCAAAACTCCAACTGACAGATGCTTCAGTTACTTAAGTGGTTGTGTAACCTTTGCAAATAGTAACAAATGTTTGTTCAAATTTATACTCTTGGTTCAATCTTAAGTTCGGGATTCACAATCTTTTCCTATATTTCCTTCGAAACTGTAATGCAAAAGACGTTTCTTAACAACTTATCATACTTCTACGAAATGTTGTTTGGCTTATTATTTTCTCTCCGTCCCTCAAAAACACAATATAATGTCGATCACTACTATCATGTTTTACAGTATGTAGTATGTCCGACGCACGTAAGAATACTCCGAAGATGAAATAAAATACTGAAAAAAATTTTTGTTTGTTCGAAATCTGGTTTGATAAAATTAACACACTTTTCTATTGCTGACCTGAAAGACGATCGAAGATTGTTCAGCAGATATTATGAGCAAGAGTAGTAGATTTTATGTAAATTTATGGACAATCAATATTGCAATTGAATTGTAGTGAAATGTAGACAGAGAATATTGGTATTATTTAGTTTATTATATAATGTCAGTTCACTATTATTTCCTACAAATCATTAGGACCTAAACATTTTTTCAATTGCCTTACAACAGTTAAATTGAAATTCCAGCACTCAAAATCAAAAACAAAAAATATGGCCAAGAAAGAAGGAATTCAGAAGAATCATACAATTTTAATTATTTTATTAATTTTATTAATATTACTCTGTTTTCTTTTCATGGAAAAGGATAATGTCCATGACTAAAATTTGACACAGTATTTGATCCTTTTAATTACTTCTATGTAAAAAAAAATATATTGATTGGTTAAGGGAAGACTGTAATTGTAAGGTTTATGGTTAGTAATTTGAACAAAACCAACGGTTTTATCGTTTCTTTGAACAGAAACTAAAGTTAACGAACGTGATTTTTGTTTTGTTTTTTCTTCCTCATTTCGAAGATCAGCTCCAAGGAACATATTTTGGCTTCTCAGCGCGCATAGGTTTAAGTGGCAGACAAAGGGGAAAAAGATGCAGCAAGAGATAGGCGTTTTCGGCGAACGCGTCCAAAAATGGCCGCCAGGTGAGCGGCTGGCCCGCCGGCGGAGCGGAGCGCAGGGTGGGGGGGGAGGGGAACGGGGGGCGGCCGGATGCTCGGGGGCGGCGGCGGGCACGCGAGTCGGCGGCGGCGGCGGCGGCTCCGGGGCTTGCATGCGGCACGCAGGCAGAAGGTTTACAGCCGCGCCATAAAGCGCCAAGCCGACCGGCGGGCGGGCGGGGCTCGGTCACGCGAGACTCCGGCGGCGGCGGCGGCACGGCGCGGCCCCGCGCTCCGGCCCCTTCCCCGCCCCCATTCCCCGCCCTGCCCCGCGCCGCCCCGCGCCGCTCTAATCCTCCTCCTGTGTGCGTCGCGGCCGGCAGGAATTCCCTCCCGCGCTCCGAGAGGCACCGCCGCACCGGCCGCGCATCGCCTGTCTACCTTGCCTCCCCCCGCACCCTCTCCCACACCCGGCTTCGCTGGTTGCCCCCGCTTGCCTTCGTTTGCGTCGCCTTGAACCCACTTGCAAGGCTTTGCCCAACCTCCTCCTTCCCTCCACTCTTTACGTACGAGTATGTTTCCTCCTCGCTAACTTCGCTTTGCCTTGCCTCGGACCCACTTACCGTGCTCGATCTTGCCCCGTCCTCCCTTGCCTTCCTTTGCGTCGCCTTGAACTCACGTGACTTTGTCCAGCCTCCTCCTTCGCTGCCCTTCCTACGTATGCTTGTTCCTCGCTAGCCTTCCATTGCCTTCCCTCGTCCTCGCTTGCTTCCTTTCGACTTGCCTTGAACCCACGTACGTTGCTTTGTCCAGCCCTGCCCTACCTACGTATGCTTCTTCGACGCTAGCCGTGCTTTTCCTTGCCGCAGGCCCGCGTACCGTGCTTTATCCTTCCTCGCTCTCGCTTGTCTTTCTTTGCCTTGATTTGTTTTGCCATTGCTACCTCCTTCGCCCAGCCCGGTCCTCTCGTGCCACCTTTTGCCTTTCCTCTCATTCAATTGCTGTTCTCTGCATTCCTTTGCCCTAGCTTGCCTTTCTTTGCCTTGCTTCGTCCTGGCTTGCCTTCCTTTGACTTGCCCCGTTTTTGATTACCATGCTTTGCCTTGCCCGTGTTTGGTTTTAATTGACATGCATCATCTTTGCGCGCCTTCCCTCGTCATGCCTAGGTCTTAATTGCTTTCTTGCTTGCTTGCTCTGCCTCGCCGTCGCTTGCGTTTTTTCCTTTTATCCACAGTGTTTTGCAGCGATGGTCTAAGAGGGCTGCTAGAATCAAACTTTCAGGCACAAAAAGGGATAAAACTAGTAATTTTATCGATTTAATTGATAATGTATAAATGAGAAGAGTATAAAAAATAATTATTGCTTAAAGTGCATATTGAGGTCGTTCATTAGTCCTCGTGAGTTTACTTATATTATATAATTTATGTACGTCACATTTTTGGAGTTATTTTTAACATGAAAAGAACGAATTATATAGATGCCATATATAGGATTATGTAGATGCCAATTTATATAACATCATAATATTATACTAATATAACTGAATGTGAGCTTTCGTAATATTTCAAAACCTCATTTTTTTTAATTACAATTTTGATGAGAGTGCACACCTGTCGGAGAAAAAGAAGCAAGTTGTCCAAGTTCCTGTCTTCAGAAGAAGCGACTGCTCTCCAATCTAATTCGGCATCGGGGTTATAATAAGACTGTGATATGTTTCAGAATTATTTCCTTTCTTTCTCGTGTGAAAGCTCGTGGATGATGAGCTTGTAATAAAAGCCATAAAGTATTCTACACTTCTCTTCTCCTGAAAACTTTACATACAAACGAAGGAAATGTACGAATTTGTGTTCAAGATTGCCGCTTCACAAATCCATGACCTGACCCTGTCGAAAATCCACAATTCCATGCAAGACGTTATACGGGAAAATACGAGCAGACCTCATGAGCGTGTTCATTCTGAATGAAAAATTGAATGCTTTTAGCGAAGCCTTTGATAGTTGTAAAGCATCCGTTCCAAAGAAATTATTTGCACATTATTTAATGAATCTACCCATGAGAGGGGAATCATAAAATCGCAAAGAGGGAGGACCCGTTTATGACTCTCAGTTCTTTTTGATGGAAAGTTTCATTTTAGATTATTTAACATTGTTTGACATGTAAATTATTTTATTCGTAACATACTTTATAATGAATAAATTATAAACGGTTTATTTTTTAGCAACTCGCTGAATCTAATGGATAAACTAATAGATATATAAAAATATAAAGAATGTATTTCATTAATCGCATTCAAATATGTCTACGGTCAAAGTGAAGACAAGCCCATTACGCCTTCCCTTGCAAGCGTCCCTGGACCATGTAAAGTTGAACTAAACTTGGCGACTTTAAACCTGAAACAGCATGTGCGAGTGAGTCGTGTTGTTTTAGTGCTCTTGAGATTACGTTTTAACTGCGACCAAAGATAATGAACATGCTTCACATGGAAGTGAATAGTTCTCTTTAGATGCGTTTCATTTACTAGTTAGATTATTACTATTGATATTTTTACGATATCCGCTTATTTATTGAACCTCTATTTTCACTTTTCAATTTAGCTTTTTTCTCTTTAAATAGCATTCACAAACAGTATCTCTTTAAGCTACATAAAAGAAGCATTACGAATGTAATACTTTTATCTTTATCTTTAAGTGTTGTCACTTTGTCACTATTAAGCAAACTTATATATTTAAATTTGTCATAAATAGCGACAATTGTGAAAATTAGATACAATCAAATACATGTGTAATATACTTTCCCAAGGACAGTTCGGAGCACAGGTCGTCTACTTATCTCAGTAGTAAGAGCAACCCTGCGAATACCTGAAGTCCCGGGTCGATTCCCGGTCAAGATGACTTATGTTTTTTCAATTTACTCCTTTCTACTTTTACCCCAGAAAACTCTGCCTTCACATTGCTATAGAGAAGAGAAAACATGAATAATTCACATTGTTAGCTTACGCCCAGTTACTCTAACCATTAACCTACTAAGGTGATGTTTTCAATAATTTAATAGGCTTGCTGAATATCCTATTATTTGACGTAGGTGGTACTTAAGACTGATATGTCTGAAATTGCTAGTTTTGACACTACCATAATCGAGAACGAACGATACCGATACTAGAGGTGTGCGTCCACATCGACCTGGTACCTCGAGCGAAGCTGTCACTAGTAATGTTCTCCTACAGAAATAACTTTCAAAGAAACTTGTCCTCACTAAATAACTACATCTATCCTTCAAACAAAACAAATTAATGGAACAAATTATTATATTCCTCCATTCATGCTTTTCCGGAATGAAGCTGTAACAAAAGTCACGATTCTCTTAAACGCATTACTTCTTCCACTTTCAATGAAGGGGGGTAACTGAACGATGTCTGAAAACTAGTACTGTATGCTGTACCACGAAAACTAAATTAAAATCGATCGCACATGATGCGTAAGAAACCTCTGCGTGGTTGTGTACTTGAAAGTGCGTCAGGCCGGCTGGGGTGTAATTTTTTAAATGTTTCATTGTTTCAGAAACAAAGTTTATTTGCGGGTTCGAATCCCACCTCGGGTATGGATGTGTTGCCCATACGTGTTCTTCCCCTTACAGTTCCCCCTGCAGTTAAAACAATCACAATGATTGCTATAGCTTACCCAGTTGTTGAAAAGCGACCTAAAAAACAAATTCTATTGACCATTCATGGAGCATCTTGGAAACAAACATTCGAGTAAGGAAAATTGAAAAGAAACAATATCTGAGAAGAGCATTAGAGTAAAAGTGGAACAGCATTTCTACCTAAACATGCGACGGTCTTATGAAATCCATGTAAGTCAGGATATGTACTGCTGATCCTGCAAAAGGGAATCCTTTAAAATATTAAATACAAAATATATATTATTTGGTAACGTAGTTTTCTTCATTAGTTTTGATGTATTTGTTTAGTGTTGTGAAACCGATTTTGTCAAGAATCTTGTATTTTGTTTGCTGTTAACTTCAAGAGCAGAGTTTCCACACCCAGAAAACTGAGAGAACATCTACGTATCCAATCATTCCTGCTCTGACTTACGTTTAGATTTCACGGACAAATAAGAAGCACGCTCACCCTCCAAGACTTCGAAAGCAAGCCAGAGAGAACGATTGGTAATAGGATGGGTCTTGCCCGACTCAAGAGGTAACAATTGAAATAAACAAATTGACTCATTCCGTAATCATGTATATGACTCCTTACGAACTAAGCATCAGGTTTAGGAAGGGAAAATTTTGTTACTGAATCACCACACCCTGAGGTTATTCTAAGCTTCTATCCATTCGGTGCGAGAGCCATTGTAAGACGTCTGTGGCATCGAAATTTTTTATAGGCTGTAGGTTTCTTTCTGCCCTGTGCGGTGTCCTGGCTCAGCTGGCCGAGAGTAGTCGGTGTTCTTTGAAAGAGTCGTTTTTACCTCCTTCCTTCCCCTTTTCCTTCACAGCGTGACCGCAACCGCCACTAGAAGGACTCAGGACTCCCCTCGGCACTCAGGACTCCTCTACTCAGGACTCCCCTCGGCATGTTGGCGCCGGGAGTGTTCTTTCATAGAAATGGCCGTCCTTGGAAACGTGCTTGAGAAACATTTTAAGTTTATTATATAAGAATTATGTTAAAATAGCGCCAAAAATGTTCTTTTATACAAATGACCGTCCTTAGAACCGATCCTTAGAAACATTTTAAGTTATATTTTATTAGAAATATGCTAAAAAGTGAATACTCTCTAGGCTAAATTCTTACCTCAGCTCAGTCAATGCCATACCATCTCATCAGTTTGGATTCCAACCTCTTTTGTCTACATACCACCAAATCTTCTGCTTTATTCAATGATCACAAACATACAGCATCAGTTTTTCTATATGTAGCTAATGCTTTCGATTTCGTTTGGCCGCAGGGTTAATTTTGAAATTCTGCAGGATAAGTACTGCATTATATCTCTCACGCATCATTGAAACTTTTCTCACCAAGCGAAAATTTTCTGTATGTCTCCTCGGAGCTCTCTCCGCACCTTTCACCATCAAAGCAGGAGTACCCCAAAGGATCCACGATCTTCCCCACTTTATTTAATGTTTACCCATTGGATATACCAATCACTCAAAAAACTGCAATAGCTCTATTTGCTAATGATACAGAACTTTATTCCTCCAATAGCAATCTTGAATCTGCCGTAAAAGATCTGCAACATCACCTCACATTGTTTTCCAACTGGGCCGAAAAATGGAACATTGAAATAAATCCAAATAAAAGCCAGGCAAAAATATTTACCCTCCATAGACCAGATGTCCTCCCAAATCGTATATATCAAACACAAAATATCACTTACCTCCCTCCCAACAAAACTGTCAAATATCTTGGAGTTCTGTTCGATAAAAGGCTACCATCGCGCCAAAATATAAAACACCGAATAGCGCTAGCGACTAGTAGAGGCCACCAATTATATCCGATTTTCAAAAAGTCTACCCCTACAACTACATGTTGCTATTCACCTCTATAATGCAATGAAGCGACCCATACTTCCCTATGCTACTCCAGTCTGGGCTGGCGCAGCCAAAACAAACATCAGCAAAATGAAAATTTTCGAAATAGATTCCTAGAAAAACGTCCTGGTACTTTTCGAATCTGCAGTTACATAATAAACTTGGCATTACACCCATTACCGTCCACTTCTCCCCTTTTATCTTTTACAATAAAATTAAAAATATTAAAGATCACTTCTGCAATTCACTTTCACATAGGTATGGAAAATCCTCATCGCAAAAGATTAAAAAGAAAGTTACCAAGACAATTTTTCGATCCCCCAATACACATGAACTGATGAGTCTTTCCTCATTATAAACTATAAAACCACTGTATCTAAAACTTGAATTCTATGTATAATATATCAAATGATTCTTGTATATACCTCGTATTAATGTACTTATCTTATGCGGCTGCTGCAGAGGGCCAATGGCCAAGCTAGAATAAATTTATTTATTTAAATAATATTTTTTAATGTTAAAAACGTACCAAAATAATGACGGCCTTAAAATGGATTGGGGAAGAAGCAAAGACGTGGGAAAATTGAAGAGCTTGTCTCCAAAGTGACCTATGTGTTCGAAATTCAACTTTTCAGGAAACAAAAGTATTTCACACTCAGTCTTCTAATTCCAGTTCGGATTCAACTGTTTTCGGATATCATTTAACAAAGGAGGAAAGCCATTGATCAACACTACATTTGGCTGCATGCTGGAGGAGCGTATTAAGAATACTATATTGAAACGTAAAACAAGAGAAAAAGGAAATGAAGATATGTTACATTGGAAATACGCTCTTCATTTACTAAGATCAACCCACAATACACCAGGGACAGACATTTCTTTCACAAGGAGATTTTTAATTCAAAGAATTACAAACAAATGTAAACGAGGAAGCAAGATATAATGAAGAAATTGTGGTAAAATGTGAAGAAATAATTTTAATGTATTGTATTAAGTGTGTGTGTCTGTGTGTAAAAAGGGAGGGGCCCAAGAATGAGGAAGGCTTCCAGTTCACTTAGTTTTTCTGTAGAAACTTGGATAAATGAAATATTGTTCCTGTGAAGCAGACTTCTTGAAAATTTGGGAGGTTCCTCGGATGAGAGTTAAGGACTCGATGCAAGATACAGTTTCGTCGTTTAAATATGATTGTAATTAATTCGCATTGATAGGAGTAACCTTATAGGATTACTACCCTATAGGGTTACTCTAACATCAATCATCAAACAACTCAATATACGCATGACTTCTACGTAATAAAGAAGAAAAACAAACATTTTATTACTTTCAATTTCAACGTTGATACCTCCAAATTGCCACAACTGCATCATTGAAACTGCAAAATATGACCTTTGCGAACAAATGTGTCTGTGTGACTTAACGAAAATGCGTTTTGTAGGACACTGTATCATTTCGCGCACTTACCATATCTTATTTCGAGTATATTTTAGATTACACGTGATACCAATATCCCGTCTCATCTTCAGACAGCGTTCTTATTTAATGTCGAAACCAAGGGTAACCTTACAGACGAACTTATCATTACGTAATCTGCACTAATTCTCGTAGTTTTTTTTTTTTTTTTTTATCTCCGCAAGTAAAGAAAACGTGCGCTTTGAGAAGGCCGAACGCTTATCTCATTTCCCTGGCCCAAATTGTGGGCGGAGCGCAATTTGCCGGCTGAAAGGAGGCTGCAACTCGCCCGCCCTGGGCGTATTAGGGCCGAAGCCATGAGAGCACGACGCGGCTCGTTAGCGACTCGCCGGCCGCCAATTGAGCAATTCGGGAGAAGACGAGACGCCGCCTGACGTCTTTCCCACCCCCTCTCCTCGGCTCACCCCGCTCCGCTTCACGCCATCTCATCTCGCTTCGGCTCGCCCCGCTCCGCCCCGCCTCGCCACACCGTGCCACGACCAGCCCCGTCTCGTCTCCCCTCGCCCCGCATCGCTTCATCAAATCTCGCTTCATCTCGTCCCGCCACACCGTATCACGACCAGTCCCGTCTCGTCTCGTCTCGCCTCGCCTCGTCTCGTCTCGCCTCGCCCCGTCGCCCATCAGAACGACAGAAAAAACAAACAAACAAGTTATTAAAATTCTCTCTCCCAAAAAGAAGCAGCATATACGAACATGCATCTAGTTGTTCAAAGCCATAACAAAAGTCCTGTAAATGTTCTGTATAGCAAACAATGAGGTCTCAGAAATGTTTTAATGCACATTTGTCATCAGAAGTAAAATAGAAGAGAAATAATACAATTATGGACTAGTTTTTGTTGTATATTAATATGACATTTCTACAATTTTCTCAAGAGTTCTGGGTCACGAACGAAGAGTTCTAAGGAAAGTTATAATACACTTTTCTCATCCAACATCAAAGACTCATCATCATGAACACAACATCAATGATTTTGGGTTAATTTTTCTTGCACTTGAACATCAGAAAGAGGAACATATAAGTATTGCTGTTTATTAAAATTTTGCAAGATTTAAGAAAGTTACCATTAATTTTGTAAATATATTTTTTCTAAAATTGTTTGAGAACTCTTTGACCGCTATTCAGAACTCCGACTTTTGCCCGCTGCCTGTTTTTCTTTGGAATTATGAATTTCGTGATAGTTTTCTAATTTTTGCAGAACATTTTTCTAAACTTTTTGATAACTCAGAAATTCTCACAATCTTTAGGATTTTCCAACTTGATCACGCTAATTTCACCCATCTCCCCGCTACGCCGACTAGCCTTATGTCACTTTGTCACGCCCCGACCCGTCTTGACACCCCCTCTGCGACTAGCCCCATCTCACTTGACCGTCATCATCCCACTTCGCCTCACCTTCATATTCCACTTCCATCCACATATCTCCAATCCGCCTCATTCCATGTCATCTCTCTCCGCTAAGCCACAGCTCCTCTCGCTCCGACTTCAGCTCGTTTCGCCCTCTTCTTCTCAGCCCTCACAACTCGGCACACGTTACCTCGCTTCGCACGTCTCGCCACGCCTCACCACGTCTCGCCACGCCTCGCCACGCCTCGCCACGCCTCGCCACGCCTCGCCACGCCTCGCCACGCCTCGCCACGCCTCGCAATACCGCAACGGATGTCTCGCTTCGCCTCACCTGGCCTCGCCTCACCCTGCCTCGCCTTAATCCATGCCTCTACTCAACACGAAATGCCGTGCCTCAATCCACCTCGTCTCGTCCCGTCTCGTCTCGCCCTGCCCCGCCCTCCCTTTTCTCTCTTCGCTTCAAAGCAGCTCATCTCGGCCCTTTTCGCATTATCCCACCTAGTGACCCTCTGTCGCCTCTCTCGGCATCGCCTAGCGTCGTCGCGCCTTGACGTCCCACGCTGCGCGCCAAACCGCCTCTCCTTGTCCTGCTTCATCCTCCCCGCCTCCACATACCGCCGCCTGAGGTCTGCCTCGCCCTTTGTGGGAAAGCTGCAAATGGTAGCATCTTTACTCGATTCCATCTCTAAGGGAAACTGAAAACAGTCTTAATAAATATTATCTTAATTGTAGCAAACATTTAGATTAATTGATACTTTTACCGATGGGCAAGTTAAAATATTTAAAACATGATGAAAGTGAGGTGTATGCGGCTAGCGTGTTGTAATTAAACGAAAAACAATTGCATCGATCATAAAAGTCAACCAGGAATATGCTTAAAGACACTCGACTTAATCCTTTATGTGTCCTTTTCCTCCTGATTGTAAAGTAAACAAAATAATTATTATAATAATTAATTCCAAATTTAAAATATTTTTACTTTAAATATATTTATATGCTGTTCCAGCTTGATTCGGTTATTTCGAGGAGGCCAAATCTTCACTGCAAAAAAAATGTTAAGTTCACCGTTTGATTCATAATTTGTTTTTAGCATTGTTATGTTACATATTCGCTGTCCGTTAATACAGATCTAAACAGATGTGGTTCTCTAATTATTTCGATCAGCTCACTCCTTCACGTGACTTTTTCCACCAACATCCTGGCGCAGAATAGCCGGGTGCGGTGGTAGTGATGCGGCATCAATGTCGATGTTTTTAAAACATCAATGATTTTATAGAAACAGTGTTATATTGAAGCAGATGTTATTATGTTTTCGCTGTTTTTATGTTTTCGCTGTTTTGCTTGTAAATTAAAAATTCCCATAATGATGATTTTGTCAAAGTTAAAACATGAAATAACTGATGGTACTGCATTCAGTTTTTGTGTTGGAACCAAACAAACTCTACTGGCTTCATCGAGCCGACTTTCTCGTCCGAGATGATCCTGATACCTATGTATTTCCTACACATTTCTACTTATTTCATAAATCGTGAGACGCAGTTGTCAGGCCTTGACCTCTCTTTGCGTAATCTCCTTCAGTGTTCTGAGAATTTACCCTTCGAGATGTCTTTGCGGGCTCAAGCTTAGTTTGCCAATTGTTCTTATAGTTTTTTAAAGTTCGTTTTCAATTAAATCTTAATTATATATTACTAAACACGGTCAGTGTTCAATTAAATATCAATGCGCACGAATTTAATGTTATTCTCGTAGATTACTAAACCAGCTTCAAAGCATCGATGTTTGTGTTGTGAACACGGATGTTTTGTAATCGCTGTCGCCTCGCTAGGCGGTGGGTGGCGGAGAGCGGCCGTTGCAAGGAGCGCCGGTTGTCTGTTGCAGGTGAAGATCTGGTTCCAGAACCGGCGCGCCAAGGAGCGCAAGCAGGTGAAGAAGCGGGAAGAGCTGCTGCACAAGGAGAAGCTGGAGGCGGCGCAGGCGGCGGCGGCGGCGGTGGGCGCGGGCGGCGGCGTGGGCGGCGGCGGAGGCCACCCGCACGCCGGCCTGGCCCGCCCCCGCCGCCGCCGCCGCCGCCCTCGCACCACCACCTGGGCGGGCCGCCGCCGCCCCCGCCGCCGGGCCTCTAGCCCGCCGCCCCCTACTCGGCCCCTCGACTACTCGCCGCCCAGCAGCACTTGTGATTTTCAGTTCATGTGATTTTCTATTGGATATTTATAGTTTTATAGATCACGGGATGCCTGCCGCCGCCGACGCATGTAAATACAAGGTACTCACTCAGGGTGGGCGAACTTCTGGAGAAGGCGGCAGTGGTCTTCGGCCTGTTTAGAGCGAGTGCTACACGAATCGTCTGCAGAAATATTTACTTAAATTCTCATAGCACACTATTAATTCTCTTAATCTTTAAGTATACATTTAAACTCTTCAAAATAAGGATGAAACTGGACACATTTAAAAGAATTTATTTTCTTAACTTCCACAGCGAGATCATTTGGAAGATCTCAGGCTGGGTAAAAGGGATGACGGTCTGTAAGCTGCCTGACGAAGATATAAGTTGAAGGCCACTGCTTTAGAAAAGTCGTCATTGCGAGAAGGAAGAAATCTGTCGTACATAATTCCAATGTCTAAGACGGATATTTCCGTTATTGTAATAGTAAAACAACGCTCGTTTTCTAAGTTTGTACAGTATTAGAGAATGCATGAATAATATCTTTGTATATAAGAAGTAAGCATCCCTCCAAGACGGCAAAAGAAACGTTATCAAATCGTAAGGGTAAATCTGTTTTGTAATTTTTAGGATTATGGAAATTTAAATTCTTCAACAGCAAATGATTATACATTTTATAAAAGTTACAGATTAATAAATGAAATTGAACGAGATAAAGAAGAAAATTGCCCTTACGAAAATAACGATTCGTTTGTAAATGGTATGTATGTACGAATTATTTTTCCTTGCTCCGATGAAAGTTATATTTCTCTGGATGTTTGTTGCCTGTTTGGTACCTGTGTATATACTACAAACAGAATGCTTCTATAATAAAATCATCTCGATTAAAAAAAAGGTTTTTAACGCAGCATCCCAATGTGTACACATGTAAGATAATAATGAGGTACTAAAGCTATAAGGACACGTATAAAAGTTACGATTCGCGACGAAGAAAAACGTCCCTTGAGATTCGCGAGACGCAGTGGCTCGCTTCAAGGAGCGAGCGCTCGCCGGCGACAGTGGATGCCGGAAGCAGAGCAAGGAGTCCGTCGCTGGCGCCCGCCTGTGACCTCGCCCATCGCCCATCGCCCCACACTCCCGCCCTTCAGGAAGTCTGGAAGGTCGCCAGTTCCTTTATCGGGATAACATTGATTTTTCGACCCATTTTCTGAGCTCCAAGAGGCTCTAAAAATGTGGGAACATCAATTAAAATTGGCAGTTCTTTCAAATTTAAGAAATTTTAAACACATGTTATCTCTTGTGTAAGTTGTAGGTTGCCTTCTTGTGATCTACACGATTGGATAAAGTCAAAGATGCGATGTGCTAAATCAAGGTAAATCAGATTATGTCAGAGGTGTTGAGGCCAAGTGTGTCGAAATTTGATTTCTCTAAGACGGAAAATATCTTTTTTACCAAAATTTGAATTGTTATTAAGGCTGGTCTACACATAAAGTTTTGTCGTTAGTCTTGCATGATCATGCCGAATTTGTAAAACAAAACGTTACGTGTGGATGGCAAGTTGGAAGTTTTCCATGAAGTGAATTAAGTTTAAATTTAAGTTTGAAAATTTGTACAAGACTTGATGAACTGCAGCTTAGTGTCACGAACAGTCATTCCAGGTCATGCTTGACTCACGACAAACGTTGCGTGTACATCAGCGTCTAGTGGTTACATCGCATGTTATGGACGACATTGGTACTGCATATGTTAGCGGATTGTGTTAACTTTTCTCTCATTGCATCTCGAGTATGTGTAAGGGATTTCTAACTGACCAGCTTCCTTCTCGGCGCGACGCTCAGTGCACGGGACTCAGCCTTGAGCTCTGAGAATTGCAGGGATTGAAATGCCGTAATTGATTTTCCTTTGAATCGTTTTGGATTCTGAAGGGTGGCCACTTTTTCGAAAATCAGACATTTACCCCAGTAAAAACTGGCTACCCTGTTTTGGACCGTATTGCTTTTATTATTTATCATTTTATTTAAGTACAGTGGAATACTTTGTACATTCAGTTAGGTCAAAAAACATGTCCTGAAAAAAAAACGGGAAATGTCAGAGACATTTGTCCCAGTACATATAGTGGCTACCCTGTCTCGGCCCTGAGCGAGAACGAGGGCGAGGGCATGGACGTGGGCGTGGGCGTGGGCGTGGGCGTGGGCGCAGGGGTCGACACCGTCCATTGGCAGCCGGCGCTGCGCGCCCGCGACGCCAGCGCAGCGCACTCCGCCCCTCGCGCCCGCGGCCCAGCGCCCCCTCCGCTGGGGCACGCCCCCTCCGCGCAGCGTGGCTCAGCGGGCGTGGCCCTCTCCAGTACAAAGCGAAGCGTGCGCAGCGGCCTTCAACAACGCCACTGGCGCACACTCACCGGCAAGGCAACGACGACCCGCCGCACTCCTCAGAGAGTTATGAAATTCTGGTCTGGCGTGTGGCGGGGGCGACACGGAGGAGAAAAAGTACTGAAAGAAATGGTTTTCTACTTCTTCCGCGGCCAGGCAATGATCATCTATCGTTGCCCTGTCGTGCCCTACACGCACGATTTCCGCCACTCGATTCATTCAGACATTCCCTTCATGCTGGCGGTTTTCTTGTATGTCAGACTGATGGTACTATTTCTGAAATTGTTTTCGTGGCAAGGCAATCAGTCGTTTTTGTCGCAACCATTCTACGCATTAAGGCGGCTCCACGCATTCGCCATTCGCCGAGTGGCGGGCGACTACTCGCCCAATCCCGTGCAGCTGACGTGCTCTGCCAAGGTTCGCTTTGTTTGATGAGTCCAAAAAGACCGACACGCGACGGGTAGAGCGAGCAGCGAATGTTCGTCGCTCGGCAAATAGCAAGTGACCCATCTACATAACTCGGGATTCAGCCAGCGGTTGCTCGCTACTGGCCGAATAGCGAATGCGTGAAGCTGCCTTTAGAGAAAAACGAGCGCACTGTATTGTCTGCGCCCGCTCGCAGCGGAAAGTGGTGGCGCCCTCTTCGTTGCCTTGTCGGGCGCTGCAGTGTACCTGTGGATCGGTATTTGTGTGTGCAAGCGTCACATCGCGAGAGAGGGCCGTCTGTAAGGGCCCAGATCCCGCCAATGATATTCCTGTGCCGGCGGTCGCCAGCGCGCTCTCGCGTTGAATGGCGCCGCCGATGCACAGCTCAGACTTTCTTCTTTTTTTCTTCTTTTTTTTCACGAAACGCAAAGAGTAAACACGGGCGCCGGCGGAGAGTTATGCCTCTCCGCGCGCGCTGCATAGGGGTTGCCTTCGTTCTATGACGTCACTTCACTCTCGTAGACATAGGATCTTTAACTTTTGTTAACCTACTGCCAGTTTGTGTTTTAAATAAAATATTTGGAAAATCTATTTGTGCTTGTTATTATTTCATGATTTTGCGTTTTTATTTTTCCTTTCGAGATCTGCATTTTCATCATTTTCAGGATTCGATTCACAGTCCAGCATCCACCATTGAAGTATGGACTCAACATAATGAGAATAAAAACTGATAAATGCTTCATATTAACTACTTTAACATTAGAACAGGATAACAGGACGTTACTGACTCGATTTATTTCATCAGGAAGGGTTATGACTGAGTTTGAAAGATGTAATCTTAAGTCAAAACAATAGTCAACTAATTTGTCTTTATTCTGGAAGTGAAATTGTTGGTGAAAGTAAAAGTCTAATTCTATAAGAAATTTCCCGTTTCATGAATTAAGACAAACAGAACAATTGAATTGAATGGTGCTATTTTCAGCTTCTTTTTCCAATCCTCTCTACATAAGACTTTCTTTCGAATACATCATATCTTTGAATGTTTCTTGTCTAGGAAAACTTGAAATTTACAAAACCGTTTGATAAGAAATTGCAAGCAAAATTTACGTAAGTGCAAATAGCTCTTTAAAATATCCGTCAATAAAGATATTCATTAATAATAAATTTATCAACACGCACCCATTTGCTGATCTATGCCATATCAAAATATAACAGCCTTAATATCTATATTCTCCTTGACACTTTTCGAAATTTATTCAGAATATTGATAATAAAACACACTAGTTTTATGAACATTTCTGGAGTTTTGGAATCAACATCTCCTGTTTTAATGATGCTGTAATTGGCACCACAAAAGATTAAACATTTGAAGGTAAGATAGACGTAGAATTGGAATTCTCCTTTAAAACTTTATTATTTCGATATTGAAGGTAAAAAAAATATAAATTGTTGATAAAATTATGTTTACATTTAAAAAAGTATTACAACATCATGAAGTTTTTATGGAACATAATAAGATTTTTTCTCTCGAATAGCAGCGTCTTCAATTAATATCTAATAATGAACAATACAAATAACATCTCTCACGTAGTTGAATAAAATTACACATATGCACATAATTTCGTAATTACATATGGAAGTATGTAAATAATTATGCAATTACAAATGATTACACAAATTACATAAATATAATTTTAACGAAACAAACTTGTGTTTATTTATTTTCCTGAAGAGGATGGTGATTTTGCGTGTTTCTCAAATTGACTGGAAGTATTTCGTTTCTATGTAGTGTCAGCCCTGGCCGGGAAAATTCCGAAGCTACGGTTGTTCAGTGCCGATTAAGCTGAACTTCTGTTCAGGTCGACTTAATGATATGATCTGTGCGACGGAGATCTTTCTCTTTGAAGTGTGAAATTCAAGATGCAACATGTATTTCAACATTCGTCCCTCAAACAACAGAGCAGTTAAAACTCCTTACACATACACCTGAGTAGGTATGTATCTTATAATAATACTCGATTTTTAAGGTCGGCTGAAGTCTCGTATACGGTACAAATTACAGAAGTCTTTTAACCCGACTTTTCGCGCCGCTCCGGTGGTAACTGCCGAGTTTCAATTCTGGAGGCTTCCTTGAAAAGTGATTTCTTATAAAAGTGAATTGGTAATTACGCGGTGGATAGACTCAAGGATGTTTATAGTGAACGCGAGGGTCGAAGGCCCGAGCCTCGCTGTGACTTGGATTCTGGCGAGCGAAGCGAGAAAACTCGCTGTTGAAAGCAAATTGGCATCACAATGCGGGGGGGGGGGGGCAGAGCGTATGAATAACAAGCCATGAAAATCGCATATCCGTAAGTTCATATTCATCTCTATCAGAGCGCGTAGCGTAATTTGAGGAAAGGCTTAAGGAAACCCCTCCCCCTCTCCCCGCCGCCAGGCTTCTCTGAGAGTGTACCCTGTACCCTACTTTAACCTTGAGGTCTTCTATATGCAAAATGCCTGAATATTTAATGTCTTTGTTTTTAATTGCGTCTTATAGACACTTCTTAGATAGTACTTCTAATTAATAAATCTAATTAAACATAACAATGGCAATGAGATATCTTCGCATGCCTTTATACACATTTATATCGTTCAGTAAGAAACATTTTTATTGCAAATATGTAATCACAAGTTACTTTGAAATGTACTGAAACACGGAGGTCAAAAGTCTCAATATTCCACTTTTCTTTGGTACTTTCCATTCCTTTCTTTGATACTCTTCTCAGTAACAGTTTTGTGTTAGGCGAAATGTGTTGATCTGGGCTGTCCGAATGACGCCGCGTCGAAAGAAGC
Organism: Gryllus longicercus; assembly: GCA_038098605.1. Classification (NCBI taxonomy): domain Eukaryota; kingdom Metazoa; phylum Arthropoda; class Insecta; order Orthoptera; family Gryllidae; genus Gryllus; species Gryllus longicercus. Next base: position 681,374 of record JAZDUA010000063.1, on the reverse strand, counting down.
AGCCCTGAAGAAGACCGCGAAACGTCGGCACCTCGACCAGCGAGGAGGCGTCGACCGGACAGCTCAGATCATGACTGTGGCCGTGGAAGCCTACGACGAAATATATTGTTTGTGTACATTTGTAAAATTGAGGGAAAAGTTATAGCAGTAAGTGTTCATGGCATTTCATAGAATATTATTCAAAAATAGTAAAAAAGGGTAGAACTTACTACGTCTCAAATTAACTCTGAGGCAAACCTCAACAAAGCACAAAAAATATGTGAGAACATAAACATGTTTCTTATCACAAGTGAGAACATATTATTCACAAGTACCATAAAATAATGAACGTGCCAGAAACGTGACAATACAATATTTTAGATTTAGATTTATTCAGTCAAAAAACAGAAAAAAAGTGCGTATGTTTAGCAATGTAACTTATCCCTGTTAGTTATATTCACTCCAATTAACCTTGTGTGACGAAATTCAGTCTTCATCTAAGTAATCCGATTCTATCATGGTAGAGTAATTATAATTCTTTAAATCATGCGCACGAGGAGTTATTCCGTGGATTCATCATCGATCAGGATAATAAAGTGCAAATTATGATTTTACAAAGTGCATTGACTTGTAATGAAAAGTGAATCTGCTTGCCTTTAATTGAATGTTGTTGCACTACACGGTACGAGAATAACATATTTACATGAAATAATGTTTGTTTGATGGTCATTTTCTGAACTTTCACGTTTATTTCTCGTATTTATTTTTACCTATACGTTCACCACATCGAATGGCTTCATGAAATTACATTAAACTTTTACGATTAAGTTACGTTTACATTTCATTATAAATTAAGTTACTCGTAACTAGAATGCATTTGTTCATTAAGATATGATATGGAACTTTCAATGCAGCACAGAAATGTTTACGATTAGATCGGTGTTAAATAACCATCAGATGTTACAATAAAATGCAAAAACCCGGCAAGCAAAGGCCTCTTTTAAAGATTTGTGGAATTCATTTGTTCAAGGCAACTAAGCTTATACTCAAAGCCTCGACAATCTGGTGTCACGCACAAAGCTGTCTCTTTGGCATTTCTAGAAAAAAGGAGAGAAAACTATAGTATCACGCCTTAACATCAATAATGCGGCAATGTTTACTTTTTCTAGAGTTCATGTAGGTCTCCTTAAAAATATATTTGCATTGAAAGTGCATGCTGATACTCATATTTTTCGATACCAAAATGCTGAAAACGCTGAAGATGCAGAAAACCAAGTTTTTGCGTTTTCTGGTGATGCGCGTCATATCCAAACTTTTCTTCTCAATGTCACTAGTATTACTGAACAACTTCGCAGTTTTTAAAAATACATGACACCTTAAAAGATTTAACAGGGATAAATGGCAAAGAAATACATCACATACAGTTTTTACTGTTTTTTGACTGAATAAATCTAAATCTAATATCTATCTTTAATATTAGAGATGTTTGCCGGGTTCCAAAATAAATTTAAACTCTGTAATTTTCAAGATTTCTTTGTTTTTAATGAAAAAACGGAACTGTTTTATTTTAATAAAATCATATTTTCTCTGTTCCGTCAAAAATAATGATATTGCGGCCATTTACCAGAGTGCTGCCAGGTCTATGAAAAAATACCCTTATAACATCTTAATTATCTCCGGATCCGTACAACTATATCTTTCACTTGACTTAAGTTTACAAATGTCAGCCCAAAATATTTCAATCTGACAGTTATGCGCGTCAAATTCTTTCATTTATCCAGGCATTCCGATTTTCGGTTACCAAACTGCGTGTATTCCTTCGCCACCTACACCAATCTCAAACATCTTTAGAACTATTAGATCTTAAACCTGATGTGGTACTAAGGTTCAGCTCAAAAGAACCTTAAAGACGGCTTTTATGTCCAAAATTCGATATCGTATTGTTGAGGTGATTCCAATCCTTTTCCTCCCTATACAATAAGAAGAATAGTGTGAATTCTGGCTACAACACGTAATGGAGGATGGGTTTTTACTTTTTCACCCTTACGAAGGTAAATGGTAAGAAGAGAAAGTCATGTAATCGTGCGCCGGTAATTGGTAGAGTTTTGACAGAAAAACTCTTTTTGCCGGGTTCCGATGACAAAAAAGTGGATAAATCCAGTAGCTAAATATAGGAAAAAATCCTGTAACACGTAGTGTTTTCAGAATTCATGATTTGTAGGTCCTTGATACTGAACAATCGATTGACGGCAAAACGTGTGTGTCCGTCCGTTTGTAATCAACGCCTTTCATTCAGCCAATTTTCCTCAAAATTGATATTCCCCAATCGATCAGAATGAACTTCAGGCTTTGGGCGTTTCAAACATATTTTGACTTTGGAGGGTACTTTACATGAAGCCACAAAAACATTTTCAAAATGTTCTAAAACATGGCACCAAAATTTTTGTTCAAATTTTGTGTTTGAATAGCGTAAGGGACGCTAATTTTAAAATCCCAGATTTCTTGAAAATTGCAAAAGTCTATTTTTTGACGTCTTTCTACAACTATAATATTGAAGACAGAGGTTTTCAAACGTTACAAAAATGTAATGTTTATATGTTTCTAACGTCGTTAATATTTACATTAGTGGAAATTTGTTCACATTAATGTATTTATGAGTATATGTCCTTTAAATAATGTTAGATTTAAATAACGTTTCTTAGAAACTTAACAGCTCTGTGAAAACTAGCCCAAAACTCCGCATTTTCAAAAACGTTCAAACGCCATTTTCTGAAACAACTGTTTCAGTTTTTTCTTCAAATATTTCAAACGGATAGTGCTAATTGCATTCTTTAATATGACGTTTTAAATATGACATAGAGTTCATTTTTGTGTATATTTTTTTTTAAATATACAAATGTACACAATTTTTTTGTGATATTCCTCTCGCCATTGGTATGAACATTTCCAGCAATTTTTAAAAACTATTCTACTTGTGAGTAAAAGTACTAGAAATTACTTCAAATGAAGTTTTTCGAAAACATTTTCTGCGAAAAAGAGCTTCATATTTCAAATTTACAGTAGCGCTTAAACGCCAGTTTTTTTTAAAGGCTCTAAATTTTCAAAGAAAATTGTCATTTAGGACGAGTTTTACTGTTCTTTAATAATTCTAAAATAATATTTCCGCTCTACAATTAGGAAACCGAAAAATTAAGAAAATGTCAAAAAATGTACTTTAGGTGGCAATAGATGTCAGCTGGCAAGAGTATGTGGCCAGTCTGAGTTAGCCGAGACCAAAGGAAATAGAAAACTAATACAGGAAAGTCTGTGCCATTCCGTAGCCCCACAATTTTTCTAATGAAATCTGTTCCTTAAAGGCAAATCTTTAAATAACTTCCTGTTCAATTTTTCGAAAGTATGAGTAGTTTTAGTGCAATTTGCCGCGAAATAAGGCAAAAAATTCCCAAAACCACTCCAATTTTTTTCTGTGGATGGAAGATGGTAGATTAAAAGAATGGCGCGGGTGTCATTTTCGTCAAACTCCCTGAATTTTTAAAAATTGCAAATTTAGAAATAATGCGAGAAAGTACGTGCTACTGTTCCACGACTAGTTTTTAGAGTGATTCTCCGTAATTAGCATGGAAGTAATCAGGGAAACCACCGATCAGATCATCCCGATCGCGGCAGGCGCCACAGACGTTTATGATGAAACTTTCTTCATGATAATGACGCGGATGATCAAACATCAAGCACTTTTTTAGTCACCCACCCAAGAACCAATCCGCATTTGCACAATAATTATTGGCACTATCGATCGTCACCAGTGGCACAAATGGTCACAGCGGCAACAGCAAGTTACTGTAAATAATCTCTGTATTGACTGGGTTTCGTTTCTGCTCTGCACCTATCCGAAATGCAGTCTAAGCTGTTTACAAAGCACCCAAATGGTATAAAATCACAGAATTACCTCGTATTTTAGCACACTCAGACTCACTTGTAACAAAACATACTGCGAAAATTCAGAAGAAATTTAAAAATAGTACTGTCGCTAGTAATCTTTTCCAATTTTCATTTGATAGGCATGGCGTCTATTGTTGTCTGTATTGCGCTACATTTTAATAAGTAACTTTTCATTAAAATACCTATTTAACAATCCCTTCTATTTACATTTACAATTGCATCAATCTCAACTCGTCTTAGGTAGATTTTGTGTTCCTTTTAACTGTTTCCTGACTTGAACACATCATTGTGAGTACATAAAATCCCTGATGAAGAATTGACGACAGAATTCTCATTATTCATGTCCCTCGTTCTATATTAATTAAAGTGTGTTGGTCTTCCCCTACACCATTGAACACAAATTATTTTACCACCACTTGAGACACTACTGTCAACTTACAACTTCTTGAAAAAATCTATTCAAACCATCTGAAGTGTACCTAGCCAATCTGTTAAATGTAATTAATTTGAAGCTTTTTGTCATTGTTCGTTAAATAATGAGGTGAATAAGTCGCTTGACAAAGGCATGTGAAAGCAGTTGATGAGAAATTTTAAAAAGGGAAAGAAAGAAGCAAAAGAACGAGAGAGTCAACATTCACATTACTGTGATACATCATTCGTATCGCGTGAGAATCTGAATTTTTATGGGCTGGAATGTACGAGTTCATTTCTCTAACTCACGTACATTGATAACGGGCTCGTGTGAAAAAATATATCTCATCATTTACATTTAATTGTAGGACTTATCAAACTATTAACTTAATTACCTGCTAATTAATGTGTGCCTTTGTGTTTGAAAATTATGACGACTGCCAAAAGTTTATGAATGCGTGCGACATTACGGCTTTGTGAAACTAAATAATAATGAAGCAGGAAGATTAAGAAAATAAATTAAAGCATGGTAGATAAGCGCAAGCGTGTTTGTTTCTCATTATATTTTGCAATTCTTATGAAATAATTATATGCCTCGTCATTGCCAACAATATTATTTATTAAAAAAGACGACGCATATAATTATTTCATTGTAAATGCCAACGAAAACGCTCCACAATACCTATATTGCAATTCTTAGTAGTATCTTGGTACGAATCTTCTCCAAAAGAGTTACTATGTATATAAGATTCCAACAAAATTTTTTGGGCCACTGAATCAACTGTTACTTATTTTAAAGACATTTTAACGACCCAAGAAAATGAAGGAAGATTGAAACTCAAAATATTATCTCAGTTTTCTCCCCAAAGTTTATTAATTTATTAATGCAATCGGCAACGTCTCTCGGCGAGAATGCCGGGCCTTTCCTGACGACGCGGGGCGGGGCGGGGCGGGCAGGCGGACGAGGCTGAATGTTGGTCGGGAAAATGTATGCCCCTGTGTGATTGATTTATTAATTGATTCCGGGTGTATCAACTACTGTGGTAGTTGGTCCCGTAATTGTAGTGCCAGCAAGATTTCGGGAAGTGGCGGTGCTCCTTGTCCGCTGAAACATGAAATTCAGCACTGGCCTACATGGCGGTTTGTAGATCTTTCCCTCTCCAGGTACTCCCCCCAGAGGGGCGTCGGCTCATTCGGGACAAGCTTGAAGCTTCTGGCTGAGGGACAAGGATGGAGAAGGTGACAAGTATGAGGAAGGAAAGATCGCGCACGGTTCGAGGCCCGTTTGTGTTGGTACTACTTCGTGATTCTCCTCGTATTGTTGGGAGAAGCCAAGAGAAACTACCGATCAGAGCAGCCAGCTACTAGAAATGTTTCCATTCTGCGACTGAATTAGATCTATCCGTTTAGTGTGACAACTGCAGTGTTACAATTGAGCCATCGCAACCGATTACATACCCGAGCAACGCCGAGTAATAAATATACAATGACGTAATGAATTTATACGACAGATAAATTATCTTCTAGATTCTTTACACTACTATATTATATTACATTATTATTATTATTGTGTATAAATAGAAGAAAAATTGAGGTCAATCATCCTGACCCGCTTTCCATGGCATCATTACAACTATTGCCAAAATTTTTAACAACTACTAATTTATTACCGCAACTTTTTTAAGCATTCATCTTTATCCAATAACGGGATCCTCCCTTATCTTCATATCATGTTGGCCCGCTCACCACAACAGAATGAAATAAAACTAGTGCCAGGATTTGTAACTATTTTATTATTCATTTATTACTGCAAACATATTTATTTACCTTTTTCACCAAAAAACCCTTTGTCTCCCCTTATCATATCAAGCTGGCCGGCACACCACATAAGAAACAAACTAGCATATTTATGCTGGTATGCCAGCATTTTAAAATATGGTATTACTGATTTATTTCTGCAAGTCAATTTTTTGCCGTTCATCTTCAAAAAAAAACAGATTTGTGGTTATAAATTAGTATTACATAGTTAAACAATCTACTTTTATATAGACTATTATTTCTATAACGTGTTATGTAAACATCCCTTTTCTGGATGAATAACTCAATCAATCTGAAAAAATAAGGCGGTGTTTGAACGCTGGAAGTCCACTAAAGTCCGTACGTGTAGTTTATGTAAACATTAAAAATATGAAAAAATATGTTTTTGAAATGTCGACATAACGTACAAGCTGGCAATAAGGCGGGCAAAATCGGGGTCGGAAAGCACAGGGCGAAGGCGATGGCATGTAGTACAGTGGATTTGGGCAGATCGGCGTGAGGTAGAGAAGGGCGCGTCAGCCTAGAATACATCCTTTTTTTTTCTATCGGAGTACATGAATATGGTTAATAAATATCTGGACATATGAAATGATTCAGCTTAAAACTTCCCGAGCAATTTAATCGCATGGGTTGCCACAAGTTTTATTTATTTCTGCTATGGTGGGCGGTCTTGTTTGATGGACCGGAAAAATTGGAGTGGTAATCCCTATATCATCTTTTTTGAAAGAGGCATTAGAATGCGAAAACATAGAATCAAATGAAAGGAGCTGTGAAATTAGAGTTGCATGCTGTGTTCTTATGTGTGTATTTATGGAGTAGAATGGCAATGCATTTCGACAAACAAAAGCGTGGAAAATGGCACGCAAATGACTGACAGCATAAAGGCCTGTATTGTCGTCTCCTTCCGCTAATGTTTTTTTTTTTTTAATTTTCTACCTGAGGAGGAATTCATATTGGAAATGCGATTTGTTTGCTGTTGAGTAAAGAAGAAAGTGAATGAAGTGTCACAAACCATATTATTATTGGATTCCACAATTCCCAACCTCTTACGATCTCTAATCAAAGTAATTTGGAAAAGAGAACGTTTATAAACACACAAACAAAATAATATGGCACAAAACTAAGCTCGAAATCAAACTGCTGCAATCCATGAATGCTTTTGAGAGATAAAAAGGATTGACGACTTTCGCAAATTGTACAGTAAAGTAGTGAAAACTAACTCTCGGCTATCATGCAATAGTAAGACGAGACTTCTTTTTTATCCTGAAGATAACTTAACCGGAGTTAGTTAACCATCGATTTTTAGCGAAGGTTATACAGGCCCCAATTGACCTAACTCAGCAGACGCAGCCAAGTTGTCTGTTGGCACGGTGGTTAGCGAGCACAACTCAAAGGTTGAATATGTTTCTCTGTTTACTTATTTATTTAACATCAATCAAAAAGTTTAAAAACTGAATATAACGACGTTCAACTTACTCTTCAGAAGTAAAACTCACACCACACCCTCTGTTCTTTACTCAGATACTGGTGCAGAACCTAAACATCCACATACAGTTCGTGAATCTTCCTTCCCCATTCTGTCCCCATACTCATTCTTGCGGCTTGGCGTAGGGCTGAAACCCATCCCCTTCGTCTGTTCTGCGAGTAAAAGTGCGGCTAAATTATTCGGTTGAGCTATTCTGACATTCCGAGAAGTTAAATGTTTAACATTCTAAATAATCAATCTCCTTAATTAGCATCAAAGAAATCGGTTCTATTATCTGCATCACTGGGACGGTGCAGAGAGTAACATTTCTCCATCCCTCTCCCGTTTCTCCCTCTTTATTCACTTCCTCATTTTTATTACACTTACACATACAGAACACACTTTTCGTTATCAGTATATTAATGATTTTAAGTTGTTTTTTTTGTCCCCTCCACAGTAACCCTGTGGAGAAGGGGAATTTATTTACTTTGGATTTGTACATTAAGCTGCTGCCTTACGGCTTAACCAGTTAGAGGAGGGGCTTTGTCTTACAGCTAAGTTTAACATTCTAGTCCTAAAGTTAAGTTACTTGTACTTTGGCATTTCTAAAGCTACACTAAGATGCGTGATTTAATTACTCAAGTGAGTTAATTACTAAAAAAATTGTTATTGTATATATGAGATTTTCTTTCTCTCTACATTCACACATCATTCATACTTGTTTCATTACATGATTTTAAGGCAGCACCGCCATATTTAAATATATTGCACCCAGCAGCGGCCGCCACCTCAGCGCATCAGATGATGGGGTGGCGTTGCGGCTTGGCCGAAGCCGTGCGGGGCAGGGCCTGGCGGAGCGGGGTTGAGCGAGACGGGGCGATACTGGAGGCGGGCAGAGCAGGGCGGAGTGGAGCGGGAGCGGAGCAGAACGGAGCGGGTTGAGACAGCGAAGCGGGGCGGGAAGGAGCGGAGCGGGGTGAAGTGAGCCAGGGCAGGGCGGTGCGGAGCAGAACGAAGCGGGGTGAGATAGAGCCAGGCGTGGCGGGGCGATGGGGCGGCGTGGGGCGCATTCCTGCGGCGGCCAGTTATAAAACAGGCGACGAGCGGCGAGCGTTGCGATAGCATCGTGGGGCTAACGAGGCCGGCGGCGGCGGCGGCGGTGGCGGCCGCAGCGGCGCCGGCGTGCCCCGTGCCCTGTACCCCGTACCCACCGCCCCGTCGCCAACGCTGGGCAGCGCCGCCCTCGGCCCCTCGTAACCCTATCACTGTCATCCACAGCAGAAGCACAGAGAAACGAGGCGGCATCGGTCTCCAGGAGAGGGCATGGCTAGTAATAGATTAAAGGATATATTAAACCTGGGCTTAAAGCTCTTTTCGGTTAAGAATACCAACACTTTTTAAAAATATTTATTTAGTATACGTAAAATATTTCAATATTAAATATTTTCATTGCAAAGAGTATATTTTATTTTTGTATTATTTTTTTAGTAACTTTTTAGAGAGCCCTATAATTTAGTTTAATTCTTTTATCCATACACTGCATTCGGAATATCCGACTTTTGTCATGTGCGCCAGCACTCTCTCTCTCTCTCTCTCTCTCACACACACACAATGAATGCGACCGGACGCTCATATGACGTACACATGCACGCGCACACACACGCGCACGCGCGCGCGCGAAAAAACTGAGTTTTGAAAGAAGGAAAACAAAATAAACGTTACAAAAACGCGTTCAAAAGTTAAATAAAGCAGATTAACCTTCATTTTGAGGCGAAATCCTGTTCATCGATTAAATTATTACCTGTCAAATCATTTAATTCATTGTTGTTTCATTTATTTTAGGCAATTAGGAAATACCAACCCGCGGAAATTTGCAACAAGTGTAATTATGAATTACATACATGGAACTCCAAGAATACGATTCAAATCCAAACACCCAATAATAATCCAAAAATCCAATATTGCGATTCAGTTTACATGCTTTTTGGTGGGTTTCAATAGTCATTCATTTGTCCTTCTTCCTTCTGATAAACATTGTAACGTTACCCGTGATTTACTTCCCTCTCCATACCCTCACCTCCCGTAATACTCGTACACCAGCGTGTTCTCTCTCACTTTAATACCTTCGCGGGCACTATGTATTTGACTAATGAAATAAAACAATTGCACATAACTTGAATTACAATTAGCGGTCTCTTTCAAAAATTTCAGGTATCATGGCTCAGGTTTCGTCGAAAACATCGAATCGCATTGAATAGTTTAACTACATTTACACACCAGTATCACCTGAACAATGGTTTCAAACCATGATTTAAAGTACGGAAAACGACCTTTTTAAAAAAAAAAAATGACAGGCTCTTCAAGAAAATTTCACGTAGCGGCGAATATCAATACACTGTGAATGTTATAATATCGATCATCAGTTGATATCACTAACAATATTGAAAACAAAGAGTCGATAATCCAAAATTGGAAAATTTGTCGTAACGCATTGTTGACAATTATTGCCCTTGCCCTCACCGATGGAAAGAATGGTGTCTATAGAATTATTTAATATTTTCTGAGCACGTCGCAACGTCAAATTATTACAGAATTATCACGTTACTTATTCTATATCCAGTCCAATGATTTCTCAATCAACCAGTTAGTGGCTAACGAATGGTTTTTGATAAGAGTCGTCAAAATGTTTTACCGATAATGCAAGTGAAGCTAAGAACATTGACGGGTTTTGTAAATTACAGTTCATTTGAAAAAAGCTCGTACGCACAATTAATATGATTAAAAACGTTTTGCCTTGCACGACTACACTTCCAATTACAACCCCCGATTGTCGTCTCGCGACTTCTGTCATCGCCAACAAGACTTACAGTCCCCTCTCGCAAATACCACCGACTACCTCTTTCCCACTAGCAATCTCTAACTGCCACTCCTTCAATTTGTCTGCTCGATGCTCCCCTATGTGTCATAGTCCGTATTCCGACGCCACGCCTGCCCGCCGCCAGCGGTGCTGCGACACCAGACTTTTTGCCTTCCAACCCTTCCTGCCTCTGCCCTCCGCTCATGTGACTTGGTATGGTTAAGTCCCCCTACCGCCACCACCACCGAGTACTTCCACCTAGATTTCTACCTCACGACTACCATCCTCCGATTATCTCCCCTGACTATCTCTCCTGACTATCTCTCCCCACTACCATCCCCAGATTACCGCCTCCAACAACTATCCTGTCTATCACCGCTTCTGCGGTTTTTCGGTTGCCGCTCCCAGCCTCTTGTCCATACTACCAGCACTGGTGCCTAGCATCTTCATCGACTCCAGTGCCAATGGACAATCTTGATGATTCCCTAAAGGTCACGACCGTGTTCCGCCGCCACTCTCGCCTGCCGCCTACGCTGCCGTCAGAACCGACTTCTCGCCTTTCCACCCTCTGACCTCTGCCGAAGAGACTGGGACGGCACGGTTAAGCACCGCCTGGACTACCAACACCCCGACTACCCCGACGTCCCCCCGAATGCACCCCTCGACTACCCCCCTCGACTACCCCCCTCGACTACCCCCCTCGACTCCCCCCCCGACTCCCCCCCCGACTCCCCCCCCGACTACCACCCGACTTCCCCTCGACTTCCCCCCGACTTCCCCCCGACTTCCCCCGACTATCTCCTCATTTTCATCCCTTGATTACCCTCTCATACTGTTACCTCTACTCTCATACTCATACTACTACCTCTCTCAGACTGTTACCCTCCGACTACTCCTTCAACTACCACCCCGTGACGACCACCTTCCGACTACCACCCTCCGGCTACCACCCTCCGACTACCCCCGTCCGACTACTACCTTCCGTCTACCACCTTCCGTCTACCACCCTCCGACTCCCACCCTCCGACTTCCACCTTCCGACTACCACCTCTCCAACACGTTTTCAAGTGCCGCTCCCTGCCGCCTGTCCATAGCACAAACTCTGGCGCCTAGTAGCTTCATCGGCTGTGGCGCCAACGAGCAATCTCGATGCTCCCCCATAGATCACAGCATGTATTCCGCCGCCACGCCAGCCGGCCGCCTGCGCCACCGCCAGAGCTGACTTTGCCAGAGCCACTCTCTCCTCCCCTCCCCCCCCCGACCTCTGCCCAAGCGAGCGAGCGGCGCGAACGGCGCGACGTGGCGCGGGGGCGGCTGCGGCGAGTGGTCCCCGGGGCGTCGTGCGGCTAACGGCGCTCGCTCGCTGCGCTCTGATTCACAAGACGGATGGCGCCGCCGCTTTATGCAAAAAGCCGGTTGACAAACGGCGGCGGCGGGGACGGGGGCGCGGGGCGCGGGGTGAGGAGGGGTAGGGCGGGGGCGGAGGGTGTTGGCAGCTTCGCTGGCGGCTCTGGGGGGTGGGATGGAGAGATGAGTCGCGTTAGCGTTGTCGAGCCCGCCTCTCTCATTTTCCTCTCGACGATGAAAACTTACCCCATTCGCGTTAAATACGATTCCAAGAGTAATTGTGGCGTTTGGGGAATATTGAGGGTAAGAGCATTGTCACTCAGATTATACCGATTGTACGTCAGGGGCACAAGTATTCTTATATCTGCGGTCCAGAATGACATGTTCGTTCACTTGGATGCTCTGACAGTAGCAAAATGTTCGCAAGGGTAGACCACACTCTCCTCGATTTGTAGCTCAGTTCATATAAAGCCGGATTAGTTGTTTTTACCCTCCACTCTTTGAGACTGCATCAAAATATTGTGAATTGAGGTAGTTATATTAATTTTTTTTGTTATTACATGTTACGCGTTAAAACGAAGTTAAACGACATGGCTGATAATATTTGCACCCAATTGTACGTCTGAAGAAAATATAAACAGAAAAAGTAATTTTCTGGGCTTAAAGTTAATAATACTATGATAAAGAAGGAAAATAATGCAATAGTAGTATGGAAAGTTTCTCAAGTATAACATTGTCTAGCGGTAGTATCGGTAGTTTTCATATAATATATAATTAACCCAACTCCTCTGTTAGATACGAAAGTACTTCTAGATCCACTCAGGCAATTTTCTCCTTTTCACCCAATTTAAATGTTTAAAATGTTGAATTAAAATATTTAAAATATTGAATATAAATAAAATTCTCTGCAGAAGTTTTTGACTTCACTTGTGCAACGAGTCAAGATAAACAAAGACTTTCGATGTTCGTGTGCATGGCTCACTTGTATAAAAATGATTTGACGGATACCATTGTGACAGACAAAACACCCAAAAATAAAAAAAAAATAAAATCAATAACCAGAATTGAAATGAACGTCTTATCGTACGCAGTGAGATACATTGTCAGGTGAACGACGAAGTTATAACTGTAAGATGTTATTCAGTTAGAAGTTAAGACTGAGTAATTTAATAGTCATCAAGGAATGCATGTCTTGGAGGAGCTGGAAGATTTGGGAAAAATGTGAATGATGTGTGACGACTTGTGACGACGTGAGCAGGAAGACATATTGAAATCCGAACAGACCGTATTTTTTTTTTTATTGTTGTGTAAAGTTCTTGTCGTTGTTGCTGTTTCTTTTCCTAAGTATTGTTTAATATTGTAAAGAAATTCTTTATTTTGATTTGAATCTTTTTTTTAAATTTAATCAGTTACCTTGTTCAAGTTTATGGTGTATACCATAAAATCATCGACCCTGAAATAAATAACACAAACCGAAAGTGGCGTCTTATTTTAAATAAAGATATTATCTTCTAAAATTAAATTTTAAGTATTGAGAATGCTAATCCATCATTCTGCCATTTGTTTGTACACCTGTAATTTTCAGGAAGCACAACAATTTTTGTTCATACCAAATTAATTTTTTGGTGCGTGTGCTGTTTGGCAACATTTACGTCTGTGGCCTTCTACAAGGCAATTATCCCATTTGTGCAGACTTTTATAAGGTGAAATCAATCGTCCAAAAGGTCGCAATTTGACGGAGCAGCTAAGACTTCATCGAAGGCGAAGCAATTGACAGAAAATTACTTCTACGTTTTGCCATGTTTCTTATTGCCTGAATCAGAAAACAAAGAAATAAACGCCTAAATATTGTCACTGTCTGTGAAATAAGGAGACCACTGTCAGATGTGTTTGAACAATCATTTCAAAGATTATAAAACACTTGAATATTCATAACTGCTCCCCACACCCCTAGACCTGCTTGAGTAGTTGGGACTGCCTTAAATTTTAATACTGCTTATGAATTCTCTAGGCCATCTAGGGAGAGAAGTTGAGAGCTCATTTGAAAACTTGAAGAGCAGATTTATTTCTTCATAGAATGTAAGCATTGACGAGATTGTTTTCCTTGGGCATGAATTAATAATATAAATGCGAAATAAGCTAAGAAAACAATCTTATACCATAAACAGTACAACTATCCCGAAAAGGAAATATAGAACGTGATCTAATAAAGTCGTTTTGGTGAGACTCTTCTTAACATTTCATTACACGCCAACCCTGTTTGGACAGGCGGAATGATTCCATCGCCAATCTTGGCCGATGCCACAACCTTATGCGGCTCTGAACGGCCCCACCGCTCAACATACTTGTCTAAATATATACTTGTCACTATGACAATATCTTGTACACCTGATGAGGTGAATACACCTGTTCACGAAACGTTGTACTCAAAATTAAAGTACACTATTCGAATGTTGATAATTCTGTACCAATATGGGCTCCCAGTTGATTGTCTAAAAATTTAAAATTCTTAAAATAAAAATAGAAACCTCTCTCCATAGTTCACACGAAATCTGACACTGTGAGTGGGTCGAGTGCAGGGTGCCGTGCGCCAGCGTTGGTGTAACATTGTGAAGTTACTCAGATGCTCGCGCAGGGTATGCAAGTCCCATAGCAACATTGCAAAAACTATAACCTGCGCACTACGCCCTACTACACTTACGTTAATCCAACAAAGCAAAATGGATGTGTTACAGCTTAATTGAACAATCCATATACTGGTCTGCGTGAACACCATCTCTGAGGAGTAATAACAAAGAAACAAAACAAAAATAGACCAAGAGGTATCCAAATACCCCCACGTGAGTGCTTGAATGTTATATTACTTCCGTTTTTATTAAGTTTGCTCACATAACGCTTTCCCACTTATTATTTTTTGTTGGAGCACATTAAAAGAAATGATGTAAGGATTTTCTACCTAAATTTCATATTTTGTCTATTTTTACAATTTTATTAGCTACATTCTTCATTAAACTCAGCCCGAATATTGCTTCAATTTTTAAAATAAAATGTGTCATTTATATTGTCACAAAATTATAGTGATATGCAGTGGCAAAATAAATATGTTAATTTATTTGCAATTTCTAGGACGATTTATGAACATGACAGGTTTCTTTGCGTAGTATCATCTTAATTATTCATTATTTAATCGGCGCAACGCTACTTTTAGCCCCCGAGCGAGAGTTGATTGATTTTTCCGGTGTAATCCTCCATTAATATCCCTCTGTATTCCAGAGGGAGCTGTATTTATGTAGTCTCGTCTCGACAGCCAGTTTACCAAGAGGACAGCTATGTAGCATCTCCACATCTCTTACTCCACGCGCCCCAGGGTCACAACCCAGCGGCCAGAATTTGGAAGGAATTAGAAAAGTGGTAGGCTTTAGAACACTTCACAGGGGTTTGTCTAACCCCAGTGAAGCAGGCAGACTCGACTAATTGGAACAAATTCCACGTGAGTTTGTCCGGGAATCGACGAGAACCGAATCCAGACCTCCTTGGTGAAAGGCGAACGACTTCTCTTAGAGCCACGAGAACACCAATTCACATATAATTCACGGTTGAATATTCAGGAAATAATGTTAGAACATTTGAATCAAAAATAAAATATATGAAAAAGTAAATATTCTCATGTGTTCATAAACACTTAATCAATGATAATATTATGTTATTTTTATAAGAAAAAATTCATAAACACCACAGTGAAACGTTGAAAATGACATGTTTAATTTTAAATGTCAGAAGTACGAAGCATGCAGGAAGAAGAGATCTGTTCCTTTAAATGTAAATAAAACTATTAATCTAAAAGCTCTGGTTATGGAATTTTTTAAATAAATAATTCGAGATAAAATTGATACTTCAATTTTGCTTTATTCTTTGCAATGGCTATTTGGTAAGGCAATAATGGTAATTTTTACTTGTTAATAAAATGTACCTACAATTCACGTGAGATTCAATTTTTTTTATTTAAATGAAATTGATATAATTAAAATTATTTTGTGAATTATTTAAAGAAATTTTCTGCCGGCATTTAATCTTTGAAAGAGCTCACACTGGTTACAGCGCACACACAATCACATTAGGGTTGATTCTATATTGGTGTGCAAATATTTTGTTAGCAGAAATTCCTGAAGTTGGACATAGCAGATATTTTGGTAAGAAACTATAAATAGAACTAAATAACAAACTGTTTTCTGGATTGGTCACGATTCCCATGTAATCATGCAATATCCAGTGCTATGATACAATCCCTCTATTTAAAACACAAATACAATATTGTTTGTACCACATTATCGACCTTTGAGATAGCAGTCAAGTTTTTGGTACTTTCAGCGGTTACAATTCAGTTCTAAATCTTCTCTCCAATTTTATCGGGCAAAAAACTGCACCAATATCAGCAGCATATTTCATTCCGTTGAGAGCTTTCAATATTCAATTTATTCTAATATGCTTTGATATTTTTTATGGCTTAATTTCCAGAGTTTCGTGATAAAGCATCTGGATGTTATTTCACTGAACGTTGACAATAAAATATCAAAGAATAGCGACGAAAAAGCACTACGGTGTAGTAATTGCCACCAAGTTATAGAAATCGCGGACCACACCCACTCAGCCGCCTGATATGTTTGTCCCATCTGTTACGGGAAATCTGAAGCAAATATTGGAACAAGCTTATATTGCTGTAGAAATTACCCTTGAAAATCAATGGAAAACCTCCAATAATTGGGGTTAATGAACTAAAGATATCTTTTCTTATCTTCGATAATTAAAGAACAATTCTTGAACTAAAATCAGTTTTTGAACGCATGAGAACTATTTTTGCTATTTAAAGAGAGATCTTTCTTCATTGCGTCAAATAAATACGAAACAATTTTAATGTTAAATATGACTGATGAGCGAGCCTTCACTTACTGAAGTGTTGAATATTAATTTGAACCCCACCCACAGAGAGTTTAATTTCGGCATCAGCCATAACCAGTTTATTTATAGATATTAACGTGATTATACCGACAAACAGCAAATACAACCAAATCTGTTATTTGTTATCGGACGTGTGTCGTTCAAAACTTAAAACAAAATATATATCAAACATATATAATCTTAAAACAAAATATCAAATGAACAAGAAATATCATTTCCTTAAATTAATGCACTCATACGTAATCTTTTGATATAAATAGTTTGTGTCGATTATTCTGAATGGACGGTGGTCTGTTCAAACCTTAACGAACGTAAGGGATGTAGTTTGCGGGATTGGTTTGGGATTTAATTTCATCATCAGGGCTAGAGTACAAAGACAAAAAAACAATGCATGAGGACAACATAAAGTCTTGGCTATCCGGGAGACGCCGCGTCGTTGGCTGAGAGGCGGACGTTTTGCCTGACATGTCGTAGGCTTCCTCAGGGCAGCTCCTCACTGCCCTAAGGAATCCTGCGACATGTCAGGCGAATCGTCGGCCTCTCAGCCAACGACGCGGCGTCTCCCGGATAGCCAAGAATTTACGGATTCGAGCCGCGGAAGCTTACGTGTGAATGAGGACAACATACTAAAAGTTAACACGCCTATGTGAATAAAACAAAATTTTACAGGAGGATGGAAAAATAATTGTTGATGTCAATAACGTACAGTTGGCTGAGTTTAGGCATTCTACACATTCTTTATAATAGTATTAAATATTTGTTTTTTGTCATAATTTTCTGAAAGCACCCTACGAAAGCCTCCCATGTGTGTCTTACCACATACGACATATTATATTATCAATAAATTGTAACGGCCACACAAGAGGTTTTTTATTTTATATTTTAAGACACAATTTGTAGTTTTCTTTGGAAATTATCTAATCAAACTAAAAAACAAGCAAATTCTGAATCAGTGATGCCAAAATGTAAAAATCGCCAATTCCATCACATGGGAGATTGTTCATCATCAACGATTAGGTACAACATATCCCCCCAGATATTTGAAAAGAATTCATACACATTCTTGCAACTTATATATTCATACAAGAATTTGTACATATTCTCGATATTTATTTAAGTCTCTCTTGTTTAAAGGTTTACAATTGATTTCGCAAGGGATGAGCTTATATTTAACCAGATTGTGAACATCGGAGGGCCGCAAAATTCTGGATTGCAGAATTTTTGTCTTCAAGTTCTTCTCGTTCGCAGTTACGTGATCTTGTCAAAGGAATTGCGCTAAAATCCAAGTCCTCTCCTTCCCACCTTTTACAGCTTCATTTATGGAATAATCGGCGTGGAGGCGAAGCAGACGTAAGGTTTCCTCCCCGTGGAATTTACTAATGGACCCATTGTGGTGCTACCTCAACAGACTTTGCCGAGTCCAAAGACAAGGAGATATTACGTCTATTACAAACAACATGCAATTGTCGTAATGAAGGACAATTAGGGACCGGCTAATGAATTTGCATAAGCGTAGGAGCTCCGTAGTGGCGGAATGAGCCTGTGGCGCAGAGGAAGATAATTCTGCTCGTTTCATTAGTGCAGCAGCGGTGAGGGAAATGGCCGGGGCAATGGTAGGGGTGTTGTCGCTGACATCACCGTCGGTCGTCGCCGTCGACGACGACGTAGAAGTAGTCTAATAGGTGTAGACGTATTCATAGACAAAGCTCCACCTTCTTTCGAACTCCTCATCCCTCCACTCTACCTTTATTTATCCTCGGTCGGGTACAATACAATCTGGCAAGAGTATTAAGGCAATCAAAATATCGTGGAATTTCGTGATTATTAATGGAAAATAAAAGCAACAATATAGCTATGGTTGGTGTGCTTTCACGGTTTAGTCGATTGGAGTCATCGATGTGACATGTATCGTTTCATGTGCTAAGAGTGTTTTCAATGTTTTGATTATATGTAACAAAACCTTTAACAATATGCTTCACTTCCAGTGACATCAATGTATATTCTGAAATTTTGACCAATGGTTTATAACTAGGTTTCATCTCAAAGTTGTTATTTTTTAATCATTAGGGCACGAAAAAACAGATCAAAGGAAGTTTCTTGACTTTTTTTTATTATATTTTGTATCTTCATTGTCGGAGAGATTTCGTCCCGTTAGATCGATTCTGAACAAGCACATCAGATCATTCTAAACAAGCAGAGATGATACAGAGCAACATCAGAAGACACATCGAAGAGAGAGGTCCTCGGATTCGAGTCCCGGCGGTGCCGGATATTCACCACTGGATAGACAGCTAGGTCGAGCAGAGTAGTTCTCGGGACAAAAATATTCTAGCGGCGAGCTGCTAGAGTTCTTTGGTCCCCTCCACAGTAACCCTGTGGAGAAGGGGAATTTATTTACTTTAAATTTATACATTAACCTGCTGCCTTGCGGCTTAAGCAGGTAGAGGAGGAGCTTTTTCTTACAGCTAAGTTTTACACACTAGTCCTTAAGTTAACATATTTGCACTTTGGCATTACTAACTTATACTAAGATCGATTTTGTCAATACTATAATACTACAGAGCTTGTTATTTTACGGACGAGATATTTTTTCTTCTTTTTCTCTACATTCACACATCATTCATACTATTTTCATTATATACATAACCATTCATTCTTCCCATTCATTCACACTTAACTTCACTAAACTTCACTACGCTCACTATCTACACTCACTGTTCGCCACGGCACTGACTTGGCTCAAAGTGTCCGTGGCGCTCGGGCCCATTGGGAGGCGTGGCAGGTGGGGCGCGGCGTCGCGTTCCCCGCGCGTCCCTCGGCCGATGGCGAGTCTTCCCCCTCACGCTCGGTTGCCTCCGCTTGCTCGCACAAGGCGGCTCGCGCAAGGCGGCAAGCCCACGCCAAGTACGTTAGCCAAAAAATAACTGCCCGAACCACCCTCCTACGCCCACTTCTTCGAGCCCCTGAACTTCATCCTGCTCTCAAACGCCGCCTATTCACCGCCTGCGTGCGGTCCATTTGGACGTATGCCTGCGAGGTATTCGCGGCGGCACCTCCCTCCACCCTCCGCCCGATTCGCACGGCGGAGAACCGCGCTGCGCGTCTCGCGGCGTACCCCCACCTCCCTCCTCCCATTCCCAATAGATACCCTAGAAACACCGACGTGTTCGGAGTTCTGGGTATAAAAAAACAATTCTTGCCGGAGCTCCAAAGGCGGGCAGTGACGGCGCTTAAAAGGGCTCTGGGTCCGAAGGCGCCGCGCATCCTGCGCGACACCGGCCGTGAGGCAAACAGTGACGCGCATCGGTCCCACCTCCGGAAAGGTCCGAAGCGCGTCGCCTTCTCCTTCCGCGCGCTGCCTCACGACACGCTTGCCGCCTTGTGCGAGCAAGCGGAGGCAACCGAGCGTGAGGGGGAAGACTCGCCATCGGCCGAGGGACGCGCGGGGAACGCGACGCCTCGCCCCACCTGCCACGCCTCCCAATGGGCCCGAGCGCCACGGACACTTTGAGCCAAGTCAGTGCCGTGGCGAACAGTGAGTGTAGTTAGTGAGCGTAGTGAAGTTAAGTGTGAATGAATGGGAAGAATGAATGGTTATGTATATAATGAAAATAGTATGAATGATGTGTGAATGTAGAGAAAAAGAAGAAAAAATATCTCGTCCGTAAAATAACAAGCTCTGTAGTATTATAGTATTGACAAAATCGATCTTAGTATAAGTTAGTAATGCCAAAGTGCAAATAAGTTAACTTAAGGACTAGGATGTAAAACTTAGCTGTAAGAAAAAGCTCCTCCTCTACCTGCTTAAGCCGCAAGGCAGCAGGTTAATGTACAAATTTAAAGTAAATAAATTCCCCTTCTCCACAGGGTTACTGTGGAGGGGACCAAAGAAAAAAAGGCGGCAAGCGTGTCGTGAGGCAGCGCGCGGAAGGAGAAGGCGACGCGCTTCGGACCTTTCCGGAGGTGGGACCGATGCGCGTCACTGTTTGCCTCACGGCCGGTGTCGCGCAGGATGCGCGGCGCCTTCGGACCCAGAGCCCTTTTAAGCGCCGTCACTGCCCGCCTTTGGAGCTCCGGCAAGAATTGTTTTTTTATACCCAGAACTCCGAACACGTCGGTGTTTCTAGGGTATCTATTGGGAATGGGAGGAGGGAGGTGGGGGTACGCCGCGAGACGCGCAGCGCGGTTCTCCGCCGTGCGAATCGGGCGGAGGGTGGAGGGAGGTGCCGCCGCGAATACCTCGCAGGCATACGTCCAAATGGACCGCACGCAGGCTGTGAATAGGCGGCGTTTGAGGGCAGGATGAAGTTCAGGGGCTCGAAGAAGTGGGCGTAGGAGGGTGGTTCGGGCAGTTATTTTTTGGCTAACGTACTTGGCGTGGGCGTGCCAGCGGAGGCCGCTGTCAAGCTTCACACCAAGATACTTCGCCGTCTTTTGCCACGGTAGATGCGTGCCTAGCAAGCTCACGACTTCATCGGGGTCGGCCCTCTAGCTGCTAGAGGGGGACGAAGTCAGCAAGCTCCGGGAATAAAATGTACTGCACTTACGGGCCGATCATTAATAGCAGTGGTCGCGTCCGGAAACAAAATAATCAATCAAGCAAAATTGGATGGAAATTGTATGGGCTAAAAAAAGCTTGCTCTCCAAACTGCCATAAATTTTCCATTTGGGCCAAGAGAGGTACCTGATGGTTATTAATCATTAATAAATGATCGTTGCAGTAGCATCCACTTGTTTTATTTTTACTGAAATTGATAATAAAGAAAGGATTATGATTTTTTATTACAAAACAAACCGGAAAGATTCATTGATTTATTTATAAATTGTACAAAGAATTCCTTTGCAAAAATGTCTCAAATTTGAATTAATATTACTAGAAAAGTTATATATTTATTAGCAATTTAGTATCAAGAATTAAGAATTAAATGGTCAATTTAGTATCCCTATTATTAATTTCTAAACGTTTGTAACCCTTACCAACCACATTTCCAAGACCACTTAGGCGCGGCAGATCTGCGGTCAACGCTATTTGCAGTTGCGCCCAGACGCAAAGGAATTTCCCTAATCTCCCAACAGTCTCTGGGCGCGGGCGTTGACCCTTTCTCCGAGCGTTGCTCTGCTGTTTCTTTTTCCTGATGCCATTTGCCCCTTTTCCCCAGGTCGAATATCCTAGAAATCGATGGACTGTGAAAGAAAGGGTCGTCTGCAGGTAAATGTATTAGAACAGCATTGTGAACACAAAGTGAAAGAGCTGGCGACGGGATCTTGCGTTTCCACATCCTTGACAAGCAGACCTGCACAGTTCAGGGCAACTTTTTTTTCATCTTGCAGACGTACATGAACAAATAGAGCTTGCAAGTCTAACTTGCATTGTAAAACTGGTGATGATCGCATTGTTCCCTTAGTGAATCAGGTTGTGGGCACAAAGTTGCGGGAGCAGATTTATCACAGGCGCGAGGTTCGGAAGCTCGCTTGCTCGTGTATGCGTACTTGAAGAGAGTTAGCGTCTTGTTTCGAGATGTGTGCTGTGTTTGCAGATGGTGAAAAAGTATTACTCTTTTACCTGTTATATAAAAGAGGCCACGGACCGCACGCGATATTTCCTATCTCTTTCTTGTTCTATGCTCACCACCTATTTACACACACTTTGGTATGCACTACTCTGCAACACATGTCGGGAGACAGGTCAGTAACTTAGAGCTTGTCTCGACTGGGGCGGTGCTCCGCAGGTGGGAGATACCTAGACGGGGAAAACAGCGCAAGCCGACATGTAAGTCGGCCTACTCCCTACTACCTACTCCCTCAGAAGGGGAAGGACATTGCCACCTTCCGTCAAAAATATGTACTTCACTTATGGGACTAATGAACATAGCAGTTGACGCACCCGGAAATACAAAATTATCAAGTCAAATCTCCCTGTTACACTATTGTCTGTTTATTATAGTTGTGTTTAGTCTGAAGGATTTGAAAAGTTTGGGTCCTCTCGCGAGTATTGTCTTTAAGTAAATAAAGCCACTGTCACTATCAAGTTTTAACTTATAATAAGTTAGTGCCACTCCATAAATCTTATTACGTGGGATATCATGAAAACAGTTTCTCCAAATCTCACTGCACTTAATCAAAGTACGCTTGTGAGTATTTTACGTCGACGAGAAAATCACTCGTGCCTAAACACGTCTTAAAGTTTTCAGGAAGTGTTTCGAATACGTTGATACATAAAATTGATCTTGACGTCTTTTTATTTACATCTCAGGATATCTGCTTCTTTTCCATTATTCTCAAAATAAAGTGTATTTTAACTCCCATCGGATTTTTACAAAAGTTATCATAGTATACTAATTGAATCAGAAAACTATTAAATACTCGTTTACTGAAGGACATTTAAAAGCATTTAATTTCTTTCATGAAATAAAACTTTCGAAATTTATGACTTTAATTTCCTGTTGTTAAAAATTCTGTTTTTGAAATCCACAACCCTTCATCAGCCGATCTGGTGGGCGAGATCGCTAAGGCAGTAGTGCCGTAGCGATGTCGGACCGAAGGATTGCGGGTTCGAGTCCTGCCTCGGGCGTGGTTGTATTGTGTTCGTCCTTTCACCCCCTATCATCATCATCATCATCATCATCATCATATCGTGTCATCCTCACGGTTAACATACCGTTACAAGCAATAGTGGTCGCTAATGACCTAGAAGTTGATGAGACCTTATATAACTTTTAAAAAAATCCTTTATCATGCTATGTAGTAGAGAAGGTCCGAATATGGACAAGCCTTTGATTATTAATGTAGTTGGCACATTTTTGGACATATGAGGGAATTTAAACCTTGTGCCGTACCTTTGTCTTATATGTGGTAGTATTATATTTAACTATTTTATCATGCCCCGAGGGCACCCATTTGAATTAGTTTTCGATTTTATAGTAATTTAATTGTGTATTTTATCACGCCCCAATGTTGGGCAGCCATAGATGATAGTTTACTATTTAATTAACTTCTATTTAACTATGATTTAAATAATATTTACGTTGCCTAGTTAATATTATATTTATTACAACATTGATTAATATTGCTATTTCAAACAATACATTGATTTTACAAACATGGGTTGGACATATAACACTTCACCTTCTAATTTTATTATTATATGGGATCGTGCGACTCTGTACAGAACTGCGATTCCTGGAAGTTCTGCCGCACTATCCTGTTATTAAAAACATCTATGGCAACATTACAAATTATCGGCCTTTTACTTTGAAAATAAAGAATTGACACTTATTCTGCAGATCTACATTTGGTTTACTCTTGGTCTTTGAGCTCATTAACGATTTATCTTTAATTTATGTAGTCACAAATTTCAACAGGATTTCTTGTATAAACGTTCGTAAGCTTACGAAAATATCTTCCACGCCGGTCTTCAAGAGGTCTTCCGCCTGGATGCCGTTGATGGAATGTCCTCGCGATGCTCCTGCTATCGTCGTCGGAGGGAGAATTTTTGTAATGTTTCCCGAAATCCTAACTGTTTAATAATGATAATGATAATAATAATAACAATAACAATAAAAATTGTACTATAATCAATTAATGCAATCAGCAAACGTGACTTTCCCTTTCTGCGCCTCGAATAAGGCGCCTTCTCGCGACTGCTTGTCATTTTACTTAACTTAAAACAATATGTATACCCCGTTTCGAATCTATTCTTCATTAATTTCCCACACACCAAGTCTATTTTACATGAATCCAAATCACAAATGAAAACACAAGAAGAATGATACCCCCGAAATTACAAATTATATACTACACATAAATCACACAATCAACATAAATTTCACGTTTCGTAACATCAATATGTTACCCAGGCTAAGTCTGCAAAATTATTACTTCTAATTTGCTACCAAGAGAGAGTCTGGCCCATTCTAAATAATCGCGAAAACTCAATTTCAACGCTGTCTTCTTATTTATTCCACAATATGTCCCGGGGCCATGCCTCGCAAAAGAATCACTTCCAGACCCTCGAGCACGGAACACAAAGTTTGTTGACCCGTTGTCCTGACGACATGGATTCATTTGTCTACACTATTGGTATTACTCGCGCAACTTTTCTTGAACGATGGCCTTGATCCCCCTCCCTTGTGCAATAAACAGTTGAAGGCAAAAGCTCGCAGCGGGCACTGATGACAACCTTCCAAGCATTGAAACTTAGTTGGCGCGAAACAGAAGCTAGTCAAAGCCAGTTGCTTTCATAGTGCAGAACCCCTGTTCAGATTTATTGTCAATATCGAAAGAAATGACTGAGTCAGGTCCAGGTCCTTCAAGGGAGTCACCTAAAACTCCCGAAAAAGTTAAGCACAAGATGCAGTTTTGACTATCATTTCACACACGTTGGCATTACTTAAAATACTCTAGTGGCCGACTTTGTAACTAATACCCCCACTCTACCCGAAATCGTCAATCCATCGTTCAAGAAAAGTTGCCCGAGTAATATGCATCCAATTCTAAAGTCCAGTCCATTTCTAAATTCTAATCATCCAGGGGTGGCTAGCCCCACTAACCCATATTTAGACCAAATCTCCTTTTACAAAACCATCTTGGCGGCCATTACTGGTAAGAAGTAGAAGGTTGAATGAGGCACTGAACGTATGTTCGATGCATATTTCCCTTTTTAAAAACCTTGGGGGGATTTCTCGTATGTCTCACATATCTTACAATTCTGTAAAGTTTTCAAAACTAAAAAAATACAATTTCATTTAAAAAATGGTTTATTAAAAAACTGCAGAATGTTATATTTTGAAAATGGGGTTCAGATACGGATTACAATCTATACTTTTTTTTTAATATAATGAAAAAAGTAATGACTGTAAAGTTCACTTACAAATAGTACAATATAGTCACAAAATCGTATATTTACTTACAAAAATCACATGTATACATATCTTTCTCATCCAGCACATTCTGTGTGTGCCCATGTAACACACTATACCCCAACGTCACTATTTCTGCCTTCGGAAAACAACCGTTGGCAAAACAGACAGGAATCTCATCTTTTTGAGGGATTTTTGTGGGTTGAAGTCCTTCAAATTCCGAATCGGAATCATCCAGGGGTGGCTAGCCTCACTAACCCATATTTAGACCAAATCTCCTTTTACAAAACCATCTTGGCGGCCATTACTGGTAAGAAGTAGAAGGTTGAATGAGGCATTGAAACCGTTCGCCAACTCAACGTTAACACAGCCCTGCTGCCAAATAACATTTACACCCATCTGGCTAATTGTGAAAATCAATATTGTTTGTACCTGCTGAAGGTTTGACGCTGGAAAACAAGACAATCGGTAATTTATTACGCACAGTTTCTAAACGCATTGAATGATGTACACAACTGTTACACCAACATGTAAAAGCAACCTTGCGAATGGATATATACTGGTAAGTAATTCGGCTCTCTATGTTGCTTCCCTAATCGTGACATCGGCTTGAAGTCAGTCTTGTAATTCAGATCTCATATTACATCTGCAACATATATTGTAATTATCATGGCGCTTTCCCGAAATTGTTTCTTTCTTCAGAATTTGAGCCCTGTCCTACAATCTTGGAAACTGCACTTCTTGGCTTCCCTGCCCATCACTTTATTTGCTGTTATTGCCCTTCTTTGAAGTTTTCAGGAGAGTAATCATGTTTCTCCCATTTACATACCATTTACATTCCTTGGCCAGGTCTCCCCCTCACCGTTTCCCAATTAAGTCCTATTCACTTTTGGCCTTTCCAGAAGGCCTAACCCGATTGTATCGCCGCCACATGACGGGGGAGGGGGGGAAGACGAAGGAGAAGGCAATGTTGGAGTAGTTAAGTCTAAGATCAAGAGTAACGCAAATAGTTCTTAAACCCGCCTTCGAAGAACTTCTAAATACAGGTGTACATAACAGAATTTAAAAAGTTCATAGAAAGCTCCTTAAATAAATTAAGAATATTTAATCCAATTTAATTAAAAAATTAAAAAATATTTGCTATCTTTTTCTACGGGGACTTCACAATTCAAGAGTTGAAATCAACGAAGCAAAAAGGACCCGGAGAAAAAACCTGTTTCTTATTCTCCGATAAAATAAAAGTGGATGTGAGATGTTAAAGCAATGATGCCTCATCGAAGGAGATCTTCCTTAGAATTCCTTATGTTATAATATTACCTTTACTTCCTCTCGAGAAAAAACTGGTTACAATCGTGAAATCACCTCGCGAGAATGCGTTAACATGTAGAATGAAATTGTGCTATGTTGTTTTGGAGAGGGATGTAAGAGGTATAGCATATCATCGCCGTAGGATGCTATAAGGATTTGAGAAATTCGCTTATGTTCTTTTTTCTTTTTTCCTTTCAGGGTTAGTGGCGCACTACATTCTGAGAGGGAGAAACATTGTCTCCTATATTACGAGTATTTCAGTAGTATACGTACCCTTTGCGGCTATCACACGCAACCGATCTTTATAAATGAGGTCTCTAAAGAAAGAAAATTTCACTTTGACTATAAAAATATAAAGTAATTGTTTAAATATATAAATATTCATTTTAAATTTAACCCGCAGTACCCAGTTACATCGTTAAATTACTCCTAAAGAAAGCATTCTAGGAACTTAAAAGCTAAAATTTTGTGACCAACGGCCTTAAAGAAACTCTCCTCGTACAGCAACAAAGAGTATCAGAGGATCAGATATTCTGAGACATTCTATTAAATGTCAGAAAGTTCGGCACTGATGGATACTACCAATTCCATCTAAATTTCAATCTTTGGTGATGGTGGCCATCTTGTGTAACGTCACGCTTAGAAGGCTCGATTTCTTTGTACGCCGTGGTTTGCGCAGACGGATTAAGTTTATTTGCCTAATTATTAATTCAAGATTCGCCCTCGCAGCAACACGTAGAAGTACTATTAATAGTTTCTTGATACTTATGATAGTCTCTAATGCGTGTAGTGAAAACATTCATTTAACATTTTGTCGAGGTCTAAGTGAAAACTGCTCTATTCCTAGTTGTGGAGGGATGTTGGAGTACAGTGAAGAGTGAAGACGTGTCTTGTTAGGATTAGTTTGTGTTTTACCTGTACCAGTATTTTCGTTATCAGCTGTGATTCGGAGAAACTTTTAAGTCAACGTGTTAAGTCAAGTCAAG
Organism: Gryllus longicercus; assembly: GCA_038098605.1. Classification (NCBI taxonomy): domain Eukaryota; kingdom Metazoa; phylum Arthropoda; class Insecta; order Orthoptera; family Gryllidae; genus Gryllus; species Gryllus longicercus. The sequence continues at coordinate 653,450 of JAZDUA010000063.1, read as the reverse complement.
TCACGTAGATTTCTCAAGAGTAAAAATGTTTTTAAATATTTTTGTGACTATTACGTAAAGCGAAAACTGTCGAAGAATATTGAATAATTACTTCAAATATTTTCAAGGAAGTGTTGTGAACTGTTTCAAGAAATCTCTCGATAATACTGAATAAATCTTTATTGAAAATTTGTTTCCATCATTAATTGCATTATTTTTATTTTTGTTTGATATTCTGTAAGTACGAAGTTACATTTATACATTTTTAACAAATACACACGTTTCATTAACAAATTTCCTTCTTAATGGAGAGGATAGGGAAATGGATAGGGAAAGGGTGGGCATTAACATACGAGAGATCTTGCACGGCTACGCTAGTAAATGTATAAACATGTCACATTAAATTTGCGTTTTGTGGATGGTATCGTCGTGGCATAATCTTAAAAAAATGCGGCATTAATGAATGGTATAAATAGTACAAACACAAGTTCGAGTGTTCAAAAATATCAGATAAGGTGAAAACAGCTCTCATCTCAAAATCTGAAGTTCTAGTATAGAGATGTGAATGCTACCCAATTCCTGGTTAAGTTGGGACTTTTTAATAAACTTAAGATACTGCATGTCAGCTGCGTATATGTTACTAAATTACTTCATTTTAAGGGTTCATAATCTACTTTCATTCAGTTTATAGACACTGCCATCATTACTACACTTTCGGTTGTCTTTTGTCGAGTTATTCGAAACAGTTTTCCTTACTGTGATGCAAATTTTAAGGGAAGTGAAAGGTTGTATTTTATTTAGCCAAACAATAAGGATATTACTAGTGGAGGAGATCTTAACATGCTCTCACTTCTTGACAAGGTGGGGTGGTCGGATATATTAAGATATTGCCTTGCGACTTAAGCAGCTAGAGGAAGGCTTTTTCTTAATAACTAACTAAAAATTTAATTTCATATAATTGGTCAACTAAAATACCCGCACTTTGGCATGACTGACTTACAGTAACATAAATTCGTAACTAATTACTAAGGATTTTTTTCTTTTTTGGTCGGTTAATTTCTTTTCTACATTCACACTTGTTTAACGTTATATACTCGTACTTAACCATTCATTCTACTCCGAAAACATCGTATGTCGAACAAAGATCTGCTTCGCTTGGTTTTGTCAGACCGGCCTTGCCGATTGAAATTTTGGCCAAACTCGGCTCGACTGTAATCACCTCATAAGATAGTGTCTTCTCTGCCCTTGGTTCATCTATTAGTGGTCTTTATTCATGCATTCGTAAGGGTCTCTTTTGTCTTTGGAAGGGCACATCATCACCTTGCACTGTATCGGGCCGCACTTGGAACACGGTCACAAATGCGGATCTTTCAGATACGGGTTGACACGAACACGTCCCGAAGAAAATTAGAAGCCGATATGTTTTGATCATGACTATTTAGCAAATGCAGAGACAGAGACTTGACGTGGATGGATAATATTGGATGGAATATTCATAGTAGATATGCAGATAGAGGTAACAGGATCTTGAGAAACGCGATCTCAAGGATCCTTAGAATCCGCCACAAATTTTGCAGTTTACTATAAAGAAACATATTTTTGGAGATGCGACGAATTGCCCTAAGTTTAGTATAGTAGTAATTGCCTGCCAAGTGTCCATTTTCTGCTTAGTTTTTATAAATATTTCTTACATTTCTTGTTGATCGGAGAGACCATGAAAATCTACCCGAACAGAGCAGCCGATCGCCGGAATTTTCCTTCAGACAGTAGTGGTTGAATTCGTCCATGCTATCTAGCCCGTGTCAAAAATACTGCCAGCATTGGGACTCGAACCTTAGGACCATCGGGTCAGAGTCTCTGCAGTGACATCAGTTGAATGCCTGGGCCACCTCAGCCCTCAGGTGGATTTTTTCAGAACCTTTTTTGCTGCTTCACGCACTATGCAGTTCCTTTCTAAAACCATCGCTGAAATCGGCGGTGCAGGGGCTTGGAGCTTTCAGCATTTTTGCTACTGCATGCCGGTAGTCTTATAACAATAGTAATATTATTAATACTTTTGCACGTTACGGATACTAAGAGTGTAAAGAGGTTCCCCAAGGTCGGAGCTAGAAACAGAGGGGTCATTGTCATCAAATCGAGAGCTTAAATACCAAAACTTTAAGTTGTAACGAAGGTCCCGATTGGATAACTGCGACACAGCTAATATCTGCCCAAAGTCACTATATTTAAATCGATCAATTATACTTTGATTTTTCTACACTGGCAGATGACCAATAGCGGTTCTTGCTTAGGTGGCACTATTCTACAATCCCCAGATTATAAAAAAAATCGTATGTGCTCGAAATATATAGTCTCTTTTTAATGGCATTCAGAATTCATTATATTGCAGCAATGTCGATGTAAAATAAATTATTTTCACATTAAAGAGCACTCAACAAGCGTTTTCTGTGGCGTCTGGTGCTCTCCTAGGCAGTGCATCATATTCTCTTAAGCTCTTTTACTGCGTTTTCTCTTTGGCTCTATGCCTCAACATAGGGCCCTGGTACTTTTGCGCGGGAACGAGCCACCAGCTAACAGTGCAAAAGGGGTTAGGTCTGGCCACAGACGCGGTGCAGCGTCCGAAGGGATTGCCAAGTTTTTGTCTTCGTCTGAAACTAGCTGCAATTTTATGAATTTCGCTCGTTATTGGAAGTACACAGTTTCCGTCAACTCTTGAGCGTATTGAATGCATTAGTTATGATGTTTGAAGAAATTACTTTTATTTTATGTTAGATTTGTTGATTAAAAATGTAGATTTGATGAGTACTTTATGTACAGTTGGTCGTTCTCGGATAATGTCCCTCTTCTTCACACGATGTGTACTATTGTCTTCCCGGAAGCACTGGCAATTTGCTAGCGTCAATGCAAAGTTGCAATAAATGTCGTTAAGAGCTAGTATCGATCACCGTGTGGCCATTTTCGATTTGTATGAATTCTATTACCGCCAATTTTTTCAGTGCAGAAGTAATACAAACTCCAATTCTCCTGTGGAAAGCGAAACGAGAATCATGTGCGAAAGGTGAACAAATGACACGGACACTACACATACAATTATGTAGTAAGTACTGTTTCAATACAGACTTTTATTAAACTTAGTTTTAATTAATTTACACGAATTGCTTACGTTTTATTACAATACAAATTAGTGTTCTGAATATAGGAAATTACATTTCCATCATTCACTACCACTTCCACTTTGTTGGGGCATCAGCCGCTACTTCCGGATTCCCAAGAACATTCCACTAACCTTACGCCACAGTAGCCCGCTATCGGCGAGGGCGCCGCGGTCGGCGAGAGCTGCAACTACGCTGCGCGGCGACAAATGAGCAGCGGCTGGAGCGCGTTATCGGAGCGCGCTTTGGCAGGAGAGGCGGCGCTGCCCGCGGCGGCCAATCGCGCGCGCGGCTTCGCGGTTATCACGAGCGGATAAACGAGCGGAAAGCGGAAGTCCTCGCGCGCCGCTTTCTTCCGGCGGGAACGGGAGTAGTTGGGGCGATTTGTTGCAGAGGGCCTTTGGCCACCTGGAGCGCAGCACGGGTAAGCATTAGAGAGTACGTCTATGACCTTTTACCTCTCTATAGGATGCAATTGATTGATTGAGTGATTGTTAGTTATTCCGGGCGCGTCAACTACTCAGTTCATTAGTCCCATAAGTGTAGTGCCTGTTTTTGCTCAGAGGTGGCAGTGGTCTTCCCCCGCTGTATGGCGAGATCCTGCGACGACCGACTACCGTCGGCTAGCGGGGGTTTCTACAACCAGGTATCTCCCACCAGCGGTGCACCGCCGCAGTCGGGATACGCTCTGAGCTCCCGACCGGTCTCCCGGCATGTGTGGTAGTGTAGTGCATTTCAGAGTGATTGTGTGTAAGTAAAGGGTAAGGACAAGGAGGGGGTAGGAAAGATCGCGCACAGTCCGTGGCCCGTTTGTTTGGGTACTGCTCTGGCATTCGCCCGGTGTTGATAGGAAAAAACACGGACAACTGCCGATCAGAGTAGCCGGCCGCTAGAAGTCTCCTCCAGACAGCGACTGAAGTCGACCTAGCTTATAAGTTGGTTTCGAAAATCCTGCCACCGTTGGAACTTGAATCTAGAACCTCCCGGTCCACATGATTCGAGGGACCCCTATACTTCACTTTTTCTATAGTGGCCGTTGTCATTAGGTCATTGTTAGACCAGCCTTATTAAATGAATCTTTGTAACAGTGGTAATCACATTTCTAAGGCCAAGAGCCCCATTAAGAAGGTCGTTTGCGAATTAATTAAAAATATTCATTTTATAAGGCAGGAGGTGTAACAATGACTTTATTTCATCGGCCACTGTAGAAAAATCGAAGAATAACTGTCAGATTTAAATATAGAGACTATTGGCTGATATCAGCTGTGACGCAGTTATCCAATCGGGAACTTCGTTATGTCTCAAAGGTTTAGTAATTAAGCTCCCGATTGGATGTCAGTGACCTCTATTGCCAGCTCCGACCTTGGGGAACCACTTTACACATTTAAATCGGACAATAGGGGGTTGTGATGGGTGGTTAAGCGTAGTGGTTAGCGTAGTGGTTAAGATGACCGCCTTGAATCCCTTCTTGAGCATGGATGTTCGCTTTAGTGTTCTGACATGGAAGGGTGTATGTTAACTATCACGTTACTTCAATACTACACAATTCTTTCGCAATCCTCTCCCTGGTTGAATGTTGTCTGGTACCGTAGGCGCCAACTCAATGGGACTCACAGCCCCTTCGACCCTTCCAAAAATATTTAAGAGGAACTGGATCCCAAAAATTGGACAATGACATAATTAAATAAAACATACAACTGTAAATGAAATAATTTGGAAAAATATGCGTGTTTTAATGCTAAATGATTAGGATACATGTCTTATGTCCAGAAGCAACTGTGACAAAAATACGTCTGATCATATGTTAAATATCATATGTAAGGCTGAACCCAGTTTTCAAAAAAGAGAACATGAGGTTATAAATATTCCCAAATATTGATTGTGTATGAGGAGACCATGCTACACACAAGAAAATTTTGCTACACTCTACAGTATTTTACCAGTAAAAGAGTTTTATGTGTAAATTTGTTCAATCTATAAAATCTATATAAAGTGCAGTTTTGTTTCAATTGATATCTATCAGTTCTGTGTCTGTCCTTATGATTTATTGTAGTCTGTGCCGCGAATTGGGCTACTTGCCTCATTTAAATAATTTAGGTTTTGTCGTCGAGTGTGCACGCAGTTTGCTTCGTGTTTAGTTTCTGCCCGCAGATAAATAGTGTTCGCGACCAAAAATCGGGGGGAAGCTTAGGTTCGCGAGTGTTTCTAGTACTTAATGCGTCCTAGAGACAAATTCTGTGAATTCTAAAGTTTTAGTTAAAAAAATGGCAATTGTAAGTGTAATAATGGGGAAGGTTGTGAATATGACGTCAAGAACACCGCATTTGAAATCGAAAACCAAATTCAAAGAAATTATATACGAACGGAGGAATACTACTCTGCCCCCTCACATTGTATCAATATTTTATTCAAATTGGATTGATGTCTCTTTAGTGCACGACGGTAATAGCGTTTTCCAGACTAAGCTAGATAGCTACGACGAATTCAGCTGCTGCCTGTAGGAAAAATCTAGCGGCCGGCTGCTCTGACCGGTAATTTCCCGTCATTTTTTCGATCAATACCAGGATCAATACCTCGTTCCGCGTACGGTAGTTTCTTTCCCTTCCTTGTCATATTCTCACCCCTTCCTTACAAACACACACGCATACACTACCACAAAAGTCGAGAGGCCTGTTGGGAGCTTAGAGCTTGTCCCGGCTGGCGCGGTGCCCAAATGGTGAGCGATACCTGGTTGGGGAAAATCCCGCTGTGGACGCGTAGGTCGTCATGGGATATCATATAGCGAGGGAAGATCACCGTCATTTCTCGAGGGGAAGCATGCACTACACTTACGGGACTAATGACCTTATCCATTGACACGCCCGGAAACACGAAATATTTATTCAATGAATCAACCAACAATATGCTTCAGCTTGTTGACCCGACACTTAAAAATACCACTTGCACCTCGAATCGCAAAAGAAATCATTTCAGTGCGTTTTGGCAGGATTCCCGCTAAGGAGAATCATATGAATGAAGGAAATGGTAGGGCCGTGTCCTGGCCAAGATTCCCTGAATTCAGGTCATTGTTCAGGACTGCTTTTAACGCTTTCTACCGTCGTTGCATCGGCTCAGGCTGTCTAGTCCTCAAGATGCGGCCATCATGGAATATATCATATTCGCCCATTATATAACCCAAGCAACTCACAATGTTGCCTCTGAAGCCATGTGGTCTTACCTGGCCAGGGGCAGATCCAGCCGATCAGTTTGGGACGGGCCAACGTAGATTTTTGTTAAATAATAAACATATTTGTTATTTTACTAAATAATATTTATGTACTGAAGATATAATCCCCAACAATATTATTGTTTTAAAATTACGTAATTGGAACATGAATATTTAAATCATTTTTTCCAAATAAAGAAAGGTAAATGAAAACTCTAGGCCTTTGGGGGGCATGGCTCCCACGCCCACCCCTGGATCCGCCAGTGTTCCTACCACTGACCGTGACCCGACCGTGGCGGATTATCGGCGACTATGATAGGTAATTTTCGGCAATTCGTCTGATCGCCAGGTGTATTTCGGAGCAGCACCGCAACAAAAGCGGCATAGACCAAGCGAGGTCTCTCCTTCCTCATTCTTGTTCCCTCATCTCCCCGTACGCACACTTACACACACATAGTCAATACATTTCCGGCGTATGAACATTAAATTTTTGAAGATTCAGTGAAACTTCCAAGAGTGAGTTAGTACTGTTGTGTATTTTATAAATGTGTGCGGGCTTATATTTTCAGATGGTTAAGAAAGCTTGAAAATGTCCTTGGGGCAGCGTGAATTAATTCTGTGTGGTTGTCCAGATACTTGATGGTAATTTTTAGTAGCTGGGGATTCTGGGAGTGCATCATAGACATTATTTGGTATCTTAAGATTATATCCTCGATTGTGTTATATTTTTTGTTCTTTGTGTAGTTGTTGATTGCTCATGAAAGGCAAGTTGTACCGTGGATTTATATCCCTTGATGGCGAAGTTCTTCTCGCGAAGCGTTGGAAAAGCATCCCCTAACAAAACTTCGACTTCTCTCTGCCGTCAACGAGTTGTCGGGTTGGTGGGAGGCTACGAGAGCGATTGGGACTATTAACGACCCACTGGTGTCACGCGATTGGAGTCGAAAGCATGTGACGCAATATTTCTCCAAGAACATCCACTTTCACCGGTACTAAACGCTTGGCCAGACCACGTTGATGAACGAAGGGGGGGGGGGAGTTTCCCAATGTTTGTGGATGGAGTCGGAGCGGGAACCACTGTCAATTCCTAACCTTTGTTTTACCGCACACGTAGTGGATGCGGAAATTCTGCAGCGTAATTGAAATAACCTTGGTAACTTGTTGATGGCCCTTATCCTGCAACAGAATGATGCTGTCCGACATTTCTCGCCATTTGAACGTAACGGCACGCTTCAATTTTTGACTTTCCCGAAGCTGGAGAGCACGGCTTTGGATTTCTTGGTGGGATTGAATTTTTGTGCTTTCCGTTGTTTGCTGGCATGTTTCTGGTTTTTAATTCAAGTGCGTTTATATATTTGAAAGACGGTTGAAATTTTATTAAAATTTCATTGTCATTGATTATGGTTGTCCTGCAAGGAACAGTAATCATAATCAAAATTAAAAAAAGACCTGGCAGTTTCATCAGTCGCCAATGTATTTTGTGTCCCATTTAATATGTTGATGTGATATGGGGATTTAATTTGAATACTTAAGTATCATTATTTACTTAAATCGCCCACTCTATTAAGCAAACATGTTTCCAATAGTTTTATTTCTTTATGTATTCAATTGCTTCAATTACAATTGCGAGGCCTTGGTGGATATTTTACAAAATGTCTCTACTCTACTAGAGAAAAAGGGTTAGTTACTATATATATATATATATATATATATATATATATATATATATATATATATATAAAATCAAATATGAGCCCTTTTCTGACAAAATTGAAACTGTTTTATTGTGTTTGTTTTTTATCCGAGTTCCTGGGTATCTAACGAAACCACAGGCACCTCTTACATGTCGGAGGCTGCATAATTTTCTTTCAATTTCTGTTCGCATTGGAAATTAATAATATAGATTTAAAAAAATTAAATTAAATTATACAATCCGCGTTTGTAATCATGAATGAAACCGTTAGAAATTCTGTGAGTGTAATTTCCTAGTATACGCATAATTTCCTCGTATTTACTCCACTATTACTGTTGATACCTCTTGTTCTCGAGGGTCAGCATTTTTAAGTAAGTCGTTATATTTTATATTTGGGATATTATTAACAGTAATCTAAAAGGGTGTTGTTGAATACTAGAATGTACCTTTGAATGAAGAATGTATTTGTTTTAAACGTATTTCTATTTCGTACACTCTCACACCTGCTGCAAAAAAGATAGGCCGTCGCTTATGACAGTATATATTCTTAAGTTTTATCTTTTCCCTTGTTTCTAAGTTATGCATTACTTGACGTCGCACTTCTCTGAAGCGCTGTAGCTTTTTTGAGTTTTTTTAGACAAGTGGCGACCATGTACTTCTGAAGGTTGTCATTACAAAACTCTCACATGCGTTTTTCGACGTAAGACGAAAGATATGTTTCGGTCATAAATGCCTTCTTTTATTACCAAGAATGTACACGTTTTTCATGAGACCTTAATTTTAGATACTGTCAGAAACGTTTGTGTTACTCGTAGAGTGATTTCCTGAACTTCAAGCTTAGTATCGGAATCAATTTCATATGCGCAGCTTTATTTTATTTCCAAATTATTACCTTCACAGATCAAATTAACATTTTGGAGTGTGTTGATCATTATCCACAGAATACTTCACAGGCCGTGATTGTTATAGCATCGGTCATCAAGGTTGTATTCTGTAGATAGTTAATTGAAGAATACATTTGCAGACTGAAAATATTTGAATCGAAGTTGATTGTCGCAATTTATCGCAACTTTTCTATTTTGCCTATTTTGATGCAAATGTCCTTTTATGCATATATCACTTTTTAAATATCTTTTTTTCTTCATGAAATGTATTTGTATGTCCATCTAATTTCGGTTAAAAATAAACGTTTAAATAATTTTCGATTTCACTAATGTCAATATCTATTCACTGTTTACGAACTTTTTCCTCCATAGTTTGAGTTTCAAGTTTTGAGTTTTAACATGGCATTCTTCATATTCGGAGATCAAGAGCTTACTTATGTCTCATTTCCTCGCACAAATAAAAAAAAATACAAAATCAAGAGTTAACGCGAGTTCAGATTCGCAAGGCGTCTCATGGGTCAAGTGAAATTTGTGGTAGACCTCTGTTTCACGGTTTCTCAGCGTATCCGGTTTTCCCTGCTTCTCATTCCACCATTTCTCCACCGTTCACGCAACCGGCTTAAATTCAAGAACATCATGGACCCATTGATGACACTGCAATGCCTCTGACCAGGAAAGCCTTGGTTTCGAGTCCTGATGGTGGCAGGATTTTCGACCCCACCATTTTTGCCAGGTCGAATTCAGCTGCTATCAGGAGGAGAATTCTAGCGGCTTGCTATTCTGATCAGTAGTTTACAGTGGCGTTTCGGAGCAACTATTGCTCGTCCACACCAGCCCGTCCACAGTAGCTCGCCAATACCAACTCGCCCACTCCAGCTCGCCCATACCAACTAGCTCATACCATCTAGCCCACGCCAGCTCGCCCACGCCAGCTCACCCACGCCAGCTCGCCCACGCCAGATCGCCCACACCAGCTCGCCCACGCCAGATCGCCCACGCCAGCTCGCCCACGCCAGCTCGCCCACACCAGCTCGTACACGCCAGCTCGTCTATGCCGGTCCGCCCACAACTGCTTTTCCATTCCCGTCCGTCCTGCCCATGCCAGTCCACATCCTCCCACGCTCATCCCACCTCGCGCGCCCACTCCCGTCGTCTCCCATCTTCGACCGCCCATGACCACACCCTCTCCCATCCCCGACACCCCCCTACCCGCCCGCCGCCTCTTCCCCGTCTCGTCGCACCGTCTCCCCCGAGCTCCGTCACCCTCCCGCGCCCGCCCCCCACACACCCCCTTCCCACAGCCCCGGCGTGCGTGCGTCGCCGCCTGGCGGGACCGGAAGCAAGGTGCGCTGTAGATAGCGCGTCGCACTCGCTGCAACGGGGCCTCCCCTAGGCGCTCCCCCCCCCCTGCCTCCGGGGGACGAGCGACACGGCTCGCTTTCCACTCGCTCTAAATCAGGCGCCTATCGGCCACATCGCCCGATCTCAAAAGCCCCTCGCGATCACCACGTGAGATTCATTGTTGACGTCCATAAATTCGTGAAAGGGAGGAAGAAGAATACAGGGAAAATAAATCAGCTGTGATCACGTAGTAACACACTAACCACTGTGTATCCTCCCACGCCAGTGATTATGAACAAAGATGCAATTCTCTTTTCGAGCAGTCCTGTAATTGTCAGTGATAAGAAAAAATCAACCACAATCACCTAACAGCACATTTTCACAAATTGATCAATAAACAAAAGAAGTTGTGTCTGTAATCTGTCAATTGGATTATATATATATATATATATATATATATATATATATATATATATATATATATATATGATCTAATTTACCAATAAGAATTGCACTTCTAGTTAAAAATATGAAGGATTTGTTTTAGAAAACGCAGCTAATTATTCATGTCAAATGCAATCCGCAACATACAGTCAGCTATATCGTTAAATAAATGCTATTCGAAGCGTTCTAAAACCTTGAAAACTAAACTTCGAGGCCAGAGGCCTCAAAGAAACATTCCGTACACAGTAATCTACAGTATGAAATGTTCTTGGACAGTCTATTAAATTTTTGTTGGTTCGGCACTTATCGATACTTTTTTTCACTATGAAGATCGATGTGATGATTTGATCGCATCATGATCGTATTGATCAGAGGATACTTGATCGCAATTGCAGTGCACACGCGTTTTGCGTTTTACTGCTAGGTGTAATTTGTTTGTGTAGGTTCGCGACGGACCTTAATCGCGTGCCAGTTAGGCGATTTGTTTAGTCATGTTTGTGACTATGTCATTTTAGATTGTGTTTCGCTCTATGCCCTTAGTATGTCTGAGGGGAGAGCTTGTCGTCTATGCCCTATGGTAAGGACATGTTTCTGAAATTTTTTTAGCGTAGCCGGAGCTTCGTCTGATTGAAGGCTTGGTAGGCTTCATTGAATGATAGCCGTCTCTTATCTGTACTACCAATGCCACCTATATTTCAATCCTTGGCGATGGTGGCAATTTTTGTAACGTCACCTTTAGAAAGCTTAGATTCCTTTTGTCGTATACTATTTACTCTTTCCTCTTTCTGTGTACACTGTAGTTTGCGCAAACTGACGAGGTATATTTGCATAATTATTAATTCGAGATTCGCACTCGCAGCAACAACTAGAAACACTATTAATCGTTGCTTGGTACCAATAAAGATTGGTTCTTATGCAACCATTCTTTTATCGTTTTGCCATGGTCTACAAGTGCTGTGTACCTAATTGTGGAGGGAACTACGATATAAACAGACCACATGTTCCCATGTTTTAGTTTCACGACACTCTTAGGAAAAATTATCGGGGGGTTTAACATTCGAGAGATCTCGCACAGGTAAACTAGTTCACCATAAATTTTGACCTAATTTTTTGTAATATTAAGAGAAACAAGATGTTGAGATATTATACCTAAAACTACTCTAGGACATAGCATGGCCAGAATCCTGGGCACTTAATTTCGGTGAAAAGTGCTTAACAAATTCTGTTTTATATAATTTTGGTAAACGGGGTTTTAAAAAATTGGAATGAGTAATTTCCTCAATATTAGACATTTCGAATTCTGCAGTAACACATGTTTCTTCCTGCCTCTCTTGAGAAGTGATTTGGTAGATTCGACCCATTCACATTATGTGAATCCTAGAACTGATTCTCTTGTAATGTCTTTTTTCAATGATCTAGTTTGTCTCTCACATTCTGTGTGAGCCCATATCTGAACCAGTCCATATTTGGGAAAATTGCAAACATATCTTAATGTGAACCATTTTCTCAAGAACGGCATGAAAGTAACAGACAGCAAGAAAAGCCATCGCCTTCCACCTCCCTATTAAAAAAATAAAAGATATACTTGCTTTTTTTCTGTATAAACTTTTTACCTAGCTACGGGGAAATGCAATTTAAATAGAAAGCGCCTCTCTCTGTTTTACTCTATCAAATTTTAACAGAATTCTTGTGGGGGGTTTAATCCCAAATCATTTATTTTACTATTACTTAGACGTAAATATTATTCATTGTTTTTTAAGAATTTTACTTCATCCTTTTAAAATCAATATTAGCTAATCAGTCACACTGCATATATGATCTTTCGATAATATGTCACGGACGTCAAAGTCTTGATTTACTGAAGCGCCGTTCAAACTTCATCAACATCATTAATTGATGACATGCTGAATAAAATATGTGTCAATTTCACTAAATTCGGGATTGCGAACATCTCACGAATCCTCTAGCCCTGAAATCCGGGACAGCATCTCAATCTGCCAATGCTCAATTATTTGTATTCTATCCATTGGATCGCGCTCTCCCCGGCGTCTCCTCTGTCTCTTGTTTGCTGCATGGTGTTGCCGCGCTGCTTCCGCCCCCGCCTCCCTCGACCGAAGGGGCCTCGGGGGTGGGGGGCAGGGAACGTCCCGCGGGGGCGATGAGCGCGCAGAATTTCCGCGAGAAAAATGCGCACAATATAAATAATTGAAATGTCTTGGAATCGTTCCATTTCGCGGGAGGATGGCATCCATTACACTTGGCGTTGGCGCGAGAGAGGCGCTCCGCCCTCGCATAACTCACGGCTCGCCCCGCGCGCCGCCCTCGCTTCCGACGCCGCCGGAGCCACTCCTGCCCGCGCTCCGGAGGCCGCTTCCGCGTCGCCTCCCCCGCCGAAGCGGAGCCGACGCCACCGCCGCTGCCAACTCCCTCGCCGCCGCTGTAGCCCTCGACTCCTCCACCGCACTTGCCGCCGTCCCTGGCGCCGCCCCTGGCACCGTCCCTGCCGCCGTCCCTTCCGCCGTCCCTGCCTCCGTCACTTTCACCGCCCCTTCCGCCGCCTCTGCCGCCGTCCCTTTCGCCGTCCCTGCCGCCGTCCCTGCCGCCGTCCCTGCCGCCGTCTCTGCTGCCGCCCCTGTCGCCGTCCCTGCCGCCGTCCCTGCCGCCGTCCCTGCCGTCGTCCGTGCCGCCGTCCGTGCCGCCGTTCCTGCCGCCGTCCCTGTCGCCGTCCCTGCCGCCGTCCCTGCCGCCGTCCCTGCCGCCGTCCCTGCCACCGTCACTTTCACCGCCGCCTCTGCCGCCGTCCCTTTCGCCGTCCCTGCCGCCGTCCCTGCCGCCGTCTCTGCCGCCGCCCCTGTCGTCGTCCCTGCCGCCGTCCCTGCCGCCGTCCCTGCCGTCGTCCGTGCCGCCGTCCGTGCCGCCGTCCCTGCCGCCGTCCCTGCCGCCGTCCCTGTCGCCGTCCCTGCCGCCGTCCCTGCCGCCGTCCCTTCCGCCGTCCGTGCCTCCGTCACTTTCACCGCCCCTTCCGCCGCCTCTGCCGCCGTCCCTTTCGCCGTCCCTGCCGCCGTCCCTGCCGCCGTCTCTGCCGCCGCCCCTGTCGCCGTCCCTGCCGCCGTCCCTGCCGTCGTCCGTGCCGCCGTCCGTGCCGCCGTCCCTGCCGCCGTCCCTGTCGCCGTCCCTGCCGCCGTCCCTGCCGCCGTCCCTGCCGCCGTCCCTGCCGCCGTCACTTTCACCGCCCCTTCCGCCGCCTCTGCCGCCGTCCCTTTCGCCGTCCCTGCCGCCGTCCCTGCCGCCGTCTCTGCCGCCGCCCCTGTCGCCGTCCCTGCCGCCGTCCCTGCCGCCGTCATTGCCGTCGTCCGTGCCGCCGTCCCTGCCGCCGTCCCTGCCGCCGTCCCTGCCGCCGTCCCTGCCGTCGTCCGTGCCGCCGTCCGTGCCGCCGTTCCTGCCGCCGTCCCTGTCGCCGTCCCTGCCGCCGTCCCTGCCGCCGTCCCTGCCGCCGTCCCTGCCACCGTCACTTTCACCGCCGCCTCTGCCGCCGTCCCTTTCGCCGTCCCTGCCGCCGTCCCTGCCGCCGTCTCTGCCGCCGCCCCTGTCGTCGTCCCTGCCGCCGTCCCTGCCGCCGTCCCTGCCGTCGTCCGTGCCGCCGTCCGTGCCGCCGTCCCTGCCGCCGTCCCTGCCGCCGTCCCTGTCGCCGTCCCTGCCGCCGTCCCTGCCGCCGTCCCTGCCGCCGTCACTTTCACCGCCCCTTCCGCCGCCTCTGCCGCCGTCCCTTTCGCCGTCCCTGCCGCCGTCCCTGCCGCCGTCCCTGCCGCCGTCCCTTCCGCCGTCCGTGCCTCCGTCACTTTCACCGCCCCTTCCGCCGCCTCTGCCGCCGTCCCTTTCGCCGTCCCTGCCGCCGTCCCTGCCGCCGTCTCTGCCGCCGCCCCTGTCGCCGTCCCTGCCGCCGTCCCTGCCGTCGTCCGTGCCGCCGTCCGTGCCGCCGTCCCTGCCGCCGTCCCTGTCGCCGTCCCTGCCGCCGTCCCTGCCGCCGTCCCTGCCGCCGTCCCTGCCGCCGTCCCTGCCGCCGTCACTTTCACCGCCCCTTCCGCCGCCTCTGCCGCCGTCCCTTTCGCCGTCCCTGCCGCCGTCCCTGCCGCCGTCTCTGCCGCCGCCCCTGTCGCCGTCCCTGCCGCCGTCCCTGCCGCCGTCCCTGCCGCCGTCCCTGCCACCGTCCCTGCCGCCGTCCCTGCCTCCGTCACTTTCACCGCCCCTTCCGCCGCCTCTGCCGCCGTCCCTTTCGCCGTCCCTGCCGCCGTCCCTGCCGCCGTCCCTGCCGCCGTCCCTGCCGCCGTCTCTGCCGCCGCCCCTGCCGCCGTCCCTGCCGCCGTCCCTGCCGTCGTCCGTGCCGCCGTCCGTGCCGCCGTCCCTGCCGCCGTCCCTGCCGCCGTCCCTGCCGCCGTCCCTGCCGCCGTCCCTGCCGCCGTCCCTGCCGCCGTCCCTGCCGCCGTCCCTGCCGCCGTCCCTGCCGCCGTCTCTTTCACCACCGCCTCTGCCGCCGTGCCTTCCGCCGTCCCTTCCGCCCCGTCCCTGCCGCCGTCCCTGCCACCATCCCTGCCGCCGTCCCTGCCGCCGTCGCCCTCCCCGCTCTATCCCCGAGCCATTATTGCTATCTCCATCCTCGCCCACTCTGTAAAACTCCCCGCTTCCGTCCCCGTCACCGCACCCGGCGCCTTTTCTCTATCCGCTATCTAACTCGTCGCCGACCTCCCCGCTTCCTCTCTGCAGCTCTTGCTGATGCACCCGCAACCGTTGTATACGAGTATCGCCACAATACAACCCACCGTCACCACCACCGTTATCACCGCTGTTCCCTTCACCGTCCCCTCTCCAGTTCCATCTGCCCACCACTTTGCCGCCCCATGCGTCGTCTCCTCTATCGTCCCCTCTGCCGCCTCCTCTGCCTCCCCACTCATGCAATTGCCGTCGCCGCAGCAGCCGACGGACATCTCTGCCCCTTCGACGCAGCAACAACTTGCCGTCCCCACTGCCGTCGCCAACGCAGCCTACGTCACTGTTCTCTTAACCGCTCCATCTGCATCCGAACCCACACCCACCCGCCTCCGTCTCGACCTGCCTCCATCACGCCCCGCCTCAACCCCGCCCCACCTCCGCCCCGCCCTGCCCCCGCCCTGCCCCCGCCCTACCCCCGCCCTGCCCCCGCCCTGCCCCCGCCGCGATCTACCCCGCCAGTGCTCTGTCGTCACCCTTACCATCTCTTCGTTGATTTCCCTCAACCCCTGCTGCCATCTTCTCCCTCTCCCCCGCGCTTCCAGCTTCGTCCCAGCTCGCCGCGCGAATTTCCGCGCATCGCCCCTCCCCTTCCCAGGGGATCCGAGGGGCCGCACCCCAACTGGCGGGATAGTTTCAAAATTCCTGACAGTAAACACGAATCCTATTGCGGGGAGGAGAGTTCCGCGCTTGTTGTTGCGGTAAACGGTCAGAAGGGAATTGCATGATTATTTACTCTTGCCTCTTCAAGGCAATTCTGGTTTTGTTCCAGTTTCCTTGCCTGAAAGATGGCTCAGAAATATCTCTCTTCAACGCGACCAAAGCAGGAAGCTCGAATTATTTCAAATATATAAATGTGGTTTCTACTCAAACAAGTACTTACCTTCTAAAGTAATTTCCCGTCTATCATTTCTAGGTATCCTTATCATATCTTTACGTACATTTTAAAAGAATTCGTTTGTAAATTTTACCTTTTTGAATCACTCTCAAATGAAAGAACATTGCGTTTTAAAAATAATTTAATCCTCGGAACGTAATAAAATCACGACAATAAAGATATTATTCTAAGCAGATTGCATGTTTTAAGAAAGTGTTTTTTGATATTCACTTTGAAATTTATGACGATGCTACGTTGTGAGATTGTTAAGTGCTATGTATACGTTTTAACTGTACCCTTGTTTTCCAACTCATGTTCTTAAAAGACATTTTATTGTTAAGTCTCAATTCTGTATTAAAAGTTAGAATTGGTAGAAGATCATGTAAACTACGTTAATTTCACCACTTGTACGAAAAGTGAAACATATATTGATTGTAAATAGTAAAAGTTATAAAACGGACGCCCGTCGTATTTTTAATTAAGTTATTTATTCATTTAAACTGAAAAGTTAATGTTCGAATGTACGATTTACCACCCCTGCTGCTATTATACCCGTCTCGAGTGATAAAAAGGCAAGCAATATTTCAAGCCGGTACAACCTTTTGTACATGTGCTTCTAATTATTTATAATTGTAAATTAATAAAAATGTTAATAATTTTAATTTAAAAAATTGTAATCATATGGAGGAAAGTATCATAGTTCTTATTAGAGTTCATAACTTTTCTAGCTACAAGCAAGGCAACTTCTAGAAACTTTTAATTTCTTATTACAGTTTTGCAACATCAAATGAAAATCGTGTATCGTCGAAAGCCATAAATATGAAAGAATTCGAGGGTAGTCTGTACGCATCAAACTCGTTAAGAGTAACAGTCGAAGAAGATAAAGATAAAGATGAAGAACACGAAGAAGAAAACTACAACGTTGTTTAATAATACTCAAAAATGTCGGTTTCAAATTGGTAATGAATGGTGGGGTCTGATGGAAAACGATTCTCAAAGTGAACATTTTTTGGTATTCAAGGAAAGTGTAAGGGAGAGTGATCAGATAATCAAATGATACAAAGAACATGAGAGTTGTCGAGAACATAAGAAAAATGAAATAATTTAAAACAAGAGCAGGAAAATTCCATTGGGAGTTACAATATAAAAGAATATAAAGTAGAGAGCTTATAAAGAAACGAAGTATGAGGAAAGAAAGGAAACACCTTCGCTAATTTATCTGTAACGATGTTTCAATGATTAATTTGACACAATATTTAATATTTTTATTAGCAATACCAAATACTGGATTCAATGATATTACTATCATTATGATTATCAAGCGTCGATATCTCCAATTCTGGTGGTATATGTATCGATACAGAAACGCAACCACCCCCACGATCTCTCATTATTATACCAGCTGAAAATTTCTCCTGCGGAAGTTCTAAATCGGAAGAAACATGCGTAGAACGCTAAAAAGTAATATTTTTAGCGTAGAACGCTAAAAAGTAATATATTGATTAAAGATTATTGTAAAAAAGCAGTGGTCGCAACTCTTCTTGTCGAATATTCATTCGGGCTACAGTCACTACCCACCCCAGAATATGACGTTGTAGGACCTAAATCGAACGCTCTCAGAAGAGTTGTTCTGTAGGGTATATTCTTTCAAAACATTTTCAGGCGGCTTATTAAAGAAAATTTATACATTTTCCAGAGTGATCCAAACCCTGCACTGCATGTTCTAAACAGTGGCGTTCGGGTGGAAGTCTCTAGAAACCTGTCATCGTCAACCCAATTCATCGTCACCCGTCGGCAGCTCATTTGACGTCTCATTTTGCCGTGATCACAGCTGATCGTGGCGTGGGCAGAGGCGATAGGGCTAGGGCACGTCGTTCCCCTGGCGAGCGGTAGATTGCAACGCTAAAAAAACAATAACACGTTTTTGAAATTTCTTTAAATCATCCGGACGGATCCGAAAACAAATTATCAGTTCCTCACCAGGAGACCTAGTCGCGTCGAATGAGACATCATTTGTCTCGATCCGGGAAGTGGTCTAACCGTGTGTTACTCAAATCCTTTATAAGGATTTTCCGTTTACCATATCTAATATTTCTCAATGCATAATGTATCTCCCTCCCATTAGGTGTAATGATTAATAACAAACCATCTCTTATAATCAACCAAACCAGGCTATAGTGTTGCCTTTCCATACTTTTTATATCGATATATGGAAACTAAACAGGCAACCCATCGTTAACGGCAGGCGTCCGTAAATGACTTTAACGTCTAACTAATAATAATAATAATAATAATAATAATAATAATAATAATAATAATAATAATAATAATAACTAGTGGTGCTACAGATTGCCACAGACTTTCCCGTATTAGTTTCCTATTTCCTTTGGCGGCTATACTCTTGCCAGCTGCCATATATCACCGCCAAAAACAATTGAATAACACACTTCACATATTATAACTTTTTACTTTCTCGCACTTACTAACATAAGACTAATAAGGCCATTTTGAAAATATATTATGACAACATCCACTCGTACATATCAGAAATTAACTTCAGGTAATATAAAAATAATCTTCCTTTTAATAAAAAAACAATTAGAAATATGGATTTAATCAAAGGAAAAATGTAATCTCCTACGCTGCATATTAGTTACACATGTAATAAGTACTATAAAACATCTCAATACAATACGAGATTAAAATTTATCAAATTAGGGCGTTAGATCAAGTTTAACAATCAAATGGTGTTATGTTACAATACGAATGTTGTTCATTTGTAAAATTTTCAATGTATAATTTTCATTAAAAAATATAACACTTTTCTCCTTATCCTGACAAACATGGCAGTCTGGGTTTGGAGCAAGTTAAAAGTAGGCCATGGATTTTTAGGACACATGTTCTAAAAGTATTTAGGAAAGTGATTTCAATATCTTAAAGTCAGACTTCAAATAATCAAACTGGATGAAGTTTATTAAATGTTGGAGATGTTCAATGGAGCAGGTGTATCTGAAAATGCGGAATTTTGAGCTAGTTTTCACAGAACACTGTCGAGTTTTCGAGAAACTTTATGTGACATTATTTCAAGTACATGTACTCATAAATATAATAATGTGAACAAATCGACACTAACGTAAATATTAACGACGTGAGAAAAGTAAAACATATTACTTTTTTGTAATTTTTGAAAAAATAAAATAATAGAACAATATGGCGTGTATGTCATTTAATATAGTACATTTATCACTATCCCTACCAAGAGTTTAAAGAAAAGTTTGGTGCCGTTTTTGAGAAAATCCTGTTTTTGTGTTGTTTTTTTTAATTGCACAAATTGCACGCAATATTGCGTGAAAACTACTAAAATTAAAAAAAAATTGTTCATGACCGTAATGAAAGAACTCACTATGGAGATCAAATTTTATTTCAAGGAAATCTCTCTCTATTTAATTTTGGAGTTGTAGGAAGACACCGAGAAAAATTCAAAATTTGCAATATTCGAAAAATCAGAGTTATCTGAGAAAATCGGACCTATGCCACTTTTATAAGTGTATATTACTCTATTCTTACAAGAAATTTAAAGAAAAAATTTGGAGCCGATTTTGTGAAAATTTTGAAAATGTCTGGAGGGCTTAATGTAAAGAATCCCCAAATTTTGAAGACTGGTTTTCAAAATCTCAAAGTTTCGACTGGAGCCAAATGGACAGGGGTTTCTTCAATTTGGAAAAAACCCTACGCATGGTTTAGGCGCTAGTAGTGTTCACAGACACCAGATGGTCGGACAGACGGACGTTTTGAAAAAAAAAAACACTTTTTCGGTATCAGGGTACCCCAAAACGTGTATTTTCATCGAAATCTCGAAAAAGATTTTCCGCAGCATTACATAACTTTCCCTTCACTACATATATTACTCCATACGGGAAGGTAAATATACGTATACGGGAAGGTAAATATGAGTGAACTATACTAGATAGAGATGGCGTATGGGTATTTTAATCAAAGTAAAGGAATTTTTTATTTATATAAAATTTTCTTGTTAGGCGATATTAGGAAAACTATTGATGGAGACACAACTGATATCACAAAGAACGGACTTGGTTTGTTACAATCGTATCGCCTTGGTTTTCAAATATGAACCGCTTGTGGTACTTACTCTGTATTTCTAATGAGATAATACCTAGAAAATTTATGAAAGAGATTTTACATCGTTTACCATGGGTCTCAGCAAATTGCTTCACAAGCTCCAATTTGAAGTGTATTGGGAATAGGAGTACCTTTTCAGGGTCTTCGATGCTGATAGACTATAAATATTTACTCCGCACAATGTGTTGTTCTCTCTAAAGTCATTTTGTTGTTACCAATCTTCTCGCCAGTTCTCCTGATCTATTGGCAACAACAAATGTTTTGTGAGTCTTGGTTGACGACAAAGCAACATACAAAAAGCGACAAGTAAAATGTATATTTTTCCTCATGATGCCTGTACACTGTTTATGATTTTCTTGGACCCTTCTCTTTTAATCGAAATGTTAATAGATCGCCAGGTTGTTCTGAAAGATTCAAATCTCTCACATCATCATTTCGTTTCGTCGGGGTAAAGACCTTGGGCTCGTTTCTGTCACGTGTGCTTTCGAAAATAGAATCATTCGCTCTACTGACATTTTAATCAGGGTCCGTAGATGCTACGAATACTTTACTTGTTAGATCACGCATTGGGACATCAACTTCAGGAACCAAGAGACATGTAATTTAGTAATATAAGTGTATTATGAGAATAAATTATGTTTGAAGAAAGTATCTCCATCACTTTTTGTACATCTTGTTACATCCCAATATCCAACACATTTTAATAGATTTCCAAGACATATTTTAACAGATTGCCCAACTAACATATCCAACATATTTTAATAGAAATATTATTCAAACAATAAACACTACATTGCGACGCACGGACTTCCTATTACGCTCTGGTAGAGGAGCTGATTAAGGAGTCTGGAGACAAGTCTTATCCGCTGGGCTAAGGAGACTCTCTATACAACTGATGACAACCTTAGCAAGGGCGTCTCCAGAGGGGGAAGGGAGAGAGAATTAGGGTATGTTCTCATGTTGAATATTAATTGATTTCAAAAATATTTTTAAAAAATATTGTAAACATGCCTCACGAAATGTATATTGTGTTTAGAAACATAATACTAGATTAATACTTACTATGGTATTCTTAAAATTCAGCAATGTCGGCGCCGGGGATTATACTAGGCTTACTAAAATAGAAAGAAGATAATACCTACTAGTAGTTAGATATCAAAATGTTTTATTCCCAAACTGTCGATTAAGTAATTTATTATAATTTGAAAGCAATTTCGAAACAGATAATACTATAAATTAAATTTTAAATATATTTCCTTAATAAATTTTGAAAAAAATTCCTACGCTAATATTTATATTTTCTACAACCCCCTTGGCCCCGCAGCGGCTCAGAGGCCGGTCGAGGCGCCGTCGCGGCAAGATGGCGGCGGCGGCGGCGCCGAGGTCCGCCGACCCCGCTCGCCCGCCCGCCCACCGGTCGGCCGGCCGGCCTGCCTGGCGGGCGAGCGGCCCCGCGCACAGGCGGCAAAAACCGGCCCCCCTCTGGGCGCGCCGCCGCCGCCGCCGCCGCCGCCGCCGCCAGCGGCGCGGGGCCGCCGTCGTAAAGGCGTTTATGGGGCCCGTACCTGGCGACCGCCGCCATAAACTGCGCCGCGCCGTCGCCGGAACCCGAGCGCCCGCGCACGCACACACGCCGCTGCGCCCGCCGCGCCGCACGCACTCGCCCGCCCCCTGCACGCACGCACGCATTCGCTCACGCTCGCTCTCCCGCCCGCCCGCTCCTCGCCCGCCTGCTCCTCGCCCGCCTGCTCCTCGCCCACCCAAAACCCACCCACTCACCCACCCAAAACCCACCCCCACCCACCCACCCACGCACCCACACATCCACCCACCCACCCACCCACGCACCCACACATCCACCCACCCAGCCTCCGCCCACCCCGCCTCCGCCCTCCCACCCTCCGCCTCCGACCCACCGCCCCCGTTCACCCCGTTTCACGTTCCACACTCCAATCTCTTTCCCTGTTCCTCATCCTCTCGGCCCCCCGTCCCCCGTCCGCCCGTCCACCGTCCCCCATCCTCCCGTCCCCCGTCCTCCCGTCCCCCGTCCTCCCGTCCCTCTCCTCCCGTCCCCCCGTCAGCCCGTTCTCCCATTCCCCTCCTAAACCCTCCCGTGCCCCCGTCCCTCGTCCCCGTCCTCCCGTCGTAGCATTCTCAATCCTCCTATTCCTTACCCCCTCGTCCCTCAGCTCCCCCTGGCCGTGATGCCCCATTCTCCCGAAACCCCGTTTCCCCGTCCCACCATTTGCAACCTCTCCTCTCCTCTCCTCGTCTCCCAAACTCTCCTCTTCCCACCTCCCCCGTTTCACATCTATCCTTGCCTCCTGCCCCCTCTCTTCACCGTTGCGCACACGCCCGCCCGCCCGCCCGCCCGCCCGCCCGCCCGCCCGCCCGCCCGCCCGTCCGCCCGTCCGCCCGTCCGCCCGTCCGCCCGTCCGCCCGCCCGCCCGTCCGCCCGTCCGCCCGTCCGCCCGTCCGCCCGTCCGCCCGCCCGCCCGCCCGCCCGCCCGCCCGCCCGCCCGCCCGCCCGCCCGCCCGCCCGCCCGCCCGCATCGGCCGCCATCTTGCGGCTGCTCCGCTCGGTGCTCATTTCTTTTCAGATTTTCTGACAGCATTTCTATTGTTTCCTTTTTTGGTTTTGGTTTTTTCTTCGCCGACTTTTCTTTCATTTCTCCCCACTGCTTTTCCCCGGCTAACATTTACTTTTCGTTTTTAGTTGTTTGATATTGTCAAATATTTCTTTTCCTTCACACTCCTTGTATTTCAATTTTGTTTCATCTTGTTTTAAGTCATTTGGCACGTTCGAGGAGCAGGAGCGTCTGAAATCTCACGTGCGACAAAATTATTTTTCAAAGTTACGTTTCTGAAATGCATTGCAAGCTGTCTTACTGTCGTATATTCTTTATGGACTAATATAGCATCTTGCACAAGTAAATGTGTTTTAATTTTTTTCTTTTTTTTTCAGTTCATGGCGTCTGCAATCTCTAATAGAATTAGATTTTTCTTTTTGTATGTTTTGTAATTTGCAAACATCGCGGCCATGACATAACAGATTTGTGTTATTTTGTCATTGTTTTCACTTGTTCAAACTCTTTTATTATTAAACACTATATTAATATAACTTTCAAATCACTCTGCTTGAAAACCTGTGAACAAAATGACGTATCATTTTGCGTATCATTGTATCTCTAAACTATCAAAATGCTCTCCTGTAACATTATCTCAGTAAGATAGAACCTTGTTTTTTTGAGGTCGCGACATGTTAAAACGTGTGCGATTACGAGACCAGATTTCAAGGACTAGTTGAGTCTCATTTACAAGTAACAGCAACTACAACACATCAAGAATAAGAACAATAAAAACATTTTTTTTATATTTACTGCAGATCTTTACTGCACCCTTGGCTTTTAATTCTTCAGCGAGGATATTTTTTTCGTCATCATCTTATAGAAACATTTTTTTCAGAAAATCATTTGATGTTTCAAACGTTTGACGAGTTATTGGAAAATATATACTGAAGTGGTGCTTACGTTGTTTTCATGGTGGGGGGACAGGGGAAGGAATTTTGATAGTGGAATTTTCCACATTGCTCATTCGGTCTGTATCACTGAAAATTATATAAATAAAATATACAATAAAATATACAAATAAATTTAATAAAAATTACATTTAGAAAACAGTCGTACATGATTCAAATATTTAAAATTTTAATAGTTTTAATCTGTCTCTTCTTCTACGAGATGATTCCAATACATGTATTTATACACCGCTGGTTTATCTTTATGCACAATGGCTTAGGCATTCTTATAAGATTTTGGCTTACCATGGATGAGTTTTCCTGAACGACCACAAATTTTCCTTAATGTAAAAGCGCCCATGAACCTTATTCATCGCCATCAAGGGTTTGTGATTAGAAACACTAACAGTTTATTGCTATGAAACTAAGTTGACTTATTTATTCTGAACTCTGTAAAAGCAATGTACGACTTTTTTGTGTCAGTATTAAGTCAAGAGTATTTTCAATTCCTCAAACCGCATTTTATTGCACCTTAGTTCCGTTGAAGTTATAAGCAAAAACTCTTTGATATATATATATATATATATATATATATATATATATATATATATATATATATATATATTCCAAACGGGATGCAATAAGAATGTAATGTCTTTCAATATCCCCTTATCGTTTTGTTAATCTACGATTACATTATTAGAGGAATATTGTGTTAAAAATGTTATTTTCTATTCCTAAAATTTCACTTATCTGGGCGGGAGAATATATTTGAAAATCATTAGTTATGAATTTTTCTATGACGTCATTTCAGATAAAAAAAAAATATGGAAAGGTGCGAGGGGAAGGGAGCGGCAAAATCATGAACTCTTACTCCATGAAAAGCGACGTAATATAAATGACAAACCTTTCGTTCCTGCGCACTGTTGGTGGAGATAAATATAAATAATTTGGAGCTAATGATTCAGGTTTCCGGAAAAAATATGCGAGTCTTTCATTCATCCTCTTCAAAAAGTGACGAAGGTATGGATCTGAAGTTGCAGACTATTGTGACACGTGTGGGCAAACTGTCAATACCTATTCCGCTCTTGGAATTTTCATTAAACAATTAGAAAGTGTCGACCAATGAATAATGAGAAAACTGTCAACCAATTATATTTATTATTAGTATTATCATTAATTCTATTATTATTATTATCCACGACGTTTTATCACAGGTATTTTACGTTTTTTGTTCTTTTATCTGGCTTAAAATTCTCATGTACTCTATATGGCAGGAATTGAATAATGCTGATCTGGAACGAAGAATTTATTTTTCATGTGAAGAAAAATGCCCCTTTCTTTGCGTCGGGATTTTGCCAGACCACCTTTCCTACTGCCATCTATCGACGCCAAATATTCTGCAATCACTACCGTTCCTCTGGTAACTTTTCTAAGCAAGGAGACCCTTTGCGCTCTCCGACCATCACGCCCAGAAACCCCCTAGACCCATCCCGGCCTGTGCCAGACAATTGTGCCCGAGGAATCCTGTGGACCCATCTCCGTGCATCAATAATACATTACAAGAAATAAAAACTAATCTTTATCCCAATTCTCAATTATTGTGCGGTTCAAAGAATCTTAGGGGGCATGCCCCCAACAAATCTTTAAGCACGAACAACCAGCCAAATCATTCAATACTTCAATCACCTCCTTGACAACAAAAACTTTATTTCTCACAAATAAATCCCTGGATCAACCCAATTAATATTATCGATAACATATTCAATAACACAGTTCAAGAAACATTAAGTTTGGTTTAATTCATTTCCGTACGCAAATATAGCCCAGAAAATAAGCATACAGTTACCGGCTAGACTAAGGTATTACGGTATGATTAAGGTATAAAGGTGTTACTTGAGGTTCTGATATTGCAGCCCACGCAACGAACTAATTTGGGAGGATCAAGGAATGACGTCACCTGGGGCAAGTCGCCTCCCACGCGAGTTCCTACGCAATCCGGACACGCCAAGATAGAAAGGGCATGGTTCGAAAGGTGATGCACGGTGAGTGGGAAAGTCCACCATGCCAAAGCAGGGCCTCGGAACCATTTCTCCTTCGACCGGGATCATCACTGCACTATTTCGACGAACACGTATACAGTCGGCCATGCGTTCTTTTAATCCATTCCATACTTTTTCTTTCCATTACCGATGATTTTGCTTATGAAATTGATTTAATAAACGCCACTTAAGATTTTTAAAATCTTAAGTGTATCTATTTCATGTCTTCTATAGTTTCTCAATCTCTCCTGACAATAACTTCGATAAACACCTTTTCATTTTAGTCATTAATGCACTTGTTTATCATTTCGTGTTTTTCGACCTCGTCTTTTGAAGCTCCTGCCGTCTTAATTTATCGACAGTATGTTGTTACGAAAATGTAAGAACTATGGGTCTTTAGGCCGTTAGGAAAATAAAATAAGTTTATGTTGGGAAGAAATTTTGTTTAAAATTATTTGAATAAATTTAGTTATTTATTCTTTGAATACATGTATGGATTCATTAGTTATCTATAGATATGTTATGGGAAAAGTAGCTGTATTATTCTGTCCCTCTCATCATCAAGGCGAGTGCGAATGATGGCCTCCTTGAGACATTGGGTTGAAAGAATGGCTACGTAAACTATGGGAATAAAATATTAATAATGTGTGAATAAAATAATACTACAATTAATCAAGACAATACAAAAATAACGGAACATTACCTAATCTTAAGGAAGAATGACATGTTTATTCAAAGGGTGTCAAAGTGCATATTTGCTCAATTAGAATAAGTTAATATTACGTTATTGACCTCCCCCCTCACAACTATTTAAGCCGCAAGGCAGTAACTCAATGTTGTATCCGATTTGTAGAATAAATTCCCGTCCCTACAGGGGTACTGTGGAGGGGAAATTAAAAAAACAAAAACGATGAGGCCCGAGTTGCCGTAGCGGCGGAGGTGAAGGAGGACATGTGGCCACCCTGTTCGAAGGGAGCGCGGAGGCAGCGAGCTCTTCCCCCGCCAGGGTCGCTGCGAGCGTCTAATGGGGGCGAGTCTCCCCTCTCCCTTCCCGGCGCACCCGCTCGTGAGAGGGAGGGGGGAGCCTCAACCATCACCTGGACTGGCCCTCACCTCGCCAACCACGCTCCCGCTCCTCTAATTATCCCCGTTTTTTCTACTTCCCCCTTCGTCCCATCTTTTCTGTCCAGTTCTAGTTTGGTGGATCGCTTCACGTATTTCTAGTTTTTTCTTCAAATTTCCTTTTTTTCTTTTTACCACTGATGATGTTCGTGCTGCTCAAATTATCCCCATTTTCTATGTATCTTCCTTCCTCCCATCTTTTCGTTTTAGTTATAGTTTTGAAAGATCTTTTTCCAGACATTACCAATTTTTCTTGACACAATTCTTCATGGCTCGATCTACATCTTTCTCTTCTTTTCTTCATTCGATCATATTTCTTTAAGCTTGTTTTTAGTTCTACGATTTTGTATTTCTTTTCATAGTACGAGACAATATAGTTGGAATTATACTTGTGTATACAGTATAATGTCTTTAATTTGATCTCATAAATTCAACCCTGAAATTTCTATTTATTTACATAATGCTCTTTATTTTTCTGCGGTCATGTATATGATTTTTATAATTGCTTTGCTGTTCGATAATATCCTATATACGAAGAAGAATTTTCCGCTACAAATTGTAAACAAGTGAATTTTATCGTTACCATAACTTGGTAGTGAAAAACGCTTGGAGCAAAGTCGGCGCCGTGGCGCACATAGCGTAAATAGTGTAAATAGTGTTTAGGATGTATATAGTGTCGTGTGAAAGTGCGTGTGTCAAGTGAAAATATAATCTAGTGTGAATGTGCGTGTGAATGAAAAACAGAAAAAAAAATACCCAAGAAAACTAAAACTAATAAGCTTGTAGTAAAATACAAAATCTTGTGGTAATCTAAGGTTGCCGCCCAAAGTGCCGGCTTCATCCATAGGTTAAGTTAGAAATAAGTTAGTAAGTAAGCACTGCCCCCTTCTTTGCCGCATAAGCCGTAGAGCTGCGGCGTATGTACCCCAACAAGAAAATAAACTCCCGCCTCACCAGGGCTACTGGCGGGGGCAAAGTCGAAAAAAGTAGTGAAAAAGATGGAAAGGTTATAGGTTCTAACGTATGACGAAAATGCGATATAAATGCCAATGACCAAAATATCTCTATCTATCTGTCTATCTATCTATCTATCTATCTATCTATCTATCTATCTATCTATCTGTCTATTTTTTTCTTATTCTTTTTTATTCGAGTCCTCTTTTACCAGTTTATTTTTATCCTCGATTATCTCCCTTTCTTTAGTCGATGATATTTATAAAGATTTGTTAGTAGCTGGTTTTGAATTTCTTTATTTTCGTGCTTGTTTGATGATTGAGACAGGATTATTTTCTAAGAAGTATGCAATAAAACCCTCAAGTTAACTTAGTTACATTATCATCTGCTTGTATTTGTGTCAGAAACATTTATTTCTGGCGTCTGTTTGTATTTGTGTCAGAAACTGTACGAATTTTAACATAGAAGGATTCTGAAATGTTTGTGCAATTTGCATTTTTATGCAAAGTTTGTTTAAAATACTTCAAATTTGGCCGCTTGTCTTTACAATCCTTCAGATTGTAACGTGAAACTCAGTAGTGTGTGTATTGAAACATCATCTAATTTACATTAAACTTATATTGCAGATTTCCTGTGAAATTAGAGATGACCCATTTTTGGCAGGAAGTTCTCAACCCCCTTCGTGATTGCATTTGGCGGATAGCGTGAGCATCTTGTCGGAAATAGCCAATACGAAGATCTCTGTGATCCAATTGATTTACAAATCCATCGCGTCTTTATTGAATATGCGGAAGTTTCTATATCGAATTAAACAATACGATTACAGCGCTCAAAGGAAACAAGGTCGAGAAGTGGCGCCTCATAAAAGCAATTGCATCGAGCTGCACCGATTCACAGTAGGTGCGCGTGCAGCGCAGCGAAATGTTTGAAAGGAACCTAAATTAAAGAGCGGGTCTTAGCCCGCATCGATTCTTCGGTTCAATAACATTGAATGCAACGATTATTCCCTCAGTTGTTTGAGTTTTTTTTTAGATCCAACATCTGATTTAAATTTAGAAGAAATATTTTGGTATTGCTAAGGGATATATGTGAGTGTACTTGAGATTTATTGCATTTAATTTATGGTAATATTATATGGTATCTTTTATTTCTTTATAGATAACAAAAAGCGTCGGAGAAACAGCAACCATAATTCATTTGCTTCTCTGGTGTTAGTTCAATGTTTCGCGTGTCAAGACTTTGCACCCCTCTTCAGGTTACTTATTCCTACAATTTAAAAAATACAAAAAGTTGAAATACGGGTTCATATAATTAATAAGGTTAAAAAATTACAAGTTAGTCTAAATGTTGGTAAGTCAGCACAAATTTATACAAATTAAGATGCCATATTATATCGTATAATATCGTCATATAATCAGAGTATAACAATTATATCGTCAATATTTTCTGGTTATCATCCTGTCCAGTGTTAGACTACATTCAATTAATTTAGATAAATTAATTTGTATAATAAATAAATACATAAATAAATAAATAAAGACAAAAAATGTTTGAGAATCAAAAAAGTACACCCATTAATTCTCCGGATCATATACTCGTAGTAATTTGTGTGTTCGATTTATGTCAGAAAGCTTGGAGGAAGATGACAAATGGGTGAAACGTCAGTTGACTTCCCCAAAACCTTCAACACTCCTCCTGTTCACATACGTAGGCTTTCTATTTTCTTTATTATATCTATTATTATTGTTGTTATTATTTAGCCTATTAATCCTATTAAGGGCAATGGCCTCTTGATAATGGGGAAAAGAATAATAATTTTCTCCTAAGGAAGGATTAGATTGTCCAATTAACATCCACACAACACAATTCATAGTCACATAGTTTTTAGTCCAGCTGGTTCAGTGTGATCCAGCGTTTTCCTCCTTCATTCTTGCCTTTTATGTTTTTACTTTATGATTATTATGTAATTCATATTTTCTACAATATTCTATTCATATATTATCATTTTATAACAATGTTTTTACAAAAAGAAAATCTGAAACAAGATAAATGTAGATATAAACAAAATTATAGCTCTTTTGCAGCATAAATGTACTAAAGAAACGAAATCAAAAATTGAAAAAAGCAAATTTGATAAAAAAAAAGTTACTTACTTCGAAAATCGCTGGCCATTTTCAATCGGTATGGCGGATTATTATTATTATTATTATTATTATTATTATTATTATTATTATTATTATTATTATTATTATTATTATTATTATTATTACTATTATTATTATTATTATTTGTAGTGTTAATTCCTCAAATAGAAAATGACTTGCAGGCCATTAGAGAAACGTAATTACTGTTTGCCTACCGTATCCGAATACGGAAGTGGTGCGAATTGAAGATATTTCGAAATAAAATGGATCATGTCTCTTGCAGAGTTTACTGTAAACTTAAGCCTTCGTCAAATTACCGAGTAAGTACTGGCACTAAAAGTGTCAGATATGCAACAAATAAAGATACCTTTACGCGGAATATCTAAAAGTATCATGATTGTAATAGAATATCACAATTAAATACTGCATTCATAATTTCATTTAGTAATGAGGTTCTTCTCTATTGTTTGTCAAGAAAAATATTTCTACACATTCAGGGGTGGTTTGATAAGTGCCGTGGCCTACTTTCTTGCTCAGAAAATGAGTAGATAATTTCGAATTACCATGTATTGTAAACTTGAATGTATGTATAAACCTAACTTTTGTGAAGCAAACCAACAGTATCCTGGATTAAGGTAAGTGACATTTGTCCGACAATCTACAAGAAATACCTCTACATATAATGCCTTATACATTTTGCTAATTTCATTGAAACAGTTTTAATTGTTAAAAAACGGCGATTGCTGTTAATGATCTTTGACTCATTCTCTGCTAGGTCTTTAACAAGTTATAAAGTATCCAAAGGAGCAGAATTCGAATGTTAGAATTATTCAAAATCCTAATGAACAATATTTTAAAAAAGCTCTTTGGAAAACGCGAGTCTAATTCTTCAGGAAAACGAAAATGTATATTTAAATAATGATAGTTCGTAGTGAAAACAGTAATGTCATGCACTGCATTTCTAGGACTCACGTTTGAGCACCTTACTGATTCACGTGGTCTTTGTGCTGAGTCAAATAAATTCGTTGGAGCTTTCCGCGGGTTCCTTCGGGTTGCTCAGCCTCTCACTACTCTTTCATCATCCTTCAACTTTCTCCATAATTTCTTCCATTTATTTTTCTGCCTCGTCACTTATGGATAACATACGTAATTAAGGATAACATAATTTTGCGTATAATTCATACAAAAATTGCAATAACATGATTGTGTGAATAATTTTAAATTTTAATCTTATGCTGCCCCTATAAAGTGGACTTTGGCATGGTGACTCCAAAAGAGCCAAAGACTTCCTTATCATTCTTATTTTATCCATAGTTTCCCAGCCTCGCCTCTCAAAACTTCCACGTTCTGTTTTTGTTTTTTAACTCGTAAATCTCGAATTTTTCTGTAAAGCCCGCTATACACGGTCATGTTTGCATCATTTCTCGTCGGTACAGACAAGTTACAGTCCAGACTGGATGCAATTTGTACGGAAAAATGAAGCATGCTTCATTTTTCCGTACAAATTGCATCCAGTTTGACTATGGCGCTCCTGGTGTTACTCTATGGAACTTTCTTCGATTCCGTGCCCTGGAGAGTTGCTCGAACATTAGCAACATTAGTGCGTTTTGTGCTGTTTTGGTTGTGATTTCGTGAGGTTGAGTGTTCAGCGACGCCAATTGTGCGAATTTGTGATTTTTACTTCCTCTTAATTTCGACGAAGTTCGAAGGTGAGTTGAAGTTACTGTAGAAAGAAATACATATGTACATGTATATATTTACATGAAATACGAATTTACCTCTTTTAAAAATTACAATAACCTATTTTTTTTTCTTTTCAGACGTGTTTCACGTGTGTTTCTCAGCGTTTGCTATTAACGTTTCTGAGATTTGTATACAGAGGTGAGTGAAGGTTACTATAGAAAAATTTACAAGAAAAACGAATGTACCTTTTTCAAACATGTCTATAACCTAATTTTTTTTTTCTTTTCAGACGTGTTTCAGTTATATTTATTAGACTCTGCCATAAACGCTTCTGAGATTACACACAGGTGAGTTGAGGGTATGATTTACATCAAACTAATATGAAATACCTTATAATAAATAATATATATATATATATATATATATATATATATATATAATCTTATCATTTAATTATTATATATTATGAATTCGCCTACAGTATGTCGTGGCATCCAGACTCTGTAATGCAATTAATTGAGTTGGTGAAGGGCTTTCCAATTCTGTACGATTCATCTGAAGTCAACTACAAAAATAAAGTAGAGAGGATGAAGCTTCTAAATTTTATTGCAGATAATATGTCCACAATGCGGTGAGTACATATAATACCTCTGACAAGTAGACTATACAATTATCTTGTATTGCAGACCATGTACAATAAATAATTATCTTGTATTGCAGACCTGGTACCACTGCTGATGATGTACGGAAAAAGTGGAACATGATACGGTCCACATACAGCAATGAAAAAAAAAAGTGGACAGCAGGAGGTCTGGGGTTAGCTCATGTGAGGTATATCAACCCTCACTATATTACTATAAAGAGTTGATGTTTCTGGATCCTGTGATAAAAGTGAGAGACTCAAAGTCTTCATTAAATATTGAAGACAACTATGATGAAACTCACACTCTCGTGATTGATTCTGTGGATGTGGATGATAACTTTTTTTTCATTTGCCACAACGAATGTGGAGTCTGAGTGCAGCAACAGCAACAGCGTTGCATCGCAGCCGAGCTGCAGCAACAGCAACAGCGTTGCATCGCAGCTGAGCTGCAGCAACAGCGTTGAGACACCGCAATTCTTTGGGGTTGCGGAAAAAAAATAAGAGGAGGAGAGATGATGAAGATGATGCTGTCAATATGGCATTGCAAAACGCAACATCTGCATTGCAGAGATTCGAAGCAGTGGAAGATGACAATGTCATGATTTACTGCAGGTATCTGGCAACGAGGTTACATGAACTGACCAATGAGGAACTTTTTGAAGCTAGACATGCAATTGAAAACCTTTTATATGATATTGTAAAAAGGAGGAAGTGACCAATAAATATGTGAACTTTTAATTTTTTCTGAAATATTGGGCTAATGTATCCCTCACCCTATGCTACCTCTGTTCTTCTCTGACCAGGATCAACTTGTCAACGACAACTACAATTATACTTGGAAGCAGGTAATGTGAGCTCAGACGAGTGTTGAGGCCCAATATGAAACACCTTTTTACAATATAAAATTTTATTAACTTTTTTAATTTTCTATAAAATAACAGGTTAATTCATCCCTCATCTTCTGTGCTGCCGCTGTGCTTCTCTGCCCAGGATCAGTTGCTACGGATGCAACTGATCACCTGCAACAGAAAGAAACCATTATTTTCAAGCAATATCTTCTAATAAGTACTTATGTACTCCAAAGAATTCTCATTTGAACCTGATGTGTCAGTGTAGTTGGATTTGTTTTTGCATGCCAAAAAATTGTACTGGGCAACTGTTGCCAGTACCAAATCATCAATTTTCTGGGCATCCAAATTTATTGGTGACAACAGCACTCTGAATCTGTTGGCCAATATCCCAAACGCATTCTCTGCCACTCTCCTGGCTCTGGATAATCGGAAATTGAAATTCACTTTGTCAGCTGCCAAGTTTCTGGCAGGAAATGGTTTCATTAAGTGCTCTGAGAGTGCAAACGCATCGTCAGCTACAAAATGGTATGGCACATTGACGCCGGTACACAATGTACCACATGGAGGGATTTGTAATCCATATTTTTGTAAAATGAAGTGTGTCTCCAGGCTCCTCCATCACTCACTCGGCCGTTCACTCCTATATCCACATACAAAAATTTACATTCTGCATCCACTACTGCCAGGAGAACAATGGAATGCGATCCCTTGTAGTTAAAATAGTATGATCCCGCAGATCTTGGTGCCCTAAAGACAATGTGCTTGCCATAAATAGCACCAATGCACATCGGATAGTCCCAGAGCTCTTCAAACTTCTGTGATATTTTCAACCACTCCGCTTGAGTCTGTGGACACTACAAGAAAAATAGGTAATTGTAGTGGATATAAAACTATTTGCTTGATGCTTGTGCTTAATTAACTTACTCTCAGATACAAAGGTCGCAAATGTACATAGATGGCTCTACATACTTCTGGTACAATTTTACCGATTGTACTTTCATGAATCCTGGTGGAAAACATGAGAGACCTGAATGTTTCCCCTGATGCGAGAAATCGCAAAGTAACTGCTAACCTGCAAAAATTCAAAAATCAATATTTAGCTAAAACAACTCATCAACAGATTGTAAGAATGCACCTGTGTGGTTTAAATACTTAGGTTGTGAATGGCCATTGTACAGACTAATAATAATTAAATTAAAAATAGAGAAACTAGAAGATTTATGCATGTGCATGTATGCACACAAAAAGTATACTTTTATAGTGTACCATACCTTTCTCGTGGGGAAATTGCAGTTCGCATACAGGTGTCCTCCTTCTTAATATCTGGCATTATCAATCCCAGGAGCTCGTCAAAATTTTCTTCAGTCATTCTCATGAACTGACGTTAGCAGTGTGGGTCTTCCAAGCGCAATTCGTTGTCTACCATGTGTAGCAGACCCACACCAGTCTCTCTTTTCTGCACCCAGGATTTCACCCAAGTACAGCGTTTCTTTCTCTTACGTTCTGCTTTTACTATAGCTGAAGCCACAATAATGTTAGCTGCCGCCGTAGCGATCAATGCTTTCCTTTCCATTTCAAAATCTAAAACCACAATACTTCACACGACTATCTACCACCTTCACTGCGAATACGTAACCATCTGATCATTCTTCCCGCGTATTGCAATTGTTTACGTACGTGCGATGTTCAACTGTTTAACTTCCAGCGCTTTTTGCGGCGTGTGGAGGAAGTATTTTCATCACGATTACATACAGAGCAGAAATGATCGTGTATAACATCGGAATCACGTTCATCCAGTTTTGGTACCGAAACAAACGCACATCGTTTTTCCATCCACTTTCTGTACAGAAACATGATGAAAAAATGATGCAAACATGACCGTGTATAGCGGGCTTAATACCTGTGAAATCCTGATGTTGAATAATCTAAATATATCAAAATTCGAAATAATCCCAAATTTTACCATCGATATAAGAATCTTCAATATAAGAATTTTTAATTTGATTACCTTGTTTGAAATTGTCTGTGAAATAAATATGATTCATACCTCCAAAAGTACTCGTACGAGAACTACACTGCGAGCCTTCTCGTCCAGTATATTTTCCCAGGCCTTGTCGTTGTGGTTGTCGTGCACAGAGTCCCTTGTCGTGTCCTTGTCTCACCACAGGGCGATTTACACGCCCGCCCACGCGCCCGCCTCTCCTCGCCTCACCCCACCCCCTCCTTCGTTCACTACGCCCCACCTCTTCCCGCTGCACTCCGCGCCGCGCGGTAAATCTGCCTCGGGCGGGCGCCCTGTCACTGCCCGGTTCCCCACTTGGCCAGGCCGTCGTTAAGCGGCACCGTCGTATTTCTACATCGACGCGCCCCCGTCCCCTCCCCCACTCATCCCCCGCCCATTCCTCCTCCCTCCTCCTCCTCCTCTTCCTCCTCCATCCTCCTCCTCCTCTTCCCTCTCCTCCTCCTCCTCCTCTTCCCTCTCCTCCTCCACCTCTCCCATTCTTCCCATCCTACTCCTTCCCCTCATCATACTCCTTCTCCTCATCATACTCCTTCTCCTCTCCCTCCTCCTTCCCCTCCTCCTTCCCCTCCTCCTTCCCCTCCTCCACATACTTCACTTCCTCTTCTTCCACCTCCACCCCATCGTCGTCCTCCCCCTCCTCTTCATCCCACTTCTTCTCCTCCTCCTCCTCCCCCTCTCACTCATCATGCTCCTTCTCCTCCTCCCCCTCCACTTACGCCTCGCTCAGTCACGACGCGCCCCCCTTTCAAAGCTGAAGGGTTGAGTTGTGCGAGTGCATGGGTTGACTTGTAAATAACGCAATTTTGTTTTGATGAAATGAAAATAAAACCAAAAATCGAGAAACAATATTTTTTCTTTCATCTTCATTACATATGACTGCCTATTTTTTTTCAAACTCCGTCTATCAGAGATTATTTTTCAATTTTATTCCTGAAAATGATTCTTAGTAGTACGCTAGATTTCGACATGATTACGAATTGGTATCATCCAATGCCGTTTCTATGAAATGCTTTCGTGGGCCCTAATCTGAATCCGTGAATGACGTAAGTGAAAACGCTATTATTGTTTTCAGTCTTCGAACTAGTATAATTGCCAGCACTGAAGAGCATTACATCATATGTCATGTGCAGAGAGATCTGCCTTCAAAAGGGAAAGGGATCGGAGGGTATTCTCAAAGGTAGGATGGGATTCTTCGTGCGCAAACGAAGTTTGCCGGCATCGATGAAAGAAATCCAAAAATCTTGATTGGTATCATCTCGCTTACTCATAGCGACTTTTATCACACCCTGGCTACTGTTTTCACTACGATCTATCATTATTTAAATATACATTTTCGTTTTCATGAAGAATCAGACTCGCGTTTTTCAAATGAGCCTTTTAAAAATATTGTTCATTAGGATTTTGAATAATTCTAACATTCGAATTCTGCTCCTTTGGATACTTTATAACTTGTTAAAGACCTAGCAGGGAATGAGTCAAATATCATTAACATTTGCCGTTATGAGCAATTAAAACTGTTTCAATGAAATTAGCAAAATGTATAAGGCATTATATGTAGAGGCATTTCTTGTAGATTGTCGGACAAATGTCACTTACCTACATCCAGGATATTGTTGATTAGCTTCACAAAAGTTAGGTTTATTCAACACTTCTTGCGTACGCATGCAAAGAAAGAAAACGCGACAGTGCCTTTGTGTTTTTCAGGCTTGCATTACGTTTTCAGCTTGACCGGTGCCTGGAAAAAAGAAAGAAAATAATTAAAAAATAGAAAGAAAAAGGTCAAAGTGGCATAAAGTACTAAAACTACGCATTAAAAGTTACAATAAGGAAAAGAGCAGAATCTAAATCTTCTAAAACACCCCCAGAAGTGAGTGATTCTTATTTCCAGAGTTAAGGGATTCCAGAGTTATGTGATTCCTATAGACAAAAGCTTAAAATCGTAACAATAAAAAGTAGTTTCCCAAAACTTCGGGACTCAAATGATGACAAATTAGTCTATTCGGATGTCGTTACCGTATTTATGTTTAAGTATTATTGTCATATTGACTAGTGATAGAAAAAATTGAAAACGATTTACTTCAGTAAAAGTCAACCCTTGTTATGTAGTCATTAACTCATTGTCTAGCTGTTTTTCTTTACTTAAAATTCATTTTTTTTAAATTTATAAATGTCTTTTTAATTAAAAATATATATTCGCAAAAAATCTGCAACATAATTGCGCATTTTTAATGTACTTTATATTTTCTATTATTTAAACATTACATTTGAAGCTTGTTATTTGAGATTGCATCTGGGCTTTTGTAATTTGCAAGTATAGAAACAACAATGAGATAATTTCAGTTTCCAAAATAACGACGGACTTGTTGCATTGAGAGATTTTTGACTTGTCGTTTTATAAACTTGATGAAATCACATTAAATGTTTTACATAAAAATTTGGCGTGAATTTTGTGAAAAATTCTTAAACTCTCCAAAACTATGAAGATGGGAAATTGTACAAAATATAAATACAATGTAACGGGCGAATTCGGAATAAACAGTTGAAGAAACTTTGGAATCTACCCTTGAAAGGTGGCCAATTTAGATTCGAAATCCCATAAAAATTCCTCCCTAAAATCTACTGGCGGTCGAAAAAACTAAAAACGTTCGATAAAACCAATGCCTCCGTCCGCCGTCCGATCCTTTCTAATCTCATCTGCACTTCATTTATTTACAAATATACAAATGAAGTTGATGGATCTCTCTTTTCACATCCGGCAAACATTAATGCAACAATGTCATCCTCAGGTACTTCAAGTATGTCAAGTAAAGAATGGGTGTAGGTTGAACAAAATTGTTCTGCCTAAGTAAGATAACTCAAGCAGTTACTTCAGTAACTGTTCATGGGTAACCACTTAACTGATACTAATGAACATTTCGTGTAGTTTTGAGATTGATAAAGTTCATTTAATTTTTCATAGTACATCATTACCATACGGATTTTAATGACCTAAAAATTCTTTAAAAATGAGATATAAAGTTTCTTAAATGAGAGGAAAATGACCTATAAAATTACTAAAACAAACAGAGCTCACTACAGTAGTGAATTTCGTCATGAAGTGATGATAGAATAAAATTTCTGTTTTAACGGGTCATTGTAAGTCCATGAAACATTCACTAACAAACCAAGGAAACAAAATGGGTAAAAACAACAAAAAAGACGTAAAAGTCCGAAAAAATGACCTAAAAAGTGAAAAACGGCAAAAAATGACTCGATAACTATACATTTCTATCCCTACATGTGATGAACATTCAAACTTTAGCTACGTCTAGAATTACCAATGAAAAGATACCATGTCATCAGAATCAGAGTCCTGACCATTAAAATGTTTCGTTCAGTTGCAAGTCAACGAATTAATAATTGAAAACCATCGTGTTGGGAGAGTTATGATTGTGCATTGTTATACCCGGTTATACTGACTTCAACTTAGATACTATTTGTTCTACATGTAATCCATTTTGTGACTTTTTTGTTTATTTATAATGTAATCTGAAAACAATGGCATTTTACGAGTAAATTTTGATGAATTGAGAGAGCAGATTAATATTTTGTTCTTAATTTGGTGCATATTGTTATGTACTACAAGTATGTTACTCCTATAGGTCGAAGATCTTGGCGCTCGAATCCAGTTTTCTCTGGATATTCAAAATGAGATTTCCCCTCGATTTGCTGAAATGATTATATGAGTTCATTTTTTCGTGCACACATAAAAAATGTAAAATCTTTTCAAAAAAAATTGCTGAACGTATTTTCTCCACATATTCGCAGTAATTAAATCAGATATCGCCGCCTGAACAATAAAGCATCAATGAAATTAGGAAGCATAATGTTTAATGAGCTTGAGAGATGGGAAGGAAATCAGCTTAAGATGTGACCAAACTATTATAGTTTAAGAAACTTTCATAACATTCGGCAGGAACAATGCAAAAAAAAAACAAAAAAAAACAAACAAGGAAGCATGGGACAGTTAATTTTTTTTCTTAGGCGACCGTTAGGTCCGTAAATCTCTCATAGATCTCAAGCAAATCGAAGAGAAATCTATTCTTCTATATAATGTGATTAACTCTTCTATTCTTGTGAATATAATCACACGTCTCTCGTGTAAAGAGTATTCTACAACAACATATAATTACCTAATTTTGATATTGGTAATTCTGATTTAATATAACAGTATTATTTGCCGACTTTGCTAACCGAATTTCTTAACTACGCTCCATGAAGTCACGGAGGTTACGCAATTCGAGACTTCAAGGTTTCCTGATTGGGTGACCGTCTGAGAACCCCGAGGGATCTAACGGCGCCGAGTCCCTGGCCGAAGTGATAAAAGGCAATGACTGACTACGACTGACAATGACTGATGATAACTGGCTACCATAAAGAAGGATTACTCCATTATTCCATGCGCTCAACGCCCCAGAAGGGGCTTAGAGACGCATTGCGAAGGTGAAACAAATTTACAATACGTTCCTATGTTATCTAATAAGGATCTATGCAGTAATTTCATTTCCCATTATTCATCAAATAACTCCGACGGAAGGAACAGTACAAGTCTCAAAG
Source organism: Gryllus longicercus (assembly GCA_038098605.1). NCBI lineage: Eukaryota > Metazoa > Arthropoda > Insecta > Orthoptera > Gryllidae > Gryllus > Gryllus longicercus. The sequence goes on along the minus strand of JAZDUA010000063.1, from coordinate 613,396 downwards.
TGAACATTTTTGTATTTTTCGAAACATCTTTTCCTTCGATTGAATCGATAGAGAGATAACAGCTGTCAAGCAGTATCCAAGTGAGATGCATTTGTGCACGTAGGGGTGTGGAAGACGGCCTCCCCCTGCAGTTGTTTAGAGGCCCGTTAGGGACTATATACGACCGCAGCGAGCGGAGAGCCGAAAGGGGGAACGAGGGGGTTGGGATAGCCTGGTTGACGAGAGGGGTTTCGGGAGGGGGGCGCGCTTAGAAGACGCCTCGAAGCCTCTTCCTTCGCAGTAAATTGAAAGGCCCCGAGGTAGAGGTGCGTTTACGAGGTAGGGTCCGCGGTCAAAGTGACTGTCCAAGTGTTATGCCCATAAAAGCGTTGCAACCACACATGAATTGCAGCACCAATGATGTTCCATGATGCTACTTCCAAATGACATTTATCAAGCTTTTCACTTTCTCATTAGTGAGGTGTAATTTATGATCAAGCTACATACGTGGGAGTCAATTTTTTTGTAAAGATTTCTGTAGCTATATAATCTCTTATAAAATCCAGTGTTTATCGACATTTACGCTTACTTTAATTAGGTTATTATTTGTTTAATTAGAACTCTCATTTACTATTCAGATAACCAACGAGTACGCTATTTGCATTGCGAGCAATGGAGAAAGGTCGTTTTTATGTTTAAAATATTCCTTCTCTATAGAAATATTGTTCTAGAAAGATTTCTGAATTATTGTCTTTGTATTTTTTCATGTAAACAAATTGTCGACCTGGATGGCCTAGGTGGCTGAGAGCGTGTGCCGACTCAGTTCTTCGATCCGAAGGGTTGCGGATTCGAGACCCGCCTTGGTCATGTTTTTTTGTCCCTTGTCGTTCATGTATGTATTGTCGCGGAGGACCTCGCGTTCTGCTGACCCCAGATCAGAGGAGTCCGCAAGTGTGTTGGTGACTAGTGTATGGTCAAATATGCGTTCCACCATGAATAATTTTCCAATATTTTATTTTCTGATATAAAAATAATAAGTATTCATCAGATAATACTCTCGCATTATCATCTTTCTTCAAAGTTTGTACCGGAAGAATGGCAATCCAACCTTCGTTTATAGAAGCAGTGCTTTTACTAATTGAGTTTCTCTGAAGAAGCCCTTTGCATTGTACAATAAAACTGATAAACTATAAAAGGCAGTATAATCTGAGTCCATAAATAAAATTAACTAGTAGGATGCAGCAGCAAAACTGCTGTTGTAGATTGCGTGAAAAAAAATTAGGCCCTAGAGCAACACAAATGCTGCTCTCGAATATGTGGAATCATCAAGAGGTCTGCAGCAGCAAAAATTATATTTGCAAGTGAACGGCAACCAGCATTTCTGTTGCTGCAGACCCCTAGATTCAATGCCATTAGAACTGCTACCCAGCATGCAAAACAATAAAAAATTGAAGGTAAATAACTTGATGGAGTGAAAGACGATGACACTTAAAGCAAACATTAATACACATGGTGGACATACTATGAGTAATATGATATAATGTGTGTGTGTGTGTGTGTTAATTTGGAACATTAATTCTAGAGAAAGTAGTAGTACATACAAAATATATATTACCTCTTTCCCGCATGTGCCTCCACGTACACTTTGTCAAGTAATTCAATACAAAACTCTAAGAAATGGATGAGATGTAGTTTAAAACATTGTTTTAGTGAAAGACGGTGCGGCGGCGATGGTGTAACGGTTAGTGTATCGGACTGTTAAACCAAAGTTCGCACGGTTCAAACCCGATCGAAGCCGTGGGTTTTTAAGGTCGAAAAAATCCTTCGTTCGCCTTCCTTCGGAGGGGAAGTAAAGCCGGCTGTCCCATGTTAGTAGATTTACTTGCATGAAAAAGAACAAGCCTAAATGACGCCTCAGAGCTAAATTCAAATCGCCTGTTTCGTCGCCCAAAAAACACATCCATGTTTTTGAAACACTAGTTTGTGAAAGGAGCATAGCGAAATTTGCGTGGTCAGATGGAAGTGCGGGCCTGATGGCCCGACTCCCGCCACGTAAAATAAGGCAAACTCCATTTCATTCAATTCAATTTAATTCAATTCATTTCAACACGATTAGTGTCGAAATAATAAGGGTAATACGAAGTATGTTCGGACGTCGTCTGTGTCGCAAACAGTAACGCGCGGATTTATCCAGAAGCAAAACAAGCTTGCTGGCATGTCCGTAAAGTTAGCATACCCACTCATCACAAAATTGAAAAACTGTATCCCAGAATTTTGTTCTAATTAAGGACTAATTTATACCCAAATTTAAAAATTTTCTACTAATTCGTGAGGGGCCTCGCGCTTCGGAAATAAATTTCAATTTTCGTGGAATAAATATAATATATGTAATTTATGAAGAAAATTATTAATTTTCATTTGTTTAGTCAATACTTGCATTAAGATAAGTGTTTTTTATTTCATAAACATTGAGTTATTTTTACGACGGGGGGGGGGGGGCAACTCAATTTTAGGCTTGTGCGCTCTGCAAAAGTTAATCTGACCCTGGCGCACATGGGCGTAGCATCCAGAAAGGGAAATTGCAGATTAACATAATAAAATAAGTGCATTTTTCAGTCAAAATCGAAACTATTTCATTGTTTTTGTATTTTTGTAGTCTTCATTAGATTCATCTATCAAACCTATTGACATACCTCTTACATCGCCGGAGGCTGTTTAGTTTTCCGACAATTTACACGTATATTCGAATTTAGAAATATAGATTACCGATTAGATACCGCCAGATGGATTCGCGCTTAATAGTAATGGCGGAAGCTGTGCTATCTAGTGTGTATGTGAAGTGCATTGCACACATCTTCAATGCTTTCTTCTATACTTTCGCAGCTTCTGTTCTAAAAGATGAAACTAGTGTGAACATTTGCGTAGAATGTTTCAAATATTAGACATTGTTTTGAATGCGACGTTTTTCATATAGGATCAATAACGACGTTCACGAGGAGGTCAATTTCTTTCCAAAGCCTGAATAGAAAGAAGAACGAATAAAGATCCAAAATTCTGGAGAAATTATTTTTCTGTGCCATTTTTCAAGGGAAAAACACGAAACTTAGCGGTAAAGCAGATCGCTCAACGGAGGAAAGCGTGCCAGAACGTGAACTTTCATACGTGGAAAATGACATGTCGCTTCTTACTGACAAAATGTTGGTTTAGGTTTTAGGCTGTTTCTCTTCATTGTGTCAGAAAATCTTCTTGTCCTTTCGTTACTCATCTGCGGTAAATATTTTTTCGGACAAACCTTGGGAGCAAAGAAGAAAAAAGGGCTTCAAAGAATTATAACAAGCTGAAAAGAATGTAATGTGAGATGAGAAAGAAAGAAAGAAATGTTAATTTCTAAAATTATATGTAATTGTCACCAATCAACCACCTCTTTTTGGCCGCAATTACGCTCGGAAATTTGTTCAGCAACAGTGTAGAAATCCACATTGTGACCATGTTACTGAGAAACAAAGGTATATTAATAATAACATTTGGTCAAATTTCTAAAATGACTAATTATTGTGAATGGGATTGTATTATTTTTGTTTGTACGCAAAAAAATATTAAAACGAACTTTTATTCACAATTCATTTTACTGTCACTTGACATAATCAGTTTTGTTTGTTCCAAGTTTCTGAAAAATATTAACATTCAATTTCTTTTTTCTTATTTTCATTTTTATCTTTTGTTTCTGTATTAGAAACTTTTAAATATTAAATTACTTTCTGATCCTGAGTCCCAATTTCAATTACCATACAAAAATGAGAGGCAGACATACTTAATATTCCCAGGGAATGCAGGAATTTCAGATAACCTTCCGTCCGAGTGAGCAACAGCAGCGAGAAAAAGAAAGGATTCATAAAATGAGGCAATTTTAAAGTGTAGCCGAATTTGTATCAAGTAATTAAAAAGATTGACCCGAGAATTTACAACAAGTGTTTCGATGCATACCCTACCATACACTTCGACCATATACTAGACGTCAACACACTTGCGGGCTCCTCTGATCTGGGATCATCAGAATGTGAGGCCCTCCGCGACAACACATACACGAGAGACAAAGGACTAACAGCTATGTCCAAACCCACGACCGTTCGAATCGAAACGCAGTTGGTATACGGTCGCAGTTACCTCGGCCATCTAGGTGGGTCTTACTTTAAAATAATATTAAAACAATCACAATAAATAAATAATCCTTGAAATGACTTTATTCTTCATTCAAAATAGATACTACACGTCAACATGTCACTAACAAGACACTTTTTTTCGAACACCTACCTCTTCGACGGCATTTGCCCTGTTAAAATCGAAGATGGTTATTTACCTTGATATGTTTCCCCTATGACAACTCGTTTCTGCTTTGGTTTGTGACTCCGCTATCGCTCCTACCCACGGTCACTGCATTCACCGCTTCCTCTGCTACACTTCACCCCCTACCTCCGCTCTTGTCTTCGACCTCATTGACTGCGTCGTCATTGTGTTCGTCGTCATCGTCATTGTGTTCGTCGTCATCGTCATTGTGTTCGTCGTCATCGTCATAGTTTACGTCGTCATCGTTTTCGTCGTCGTCGTCATCGTTTTCGTCGTCATCGTTTTCGTCGTCATCGTCTTCGTCGTCGTCTTCGTCGTCATCGTCTTCGTCGTCATCGTCTTCGTCGTCATCGTCTTCGTCATCGTCTTCGTCGTCATCGTCGTCATCGTCTTTGTCGTCATCGTCATCGTCTTCGTCTTCGTCGTCATCGTCTTCGTCGTTATCGTCTTCGTCGTTATCGTCTTCGTCGTTATCGTCGTCGTCGTCGTCTTCGTCGTCGTCGTCTTCGCCGCTGTCGTCTTCGTCGACGTCGTCGTCGTCCTCTCCGTCTTCGTCCCCTTCGTCTTCGTCCCCTTCGTCTTCGTCCCCTTCGTCTTCGTCCCCTTCGTCTTCGTCCCCTTCGTCTTCGTCCCCTTCGTCTTCGTTCCCTTCGTCTTCGTCTCCTTCGTCTTCGTCTCCTTCGTCTTCGTCTCCTTCGTCTTCGTCTCCTTCGTCTTCGTCGCCTTCGTCTTCGTCGCCTTCATGTCCTTCGTCTTAGTCGCCTTCGTCTCCGTCGCCTTCGTCACCGTCGCCTTCGTCTCCGTCGCATTCGTCACCGTCGCCTTCGTCACCGTCGCCTTCGTCTCCGTCGCCTTCGTCTACGTCGCCTTCGTCTACGTCGCCTTCGTATCCGTCGCCTTCGTCTACGTCGCCTTCGTCTCCGTCGCCTTCGTCTCCGTCGCCTTTATCTCCTTCGTCTTATTCGTCTTTGCCTCCGCTTCCACCTCCTCCACCGTCTTCACCTCCGTTACCGCCTTTCCGCCTCACAGCCGTTCGGCGCACGAATCGAAGCGACTCGGACTTCATCAAGCCCTTCGTTATTCCGTGCCGCATTTGCATAGCGCCTGCATAATACGCAAGGCCCCTGTTGTCGGCGGGGCTGAGCGTGGAGGCGGCGTTTCGGGCACGGCACTGGGGCGAGGGAGGCGTCCTTGCGCCCGTCCGTACTTCCTGCCCCGCCAGAAAAGAAGCCAACTTATACGAAAGGCAAATCAGGCATCAGCGCCCCTGCATTGCCCCCGCAGCCTGGAGGAGGCCTTTTGTTTTATGTAGGTAAATAGGCCTACGACGCGAGTTGCTGGGTAAAGAGCGGGTTCCTGGATAAATATATCGCGCATTTCTCTAAGGTTCTATATAGTTGTATCTGAGAATTTAGCAGTTTTCAGTTAATTGCTGTCAATAAATCCCGAGCGAATCGAGCGGGAGGAGGGGCGCTGACAAGCTCCTGAGGGCGGCCGCCGCGCCGCGCTACGAGGCGGGTATTTCGGGCGCAGTAAAGCCTCTGTCGTCTTGGCTCGCAGTTGTTCGCTTTTATGACGGACGCGCCGCGGCGGCGGCGGTGAGTGAGCCGTCAGCGAAACCAGAGGCCCACCCACTGCCCAGGCGCAGCCCAAGAGAGCGATTCATCAGGTGCTGGCCGGGGCCAAGTTATTTTCGTACTCCATAATGCATGACGAATGGCACGCAAACACTGCATACAGAAACATTAGCAAAAATATTGTTTAAATATATATATATATATATATATATATATATATATATATATATATATATATATATATATATATCAACCATTGCAAGGCGGTTTGTGTACCACCAGGTTATTTATTCATTCAACCCTGTTTAGGTGTCAGTATTAGAGCCCTGAGAGAACGTAGTACGAGTTGATTCGAATTGCGCTGACTTAATTCTGAGTTTATAAACAAATATAAGGAACAGTATTGAAATTTACTACCGAATTATGTATTTTTTCATCAAGTAAAAAAAGAATTGTACAAAAAGGTTGGAAACTATAGATGTCATTACCAGTAAACCAATGGACCGCACACTTAACAGGTCTCAAAAGTGTTTTATCGGATCCCAGTAAGCGAAACAAGTTATAACATATTCATTCTGAGTTATGCGTAATGAATGATACGAAAAAGCTGAATATGGATACTCTACGTCAGAGAATGTTAATATTTCTGAACAAAATAGATAGTAATTTGTTTTCCTTCGAGTACTTGTGGTCCAAACTTCTACAAAGACTTAATGAGTTTCTCGGAAGAGAACGTGTAACGTGGTCAGAAATGACCGATATGCAAATAATAATAATAATAATGATATTATTGATGATAATAATAATAATAATAATTATTATTATTATAATAATAATATAAAAACTGCCGATCAGATGGCCGAGATCGCTAAGGCAGAAGTGCCGTAGTGGTTTCGGATCAGAAGATCGCAGGTTCGAGTCCCGCCTCGGGCATGGGTGTATTTGTGCATGTCTGTATGAGTGTGTCTTCCTTTCATCCCTCATTATCATCATCATTCATCTTCCATACCCCAAGGGCTAACAACCCTTCGGACTTGGCTAAATGCTGGTTGCATATCTCACAGAATCAAAAAGCAAGAAAAGTGGAAAAGAATTTATTTCGGAAAGACACTTGGTTTGACGGTAGGGCGGTTTTTGGCCACAGGTGATACATACAGTTCTTTGTCATTTCTATTTATAATTTCCCAGTGTATAATTTCCCACAAAGAACAGAAATCTACCGATCACGTTGGAACGCCGCACAGACACAGACAGACGCAGAATGGCTAATCGAGCACGTGAACACATGCAAGAGAGCAAAAAGTCTTCCAACTCTTTGAATACTATTTATCTCCCAGGAGATACGATTCCTCATCGATACCAGAGCCTTTACACCGCTCTCTTGCGGAGACTTCGAAAATCTCTTGTGACGTCATGTCTCCGGAGAGAAGATCGCTTTCCTGAGAGTTTACACGTGTCTCGTAACCAGTTCCGGAAAGTTAGGAGAGAAAACTCTCCGTGTAAACGCGCCTTTACAGACATCGGTATCAGCGACTGCTACGCCGCTAACTGAATAGTCGCTAACTCCGTCACTCCGTTTATCGCTAGCGCAACCGGTACGAGCAATCGTTAGCTTCTGGGCCCGTAGACGATTCAAGGTTCACGTCAGTGGTGTACATTCGTCCATAAGACGAGCCTAGCGGGCGTATCGCACGGCAGCGTGCTTTTGCCGAGCCTTTTGGGCCTGAATGTCGACGCGCGGCTACCAGTAGAAAAAATACCGGCGTCCCAATTGTTTTGGCTTCTTATGTTTGCGGACGACTCCGCTTATTACGCGAAGTCTGCGGACAGAAGGAATCCAGTGAAACCTGTGAGATGTCTGCTTCGGCGATCTTCCAAAATGCTGAGCCATGAGAAACTCCCACGCGAACTTTGACAAGAGCGTAGCAGTCAACTTCACTCAACAGAGGGCCGACCCCGATGAAGTCGTGAAGGTTGGCGGGCGTGCAAGTACCCTGGCCAAATAGGACGAAGTATGTTGTTACGATGCTTGACAGCGGCCTCCGCTAGCGTGCACAAGCGGAATACATTAGCCAGATAATAACTGCGCGAATGACTCCATGCGTGCGGGCTCCGTGCTCCATCTCGCCAGCGAGCGCCGCCTTTTCACCGCTTGCGTGCGCTCTATTTGGACGTACGCTTGCGAGCTATTGTCGGTGGCAACTACTTCCATCCTCCAACAGATCCGCTCGGCGGAAAACCGTACGGCGCTCCCGAACCACCCCAATCCCACCTAACAAATGGCCCTGAAATAACGACATATTCGGAGTTGTGGATGCGAACACACAATTCCTTCCGGAGCTCCAAATGCGCTCGGAAACGGCGCTCGCAAGTGTGCTGGATCCAGAGGCGCGGCGACAGGGGCCGAGAGGCGAACAGCGACGCACGACGCCCTATCTATAGAAAGGGCCGAAACACGTTACTTTCAGCTTTCGCGCGCTGTCGCACGACGCGTTCGCTGCCTTATGTGAGCCAGCGGAGGCAGCCGAACGTGGAAGGGAAGACTTGTCGTCGGCCGAGGAACGCACCGAAAACGCGACACCGCCCCTCGCCTGATACTCCCCCGAACAGGCTTGAATGCCATAGACACTTTGAGTCACGTCAATACCTTGGCGAATAGAAGACAAAAGTGCCCTGCAAAGAGAGTGAATGGGTTGAATGAATCGTTTTGTGTATGTAATGTAAATAAAGTATGAATGTTGTGGGAATGAAAAAAAAAGATTACCTCTTTTTTTCTTCAAAATTAAACAATGAGATATTCGGAAAAATAGTAATAAAATATTATTTACTTCAAATTAGGTAGTCCAAAGAGTACAAAAAATTGTAATACTAGATTTACGATAGAATTAAATAGTTCTAGCTAATATATTTAAGAAAACGCTCTCCTAACAGCCAAAGCTGCAAGGCAGAGGTACAAAATGTAGATTTCCCTTTGAAAAAAATATACTTCCGACTCCAGAGAATAAATCGGAAGGCGTATATAAAACGGACCGTATTGGAAACTTTGAATAGAATTGAATTCACAGAGGTTTGTGGTTAATGTTGCTTATCCGCTCCTAAGAAACCTTGTTATCGATCTGATGTATTTGAATAGTTTTACACTTTTCGCCTATATTTTTAATGTAGAAATGATCGTATTTTTAACTTAAATGTTAGGCATTTTACTATCAATTACATGTTATTAATTTCATTTGATTTTGCCTTGTAAGGAACAAAAAAATATTTCATCATTTTCTTCTTTTCTCATTTCTTATTCTCTTGTCTCATTTTCTGTCTCATCCTCTTTTAGAACAGCTTACAGCGGTATTTATTTGTACTTTCTACAGCAGTTTTTTCCTCTTGTTCCGAAATTTTGTTTCTTTGTAGTAACTCGATTATTTTAATTTCCTTTACTAAATGTAATTAAACTTCATTCTTTTCGTTTAGGTCGTTGGACGACGGGTTCATTCTCCATATTTTTCAACTCTTCTTTCTAATGTGATTTTTTCTCCGTTTCGAAAAGGCCACCAGTCCAAGGCAACGTTCCGCACGTGTTTGTTAGAAAACGCCACTTTTCCGGAAACGTGACATTTAAAGTAAGTATTGAACCACACGTGATTATATTTTTCAGGTGATAGAGTTCAGGATTCAGTGTTAGTGTTAACAAACGGCAGAAATGTGGCGTATTAAAATTCAACAAAGCTATATTAATATTCCGAATCAGACGGTGAGTTTAAACCAATTTTCGCGAAGACTGGAGGTGGAGTTTCCGAACTAGAGATTCAGGGGAAGCTTATAGCTATTGACATAGCTCCTAATCAGGATAGGGTCCTAATCAGCCCTAGAGATACACATGCACGTATTCAATCCTAGAAACATTCATTTCCGAGACGGGATTCGAACCTTTGATGCTTCGAGAAGAGGTAAATATGGCGCTCCCCCCTAAATGACTCTGGTTTCTTGAATCGGCATTATTACATCACCTTTTTTTCAATATATTTATAAAATATAATCTATTTATAGTGCTTCCAGGACCGATTCCCAGCCAGGGCAGAAATGAAGCTGTAGCTTCCTAATACAATTCGTCTCAGTTTCTAGAGCTGTATGGCGAAACACAAGGCTCAAGCAGGCCAAGTAAGCTAGGTACGGTGATGGGAATATGTCATCCTCTCCACTATCTCCCTTGCGAACAGGAATGGATAATAAATAAAAACGGTGCCCAGACCTGGGAACACCACTAGCTACTAACGTCGGATTAATCCACCTAAAAATGCCATAGACATAATCTACGAGTATATATAATTACGGAAGCAATATATACAAATGGATACAGAGCGTCATCCCGGCATTCGCAATGGCAGGCGGCCACGTGTGCAAGTACAACCGGAGTGTAAGGCGAGCTCCTTGTTTTTCACTCATAAAGCGAAAATTTTCGGAACGAGCCGCAAGTAGGTTCGGGGGAGGCGGCGGCGGCGCCGCGAGCGCGCTCCCACAAGCGCGGTGGGTGGCGAGGAGGGGGGAGGGGGACTGCCCGCGGCCAGCGCCGCCTGCGTGGGGCTTCCGCGTTTGGGTGGAGGGGGCGGGGCGCGGGCGGGGGGAGACGCGCGGCGAGCGACGCCGAGTTGCGTAAGAGGGGGCCGGCGGCGGCGGCGAGGCTAATTGGCGGCGCTCGTTAGCGGCCGTCGTCGCCCCCGCCCTCGCTCCCGCCCTCGCTTCCGCCCTCGCCCCGCCCCCGATACTGCTACCGCCACCGCTATGGCGTCCAGCGTCGCCTGCGGCGACCTCGGCTGGGGCGAGCAGAGACGCCTCGTTGCGACGCGACGAGCTGTTTGTGTAGTTTCTTTTCTACTTCGTTTTCGTTTTCTAGATTTTATTATTTCTCTTGTCTTCATACTCTACGTTTCCCTTTTCTTTTTCCTCCTCATCTTCTACTACTACTTTTTTTTTAACTTTTTCCTCTATTTCCACTTCTTATTCCTTTTCTTCTAATTTCTGTTCTTCTTCTTCTTCTTCTTCTTCTTCTTCTTCTTCTTCTTCTTCTTCTTCTTCTTGCTCTACTGCTTCTTTTTCGTATTTTTACCTTTTCTCATTCCAAGCTTAGGTCATTTCTCCAATCTTCTTCCAAGCCTTCGCAAGTTTTGTCCACATTATTATCATCTTCTCTTAAAGATCATTATCCTTCTGTCTTTTCCGATATCATATATTTTTGAGGGGGTATTGGATATAAATATATATAAAATAAATGCTCTTTAATTTTTTCACACGCTCTTCTTCTTCCTAATTGCTAAATTACAATTGCTGCAGAAACTACTCACATTTTAGATCTGTGTCCAAGACTTTCGGGTTGTGATGAATGTACTATTTTACCTAATGAATTAATCTTGAACGCTGCACATATGAATTTCAATTTCAAACAGGAGAAACTATCGTAAAGAGATATTAAAGTGTGTTTACTTGCACATTTATTCACTGTGAACTTGTTCAATCGTAAATATGTTTTCTAAATAGAGTTCTTCACGTTAACTGCCTACAGCCATGCAGCACAAAAAACGTTAAAGAAAACATAGAAAATGTTTTTCTAAAAAGTAGTTGGCCCTCTGCTGAAGAACATCAAATACAATACTCCCTTTCAATACTGCATCAAATTAAATATTGCAGCAAAAGGAACCTTCTCGAATACAACAATAGCATGTATACAGTGCAAACAGTTCTTTATATACCAAGCGTATAAAAAAGTTATGATTCAAAACGCAAAACGTGAATAACAAATATTTAACGAAGCCTCTTCCGTGAAGCCTGGCTCTCGCATGGCGTCTGCACTGATTAATTATGATAATGCCGTCGGAAGACGTAGTCTGGGAATTTGTGGAATAACACTATCAAATATTTTTATTTTTGAGTCAAAATCTAAACTTGTATTGTTTTTTTAATTGTCACCGGGTTCCTGGGGTCTAACGAAATCTTTGACACTTCTCTGAAGGCTGCATAGTTTTCTTCAAGTTTCCGCCCTTTGGAAATTAATCAAGTAGATACTCTCTAATTTTTTTCCATTTTTACGACTTAAATTTTTAAAAACACCCACATTCTTTCAATTGATTCTCATTTGACATTTGCAGGAAATTTCAAATAAGTAACTACTGTAGCATTATATCCATTCACGCAACATACTACATACTACTTTTTAATTTCTTGTTTTCTACGTTATTTCTTGTGTACTGCTTACGTAGAAAAGAGAATGTAATGCTACAACGATAGGTAGCGACTAATTAACATTATTTTATAACTTTTCAGATCGAGTCTTCGTAATTTGTACCTTTCTAAATCCCTCTACTATTCTCTTTACAAACGCCTAGCAGAAAGTACTCATTCAAATGTTCAGATATGTGCTCGTGCAACTGTCCCACATCCCGACGTGTATCAGGAGCTTTGCTAAAGTCGGTCGACTTTCGACCGTTCACGTTTTACTTGCTGGGTTATCGACACATTTTTATGTTCACTCGTACGGGTATTAGAACTGGATCGCATCGCGAGCTTGTGGGGACGTTTGTAGAGTTTCTGAATACTCCATTTTCTGAAAAAAAATCTCATAATTTCTTTAAATAATTACCCTTCAAACTTGCCCTGTGGAGATGGTAGTTAATTATCTTGCTACTCCTTTGTGACTTCAGTAGCGGGAGGGAGGGCTTTATCTTAAGCATACTAGCTGAAACTTACTTTATTATGACTTAAATCTATTGATATAAAATGAAACAATAGACTCTTTCGGTCTCCTACTTTAAAGTATTCTACTCTTAAAGTTGCGATTATCGACATGTTCTGTTTGATAAAATCTTACTATTCACGCAACACACATACGTTTTACTGACACGCCTTCTACATACTTACGTAGTAAATAGAACGTGTTGTAATGTTACAGCATAAAATGGCGATATTTCTACTGAAAAAACTCATAATTTCGGTACCTGATAACAAAATTGCGAATAATTCTTGCTCCTACAAGTAATGTGCCACTTCCTTCATTACATTGGGTATTCATAATACAGGTTTTGTGGGTCACTGATACCTAAAAAGCGGTTGACTGGAAAATATAAGTCCGTCCACCTGTGATATAATTAGCACGTGAACTATACAAAAACTGATATTCCCCTATCGGGTTGCCCGAATTTAAGACCCTGCAAATTTGAAACGGATATTTTGAATTTTGGGAGTAGTTTAAATGAAACCCCAACATTTTCATTGTTTCAAAATTTGTAAATTTCCCTCATTTCGTTAGTCTTTGTGAGTTAATATTGAACTACATGAAACTATGTTTTGATGGTTTCTATGTAATGCGTAGCGACTATTAGTAGAAGTTTTCCACGGCGATACCTTACACACATCTAATTTTCGGCGAGAGTATTTGCTGCTTGAATTTAAGTCTTAACTTTCAAAGCCATTTTTCAACCATACCGCCGTTATTATGACCATTATTATGGCGA
>JAZDUA010000971.1:92500-316411 GCA_038098605.1 Gryllus longicercus | reverse complement strand
ATTCAGAGTAAATGGTATCTTTGATTCATTACCCATTGTTTGTTTCAAATGGAATAGAATCGCCATGTGAATCTCGTGTAATTCTAAAGACTTTAAAAAAATGCCCGTATACTCTGGGAATTATAACGCAAGTGCCAAGGAACCGCTTGAAAGCATTTTCGTATAATCTTCACACATTGCATCCCATTGCACTACTTTTAATATATCCTAGACAAAACACCTTATTGCCCACAAATCCATACATTTATTAAGAGACATTTCGTACTTGCAACATTGCACTTTATGTACTTCAAATGGTATAAAAACTAAAGGAAAAAATATGCATTACTTATTTCTATCTAAAAATTATTTTATCTTCTCAAGAACTCTGAGTGTTGTTTTCTCTCTGGACATTATTTCACGAATAACGATTCTAAGTTGGTCACCAATGCTTATTCCGACGCCACTTCCTTCCAATTAGGTCAAATTGGCACCCGAAAAACGATCGCTGAGCGAGAAGCGGCGAACGCTGAACAGAACAGAAGGCGGGACGGGGCGGGACGGGGCGGGGCGGGGATGTCGGAGGCCGCCAGCAGCGTTCGGCGACACGAGGTTTGGGCGCCGGCGCGCTGTTAGACACGCACGGGCGGGGGCGGAGGTGGGGGCGGAGGGCGCGTCGGAGTAGACGGCGCTCCAATCAGAGCTCCCTCGCGCGCAGGCGGCGCCCGCATTCATTACGACGCAGAGTAATTAGACGGACCGCCTGCCGCTCTGGCGCAGGGCGGGCGCGAGGGCGGGCGCTGGCGCGGGGCGGGGCGGGGGCGGAGGGACGGCAAGCAAGAGGGTGGAGGGCGGGGAGGGCAAGGGCGGCACGGGAGGACCTGGCGCCGGAGGGCGGGGGCGAGCGCAAGGACGATCGCTGGGGTGGGGAGGGGAGGGGCGGGGCGGGGGCGGAGGGACGGCAAGCAAGAGGGCGGAGGGCGGGGAGGGCAAAGGGCGGCACGGGGAGGACCTGGCGCCGGAGGGCGGGGGCGAGCGCAAGGACGATCGCTGGCGTGGGGAGGGGAGGGGGCGGAGCCGGGCTGGGCGAGGGCAGCATAGGAACCAGGTCGGGGGTGGGCGTGCAGGACAGGGGGCGGGCACAGTCACGGGCGCTGAGGCGTTGACAACAACAGAGGGTGGGTCGAGGAGGGGCTGGTGCGGAGAGGCATGATAGAAGGGCGCGATTGCGGGGGCGGGGAAGGGACGGTTCGGGGGCGGGGAGCGAGCGCGCGGGCGCACGCGGATGTGGGTACGGATTGCGGGGGCAGGGGACGGCGTGCGCAGAGGAGGGCAGAGCGAGAGATAGGCAGAGATCTCACAGAGAGACGCGGTGATTGAGAAAGTGCGATAGCTGAAGCAGGAAAACAGTGACAGCGAAATGATTGGTGTGGAAGAGAGCGGAAAGGACGGGTTGAGGGAAAGGAAAGGATATTGTTGGAGAGATAAAGAGTCCGCGATTAGTGATGTGATTGGTGGATTGTGTAAACCCACGAGGTGAGAAAGGACTTGAAAAAGAGCAAACGAATGCCGGGACAAAGAAGGAGTCAGGGAACCGTAGGGTTTGTACTGGCAAGGTATCGTAAAAGGCAGAAAAAATGATGAGATGGGTGCTGGCCAGTTGGAAGCCTGATAATGTTACATTCTCTGGAGGAAATATATGTGAAAGAAGATTGTCAGAAGGGAAGGATAGAAAAAAGGCGGGGGGTGATGCGGGGGGGGGGAGTGGCAGCGAGGAAAATGCAACAGTGAGCATGCCAGAGTCCGCGAAATATAAGAAATTTGAAAGTGAAGAGGGCAACGACGAGGGCAAAAGTCGGAGCCACTAAATAGTGGCGTGAAGGGATTCGCGAGAAAATCAAATTCATGGCAATGGTTAGAATACTAAGTGCTGTTCGCGGAGAGAGAAAGAAAACTGTCAGGAGGTTGTTACGTTGGCGGGGAAGTGAGCAGGTTATAGTGAGACACAAACAGCAGGGGAGGCGAGGTAAAACACGAGGGCGGGGCGTGCGCTGGAGAGTGAGGTAGGCAAACAAATGGAAAGGTCGACAGGGAATGGTAGGAAAGTGGGCGCAGTAGCCAGAGTAGGGAAAGAGTATTTTCATTCTTCTTTTTACAAACAGCTAAAGCAAATGAGTCAATTGTACTCGTGTAATGCACCGCGTATGCGGGTGGATCAAACATGCGGGCGGTGATTCAAAAAGCAGTCCTTATTCAAATAGTTGTGTCAAGTTATCTTTGCAAAACAGTCGACCAGGTTGGCTCGCTTCGTTCGGGCGTTTCCAAGTCGACGCCTGGGCTGCGGCCTTCTGGCTCCCATTAGCGTAAAACCTCTTTGAGTCAACCAAAGAACCGCAAAATTATCGACGCAATTTACGCCAAAACATATACGGATTATGATGATTCACTTCCTTTGCGTAACTACAACTAAAATATTACTTCTTAACTAGATACGCCCGTCTACGTGTTTCTATATAGGAAGGGCCGAAAGTAACTTCCCATTAACGAGAGTTCATTCAAATTATATACTCTCATCATTTATAGTACACTGTTTCAAATTGTTTTCCCGCATTGACACATCTACAAAGCATGCGAATAGACGTTTTAGGACTCACAGCTTCTAATGCTTTCCTTTTTTTCTCTCCTCTTAATGATACCTATGTTAATGCCTACCCGATATATATGGCAGTCCATCATTGATCCACTTGCTTCAAAACGTTTCCGTAAATTGAATACCGCCTTCTGTGTCGGTGGAACAGTATTGAAATGTTTCATTTCACTCATCGGTTATCAACGCATAACCACGTTTTTACCACCTTTGAATACAAAAAGTCATTTCTTCTTTCGACCACATATCACGGCAACGTGACAAATGTAATAAAACTATAACTAAACATCTGACAGCGGATGATTGTTTATCATTGCACTCTAGGGTGTCTGTAAGTTACTTAATATCATAATGTATGAATGTCAAAGGCGCGAAATTACAATTCACTCTAGATTAAAACCATAATAGAGTAGAAGTAATAATGGGTAATAACTATTGGCCCACCAGGTATATGTTTTACCTATTTATAATAAAAACACTCATGTGCCGGGGCGACGAGAAGACCGAAATGGACGGAGAACAGGACGAGCAGATTACAGGGAGGTTGCAGGAGAGAGGCGCAATAGATCTCAGGTCGATTTAGAACTACCAACCCCCCTCAATTGTTACTAATTGTCCTCTCATCTAATTACAAGTATAGTTATAGCCCTTGTTTTCCATAAAAATGAAATAAAACAACAACATTTTTTAATAATGCGCCCGAGTATTACTTGATTCTAACTGCTAATTAAACGAAACGAGATACTATATCTGTGTTTACGATTTGTACAAAGAATATAACTATACTCTTACTCGCATTGCTTTCGGAAGAGAGTTGAAAACTGCACGCGTTCGTTCATCTGCTAAAAGTAAACGTGATCTCTCAGTTAAGTATGAGAAATTCCTTTTTAATTAACAAAAATATAATTAGTTATTTTACACAGGTATAAGTTAGTAAAGCTAGGAGGATTGGCAGCAGTGCGGAGAGAGGGTCGGGGGAGGCGCGTAGATGGCGCGAGGGCGGAAGGAAGGAAGGAAGGTGGAAGGAGGGTGGGAGGGAAGGAGGGTGTATGGAAGGGCTAGCCCGCGAAGGGTGGGAAGAGGGAGGGAGGGGGAGGGAGGGGGAGAGAGGGAGGAAGAGCGAAACGGAAGGAGGAAGGGAAGGAGGGTGCATGGAAGGACGGACCAGGGGTGGGAGGGAGGGAGGGAAGTGAAGACAGCGCCGCAGGCCGGGGTGCTGACGAAACGTCTGGCGTAGCGACGCGTCGCGCTTCGCAGCTGTTCCCACGTGCAGACCTTGCTCCAAACCGCTCCTTCTCGGAGAAGGGGCCGTAATGGATTTCCTTCAGACTTTAGAGCCACACATAACGATACGTGGCAGCGAGATGTTCCGCACAGCCTTTAGTGTTCATAACATGTTCTGTTAATCAACACTTTCGTGCAATACTGATTCACGTCATCATGCTTTCACAAAATTTAAATTCCTCTTCAGAGGATAAATTTCGTTCAATAGTTAAAACACGATAACATAAATAAAACGATAGAACTTCAATCGATTCAAACTTGAATAGGATTTCAATACTTCAATATTCATTTTATTATTTTTTAAAGTGTCGTATACCCCTATCAATCATTGTTATTTATATTTTATCAAGTTTCAACTTTGAGATCAAAGGTAAATGTTTCCGTTCAACTTTAGTATAATCGTAACATATATTCGTCTTTTATCTTTCTTTATTATTACTACGTCCTTCACTTTTATGCTATTCACGTCATTCCCAAATATCTTCATAACTGTTAGTTCGACGTGAAGTTTGAAAAAAAAAGACAAACTATATCACAGATTTTTTTTTAAAAAGGCGATGCACATCGTTAATGATACTATGCAAACTGTACCACTTCTTTCCACTCTCTGTGAGCAGAAAAGTATCCAAATTACCTCCGACGACACAAAAGTTTCCCTTGAAGTAAACAACACCCCCACTCCCAGACAGCGGGGAGGCTGGGGGGGGGGGTGCTGTTGTTGACAGAGAGTGTTAGGCGCTAAATTAGACGCGTTTTATATTGCCGTCTTGGCTGCAGGTTGGCGAGCAATTTCGAGTTGCGAGCACTCGCAGGCAATTTCGCCCGCGCTAATTGCGCCGTGACAAATTGGCGGCTGCGCGCGCGTCGCCCGCCACGCCCTCCTCTCCCTGCGCCGCGTCGCGCCGCGCCGCGTCGCGCACCCGCGAATTGTCCCTCGAAGAGGACGCCGCGCGCGTTGTCATGGAGACCCGCGAACAATTGAAGACCAACGGCAATAACGTACTACACCACTACACCAAGTCCGTCATATCATTTTCTACTAATATACTTTCAAAATTCCCTAAAGACATATTTCATCCACCTTAAATTCTAAATTTACAATGTATTAGCCTTCTACCCTACATTTTATTTACAAATTTCATTTTGTTAGTAACATAACCTCCTTTCAAAATGTAAATGTTAATAACTCCTACTTCAAGTTTCTTTGAGAATCAAATCACCTCTAGTTGAATCACCAAATCACCTCTAGTTTATTTGTAATGTTCAAACCTCCGAAAAACGAACTTGTCGAACAGGTAGAAATGATTTTAAAAAAGGAATTGTCCCTCGAAGAGAATGCCGCGTGCATTTTCATGGAGACCCGCGAATAATTGAAGATCTCGGAGCAATAACATGCTATTGCCACTATACTAAGTTTTAATAAAAAGGAAAGAAAAAGTTTAAATTAGGAAAAAGTAATTAGGAATAAAAACATTAATAGGAGTTAAAAAAATTAATTTAAGAATTGCGTTGCTATCTTGCGGTGAATCTTTAAAATAAAATCCTTACATATAGAGACATCTGTCGTGCACAGAAATACACAATTTCATCAGAAAGGTGGCATATCATTTTATTGCTCTGAGGTCTTCAATTATAAAACAGTTGATCGATCTTTGCCAACGCACTGTTAGATATGGCTAAGGGTAGTGAGAGTATGTTATTTTGTTTTCTTTCTCAGTAGAGGTAGTTTTCTTCCAATATGTTGATGGATTGATTTCAGCAATTTGAGTTGGATGTAATGCAACATTTCGAAAAAGTGCGTTTCATTACTTTTATATTCAATACGTAATCAGACACCCCGCAAGGAATTGAGAAGCTTATTTTCACATAGACTTGTATCCAAGAAGTAAAATTTTCCATTATAAGCAAATAAAACTATTAACAGATAAATTATTGTCATATGTGGGTATAAGGAAAGCAAAAAAGTGTCTATGTGTTTTCTTTGTCAACACTTGCACTTTTCTTCCAAAGTAGTGGTGTATTGTTTTCGGAACTTTAATTGGATTTATTGCATTTTTTCGAAAAAATGCGATGATTTAAGCACATTATTTAAAACATTCATTCAGGCACTCAAACAATTGAAGAGTTTATTTTAATTTGAAGGAACTTCACTCTAAGAAGATAAGTTTTACAATGAAATACATTCTAAGTTAACAACACTATTATAAATAAATATCAGAAATGCCTTAAATTCATTGAAAGGTCATATTTTTTATTCATTCAGATTTTTAAAGGAAGAGAATAATTATACTCACATGGCTTTTGTAGACTTCCAAAACCGGGTTTGATGTCATTTAATCTGTGAAGGAAAACAAATGGATTTCTGTTTGAATTTGGTTCTGAATCATCATTAAAACACTACTTTAATTTACTTAGTACTGATCTATTAAAAATAATTCATTTCTCCAAATTGACAAGCGTACATTAATCTATATAAAGATGAATTTCCAATTGTAATACATGAAAATATACTATCTGCACATTCATAAATAGACTATATCATATAGAATGGTAAGCAACAATGTATCTTTCACACTCATTTCAAACCGAAACAAGGTTATTCTATGATAGAAGAAAAACTTTTATTTGAGTTCCTTTCTGCTAATCTCTGTTCCATATTGTCAACAATTTTGTACATACAAATCAGATTGCCGCTACTGTACCAAAGCAAAAATTTTAAGTACTTATAATTAAGGACTGCCAAGAAGATAGTTTTGGAGTGTATGTATTCCATCAAGGAATAGTTGTATTTTATAACATATTTACGTATGGGTACGCTAATGCATACGTATCGCATATGGTGAACTAGTCATTAAATATGCACATGTAATTTGTACTACAGAAATAAATATTTTATTAAACAAAGTTTACTCTAATTCATTCACATCCTTCATCTTCCATTCCTAGATCCTCCTTCAGAACTCTGACATTGCATTAGATATTTTTCTAAGTAATGAGATTTCTAATAATTGACTTTAAGAGTACACATTTTAATATTCCAAATTACATTTTCATGTATGGATGCAGCTAATATTCATTACAAATACTTGTTGCTTCAAGAGGAGAAGAATATATAAAATTGTAATGATATTCCGACTCATCACTAATCTAGATAGTTCGTAGTGTTCTCATCGCAAAATTTAGACAATATAAAATATTATAATACAATAATATAATAATAAGTATAATGCACTTACTTAAAACTAAGAACAAACTTAATGGGAAGAGGAACTTTTGCAAGAAAACAGAAACTTTTGTTAAAAATACGATATGAAACGTAATATTTTAAATACATTTAACCTTAAAATTTACTGGAAGAGTTATGTACCTTCAGGGCGTGGCTACTAAGAACAAATATTATAAAAATTGGTGTCGCTTTCAGGAATATTACGTACGGAGAATTTCTGGTATCTTCATGTTTTAAGATAAGAAATATTATGAGAGAAGTAAGAAGGTACAAGTACATCCGTATTTAATTTTTTGAAGAAAGAACACTAACTATAGAACATAAGTCGATCTTTTAATTCAACATTTGATTTGCTTAACATTCACGATAGAGAAAGCATTTGATACGTAAAAAATAAAAAAAATAAAAAGTACCGTATTAATGTTAAGCACTAAGCGACATACTTGCACTTCGTCAGTGATTTTGTGGCAGATGGTCTCCTTTTGCCAAGTTTAACGTAGTTTACGCGGCACTAAATATTAAACGCGTTCAGAGCACGCAATGTATTGGACACCAACGAAATTAACGAAACCTCTACATTAACTTTAGAATATGGATTCCAGCACAAGCAGTCTACCTCAATAAAAGTTAAGATGTCAAAAATTTCAAAATAACTATTTTCATTAACGGATGGTCTTTACTTAATGTACATTAATTTCGACACTTTCCTATAATTTTCAATTCTATCTGTAAATGTAGTAGTTAATAAATCATTTTTCCAATATTAATGAAATTTTGTTTCAATCTTTAAAACAAATCAAAAGATACTATGT
The DNA here is from genome assembly GCA_038098605.1 of Gryllus longicercus. NCBI lineage: Eukaryota > Metazoa > Arthropoda > Insecta > Orthoptera > Gryllidae > Gryllus > Gryllus longicercus. The sequence continues at coordinate 308,463 of JAZDUA010000971.1, read as the reverse complement.
ACATTAGATTTCGTAAAAAACATCCCATTACACTTTCCTTTTCCCTTTCCCACCAGTTAAAGTTGAATTTATACACCATAAACTTCATATACATATACTTCAAGTTTATTGTGAACATTTCGAACATTTTGAGGAAATCCACCAAAGTATGTCAACATTTTCTGAAAACTCATAAAAGTTTCTAATAAATGCATTTTGATTCATTCTGATAGTGTAATTACACTCTGAGTAATTGAAGGTGAAATCTGAAAATTACTTCCGACGAAGAGGGGCAAGGATGGGCGTTCGTGGATGGCCGTCGGGCGGAGATCAGTATTATGTGAGAAGACAACAATCATGTATCCAAAATCAATCTATCCAAACCTACTGTCATCTCTACAAATCTCTATCGTGCATTCAGTTGTTATTATTATTTCTAAGCTCCTAATTGCTGCCCGGCGGGGCTGCAGGCCGAAAGGATATTAAAGGGCGACAGACGAACTACCCTCTGTATCTTTGGCCTTCATTGTTAGCCATCCTCGCATTCCTATTACTATGTGGGTGTGACACAAGCGACTTAGGACGTGCCACCTGCACTTATGCAGTGTGTATCGCGCAAGTGCAAAGCGAGGGCGAAGTACACAGCAACCTGCGTGGGTTCCAGCACATTTACGATACGAGTGGTAAAGGTGACATTTGATTTTGCGAATAGGAAATGTTGAGGCAGGAGCCGGGTGGCGCAATACCACGAGAAAGATTAAATTCCATTCAACATGTCCGTTATACAGTATTTTTTTCAAAAAATGTCTTACCAACTTTCATTTTATATTAATTCAAGTAAACAAATCATTTAATTTGTTTACCATGTTACACTATGAGCAGTTGTAGCTGATCAGATGAAAGTATTTTGTTTCCGTTGTTGTAATTCACAATTTTATCTGAACATTTGAGAATCGAAGAAAGCGCTTTTACTAGTGACTATCTAACTACATATTTAAGAGGGTCCAAACTGATATTGCGTTCATCTCGGATGAAAGATTGTTTTTACTCAATACCAGTGATTTCAACTGTATCTCCAGAAACGAACGAAACGCAGCATTTTGAGAACGAATATTAACGGGCACAGGGACTACTCTTGTTATGTCCGAAACATCCATCCGATGGTTCTGAAAATTGTCAACTACCGGCAAAGTACCCAGGACGCATGACTGTCGGCCGAAGGTCGCTGATGGCAAGTGAATTGGGAACTTGCTTACTGGAAAACTTATCATAATGGTGAGAAATATACACGAAATTTATAAATCTAAATTTGAGTTGCATAAAAAAATTAAGTTTTGCGAATTTCAGATTTTTTCTATGAATTTTGGACCTGTAATCATTTTTATAAGCGTAAATTTTTATTAGTACAAAAAATTCGAGCTGTAGTTTTGAGTAGATTTTTAAAATGCCTTCATATAAAGTTGACAAAAATATTAAAATATCCGTTTGAAATCTGAGAGGCCGTGTTTTAGGCAGGATCGATAGGAGAATATACATTTGGTAAAATTCCCATGTACAGTTTAGTTACTGAGTGTCTACGCACGAAATACACTCTGGGCCCGGCCAGTTTAAAAAATAGTTAAATGTCTCTTTATAATAAACAAATAAAAGCATTGTAAGTTTATAGAGCTATCTATTAGCCTTCGTCATGTTTCATAGCAGGCATAACTGAAAAACAAAAATAAAATATCATGAAATCAACAAAACAATTGTTTCATTCTGGACGAAGATAAAGGCAAAGGAGTTTCAGTGCCACCTCAACTCAATATCACTTCGAATGCATTCGTGGATATTGAAAATACGATGTCAGGCGTGTATTCCACGAATTCATTACCTTTAGCCGTTGTTCGTATTCTCCCTTATTAACACAAAACATCCTTGAGTCCTTAAACGACAAATTTACAACTCATTTTATTCTGAAATACACATTCAACTTATCTTGACTCATTCTTCCTTCTAACTACTACTAATTTCAACTTAATTTCTCGCAAACACGCTAATTCTACACGTGTGTCATTTATCTAATCGCTTAAGGTTTTCATCAACAAAAAAATTCTCGCGGGCGGGAGGAGTAGCATTAATAAGGGTTGGTGGGAGAGGCGGGGTGGTGGTGGGTTGATGGAGATAGGGTGAGGAGCACTGACGGATCCATGCCCCTCCCCCCACACACAAAAAAGACCTAGACTTTCAGTTTGTTATTTCTTTTACTTGGGAAAATTGATTGAAATATTTATTTATTTTTCAATTATGTAATTATTTAAACAATAAATTGCTCTGTAATATATCTCATCACCATCTTCCTTTACCGATTAGGAATATTGCCTGTTCCAACCTCTTTTCATCTCATTCTTGGCCTTCCAATGTTTCTATTTCCTCTCGGCTTATAATTCAGAGATTGCCCTGGAAGTCTGTCTTGCGGCATATTTCCAATATGGGTCACCCATTGCTGTCTATACTTCTTAATTTTGTCATGTACTGTTTCTTTCTGCCCTAGTTCTTACCTTATTTTCTCACTTTATAATCTGGTCTCATAATGTGTAGCCCTTTACTCCTCTAAAAATATAACTCCTGGTGAATCTGCTGATTCAATCCTCATAAAATCTTCTTGTTTTTGAATCCAGGTTTCACATCCATTCAGTGGAACTGGGGGGGGGGGCATAATACCATAAAACTTTAAGTAGGTTTCTTTTTGTTCTTTCTTTTTAAACGTTCTACTTATAGATCCACATATTGCTTGAAATTTATGGATCTTGCTGGTGATCTCCCTATATCTTTCATATGTAATTTCACACCCTAGGTAGTTAAAATGCGTTAAAACCATATTCTGAAGCGCACTCTTTGCCTTTATTGATTATTTTATTATATTGTTCTTTATTATTTAAAAGCCATTACTTTTGTGTTAATAAATGATACTATCTGATCGTACTCCATAAAAATTTGCTCCAGATGGCGAATAGATCTCTGTAAATCATTTTCGTTTTCATATAGAATATGCATATAAACGATGATTTAAAAAAGTATTTTTCCCCGGGTAAATTCCTGAGCGCACCACGTTCTTCCATCTTTTAATTATACATCCCAGATATATTTTAAAGAGTGTTCTCGAAAGACTGTCTTTCTGCCTTATCCTTTTATTTATAATCCTCTTTCCGAAAACAAATCCATTGTATTTTACTGTGATATTCTCATACATACTTTTCACCACTTGCAATAGATGACTTGAGTAGCCTTCTTTCATAATGCTCCATCGGTTGACATTAAAACCTTCTCAATATCCACGAAGGTTAGATGTGTTTCTCTATTAAACTCCACTCGTTTCTCAATTACTTGTTTTAATGTAAATATGTCATCCATTGTCGAACGACATTTTCTAATCCCTGTTCTTCCTGAGGTAGAGTGCAGTCTGCAATTGGAGCTATCCTGTTATTCATGATTTTTGTATTTACTCTGTAACATGAGTTAAGTAGGCAAATATCCCTGTAGTTGTGACATTTACTCCGATCTCCTGTTTTAAAACATGGAGTAATTAACGAATCTAACCATTCATCGGATATTGCACATCTTTGCCAAGCATTCATATCTTAGTAACACATTAGATATATTCGTAACATGTCTACAGTACATAAATGCAATATAATAACAAATATGTTTAGCATATTATTTAATTAAAATCTACGATGCGCCCCCACCAATGACGGGCTGGATGCGCCCCTGGTGAGCGGGTACAGCGGTGACGGCGAGGGCGGAGTGCAATGCGGAGGCGGAGGAGGAGGAGGGGGGGCGTCATAAAAATAAAGCGACCTGAGCGCCGCCTCGTCGCGAGTAACCCTCCGCAAAAGCCGTGGGAGCGCGTGGGAGCGAAGTGTGCGTCGTCGTCTCTGGCGCCTCTTCCGGCTCTTTCAGGCGCCCGCCGCACATGGTACCAACGGTCCGCGGAAAGAAGCTAAAGAACGGTTCCGTGACGTTACCTGCTTTTCCGGGGACAGGATTATAGAACTAAAGCCCCTTCCTAAATTAAATAAATAAATAAATAAATAAATAAGTAAATAAGTAAATAAGTAAATAAGTAAATAAATAAATAAATTAAAAATAATAAATAAATAAATAAATAAATAAATAAATAAATAAATAAATAAATAAATAAATAAATAAATAAATAAATAAATAAATAAATAAATAAATAAATAAATAAATAAATAAATAAATAAATAAATAAATAAATAAATAAATAAATAAATAAATAAATAAATAAAATAAATTGCAACACCAAGGAGGGGACATACAGTTACAACGAAGTGTATTCCACAAATTATGAATATTACAAGAAAACAATGATTTTTATTACAGAACTGTACAAGCATTTGGATCTTTAGTTCATGCACTTTGACCACCACGTGCGGCCCTCCTGTAGCCCACGTGCGAGCCTGTAGACGTCGTGGCGTAGATTCATGAACATGCTGCTGGGGAACACACTCCCACGCAGTTTCTATGCGCGACCACAAAGCATCGACACTGCCTGCAGGAGGACCAGATCAAACAAGTTGCCGACCGATCATATCCCAGACATGTTCCGCATGACAAGCGAACGTGCAGGCCAGCGAAACAGTGGTACCCGTCGTTCTTCGCAGAATTCTTGCGAATTCCTCTCCGCATGCGGTCGGGCACTATCCTGCTGAATTATGGTATGTGGATCTGCTTGCAGGAGGAGCAGTACCTCGGGCTCTAAAACCTCCCTGATGAAGCGGTTGCTGTTGAGATTGCCCTCAATACGTATGAGGCGAGATCGCACATTGTAGGCAATGGCGCCCCAAACCAACACACCTGGCGTTTGTCCGCTATGGCGCGGAAGAATGCAACCTGGACGATTTTCACAACCACCACTGTATAAATGTACTATACTATGAAATTGTGATGGCTGATTGTTGTTCGTGAAAAAATTATTGTTAAAATATTAAGTTTATTGCATTCCAAAACTTATTTCATTTATTAAATTAATTAGTCCACTTCCTCTTCTAGACTGCATGCTAGCTTTTCGAGGTGCGATCCCGGTTCGATTGCAGGTCGGACCGAAAGAGAGCTGTTATTTTCTTATACTTTTTCTCAGTTTCTACAGCTGTATGACGAAAGAAAATCTCAGGTAGGGCATGCATGCTAGATACGTGATGTGAATACGTCGTGCTAGACTAACCCACATGCGTAGACAATAAAAAAACAGGTCGCAGACTTGGGACACCGCTAGGTGTTGAAAGTCGGATTTATCTCATCAAAAAATGCTGAATACATACATGCATACATACATAAACATGAATTATTCTCAGTACACAGTACAACAGTGGAGATGGCGGAGATGGTGTAACGGTTAGCGTTTCGGACTGTTGTACCCAAGTTGGCGGGTTCAAACCCGATCTAAGCCGTGGATTTTTCAGGGCGAAAAAATCCTTCGTACGCCTTCCTTCGGAGGGGAAGTAAAGCCGGCTGTCCCATGTTCGTAGATTTACTAGCATGTAAAAGATCCTCAAGCCTAAATGACGTAGCCTCTGAGCTAAATTCAAATCGCCTGTTTCTCGCCCAAGAAATACCTCCTTCCTCTGCTAGTTGGTGAAAGGAGCGTAGCGAAATTTGCGTGGTCAGACGGAAGAGCAGGCCTAATGGCCTAAGTCTCGCCACGTAAAATAAGGCATTAATTCAATTCAATTCAATTCAACAGTTCCTTACATACCAAGAATATCCAAAACGCTGCTGCATGTGAATAGCAAATATTGATTAGCGGACTGTCTCTTCCTTGGAGCAACTATGCCGAATGACTTCAGCTCTGTCGTAAGTAGAGGCGCAACATATTTGTGAATCCAGTCGGTACGTGCAGTATGAGAATATGACGAATAGTCCAATAAAATATTCGCTTTTTTCAGTCAAATCAGAAACGTTTTTTATTGTCAATGTATTTTTTCCAACTTCCTGGGTATGTAATAAAACTATAGATACCTCTCTCATGGCCGGAGGCTGCATAGCTTTCTTAAAATTCCCGCACGCAATGGAAATAAGTAATATAGATGGAACCTTGACATCACGGTTACTGTGACTACACACTTAGGAAGAGCTGAAATTGTTTCTACAAATCTGGCATTCACGAAATCCAAAAACCATCCAAACTAATTCCTTACCAAAGAATTCAACATCTTTCCGTTAGTGAATCAGTCCAGTGATAATGAATTTTCTCCAGAGGAAGTAACGAAAAGAAAAGTTTGTATGTTATCATACTGAGTAGGCTACTTTAGTTCTAATATAGTCAGTAAAATAAGGGTCTACATCACAAACAATTTATCGTTTGCGCTATCCCACCACAGCAATAGTTTTTTTATTGTCGTGTAAATTCGTGCGTTATCTTTCTAGTCATAGACGCGATCTCGTATCTATTAACTCGAAGACTATGTGAAACTTCCCGAGCCTTACATCCAGCTTTACATTGTATCTTTATCACTTAAGTCCTTCAATTGTCTTTTAATAAATCGTTCTTAAGTCTTCATTCAACAAGTATACGGTTGAATGTCGAACCTTTGACCCCAATTTCTTCCGGGAGCTTAGTCTGAAACAAGGTGGTACAGTCTTTGTTCTCTTACACAGGTGTGACAGATCTAGCTTCAACGACGGTGCGAACGTCTTACATATTTAGAATGTCTGCTTCGAGGATCAGAGACACGGCGCGGAAAGTAGGTCGGCAGGGCGTTCGCAAACATCCCAGAGAAAAGGTAATGAATATACAGCTGGGACTCAGACAACAGGAAGGGAGGGAACGGAGACAATGGAGGGAGAGGAAGGGTAGAATAAGGAAAGGAGTCAAGAATTGGAGGAGTATGAAGATGGATGAGAACCAAGGAGAATAAATGAGAGAGACAGAGGGAGAAAGAGAGAAAGAGAGAGCCAGAGAGAGACAGAGGGAGGAAGAGGGAGAAAGAGAGAGAAAGAGAGAAAAAAGAGAGAAAAAGAGAGAGAAAGAGAGAGAAAGAGAGAAAAAGAGAGAGAAAGAGAGAAAGAGAAAGAGAGAGAAAGAGAGAGAAAGAGAGAAAATGAGAGAAAAATAGAGAAAATGAGAGAAAAAGAGAGAAAATGAGAGAAAAAGAGAGAAAATGAGAGAAAAAGAGAGAAAATGAGAGAAAAGAGAGAAAAAGAGAGAAACAGAGAGAAACAGAGAGAAACAGAGAGAAACAGAGAGAAAGAGAGAGAATAAGAGAAAAAGAGCAAAACAGAGAGAAACAGAGAGAAGCAGAGAGAAACAGAGAAACAGAGAAACAGAGAGAAACAGAGAGAGAGAGAGAGAGAGAGAGAGAGAGAGAGAGAGAGAGAGAATGTAGGAATGGAAAATAGGATCCAAAAGATGATAGAAATGTTGGAAAAGAAATGTCTGCAATATTAGTACATTACATTTATCGATACGAGTTTTTTTTAGTTTTTTTATCTCCATTCTAAATTACTGTTTTGCTTATAGTATTGGTCATTACAAATCAATAATGGAAACGTCTAACTCAAATCCCTTTTTCAGTTAAAAAATTGACTTGTTGAATCGATTATAAACACTTTTAAATATACAAGCATTACAAAGAATAGATCAGTAAAGGAGGAAAAGATAATGAACAAATATATGTAAAAAGGAAAAGAAAGAAAGAATGACAGATTAGGAAGAACAATTGGATGCTAACAGACAGGTAAAGTAAGGAAGGAATAAAAGTTGGAGAGAACAAAATTAACCAGAAGAGAAATGCTAAAAAGTGCTCGTGTAATCGCAGAAGAGAATAAAGGGAAGCAGAACGAGAACGAAACAATAGAAGGAGCATATGAATGAGTGTAGAAAGAAAACGTTGAAAGAAGAAAACAATGAGAGTGTTTGTAAGGAGATAAAAGGAATAAAGTGGTAATTAAAATGGAATGAACGGAAGGATAGATATTAGAACATAGACAGAAATCTTACGAGTATCCGTCGACATAACTCAAGAGAAACGTGAGAAGAAGGGGAGAGTTCATAAAAATACTACAGGAAAACAAACAAGAGAGAAGAAATGGATAAAACTATAAAATCAAGAAGGAGAAAAGCAAAATAATCGAGTCGAACGGATGAAGTGGGTCACGTTGAAAGGAGAGAGGGGAAAGGAAAATATGATCAAAGACAGAAAAAACTGAAAGTGTATATAACGTAAAGTCAAAGAAGAGAAGAGCATGCAATCAGGGAGCAAACGATATGGGTAAGGCAGGCAGATGAATGAGTAAAGAAGGTAGATGAGTGAAATAGTATAATATCTACGCCGAAGCCGTACAGCTGTACCTGAAATGGGCGACTGATATTGATGGCACCGTGACTATTTTGTTGGGTTATGAATGAGCAATAGCGAAGACAGGTAGCGAAAACAGGAGAACCCCGACAAAAACTTATCGTGAAACCACTTTGCCTACCTCAAATAGCACATGAATTGCCCGGGATATGAACACCGATACCCAGAGGCGAAGGTGAGTGATCTGACCACTATTCACCTAATTAATTACAGTGACTTCTGACGTTCAATCAGATGGGAGAAAGTTGTCGAATCAGGAGCTTCAGTACCAAAATTGAAGTCGTAACGAAACTCAGGAATGCATAACCACGTCCATTTGATTGAACATCAGAAGTCACTATAATCAAATCGGAGTATATACCGCCTGCCGTCTAGTGAGGCCGGAATACGCAAAACGCACATGCAGACGCTGAAGAGCGCCTCTCCTTGACGTGGCCGTGGCCCGCCGCGCGCCGGGAGCGTCCGAGGGCGTGGCGCGGACGTGACGCGGGCGGGGCGTGGGTGTGGCCGCAGGAAGGCGTGACGCCGGCGGCGGGGGCGGCGGCGGCGGGGGCGGAGCGGTAGATGCGCTGGCAGTGGATGCGATAGCGGCAGGGGCGACGGAGGCGGATGCGGCGGTGGCGGTGGCGGTGGCGGTGGCGGTGGCGGTGGCGGTGGCGATGGCGGTGGCGGTGGCGGTGGCGATGGCGGTGGCGATGGCGGTGGCGGTGGTGGCGGCGGTGGCGGTGGCGGTGGCGGTGGCGGTGGCGGTGGTGGCGGCGGTGGCGGTGGCGGTGGCGGTGGCGGTGGCGGTGGCGGTGGCGGCGGCGGCGGTGGCGGTGGCGGTGGCGGTGGGGTGAAGACCTACGGCCGGAGCGGGGGGAGTCGCGATGGCGAGGACGTGGACGGTGGCGAGGATGAGAATGATGTGTGGCGAAGGTGGGAGGTGCGTGGACGTGATGAAGGCAGAGGGAGAAGGCGGGGGTCACTGCAGTGACAGCGGAAAAAGGGCCGAGCGCGGGGGCGGGCATTAGAGCAGGGGAAAAGCAGGGATGGTAACGGGTTAGGGTGCGAAGGTGGTAGTGAAATCAGGCGATATTGAGAGCGGGCGGGGTCTAGAGTGGGTGGGGTCTAGAGTGGACGGAGACCAGAGAGGGCAGGGGGGGGACGGTAACGAGAGGAGTCCAGGGCGGGAGCGGGCGGGGGCGAGAACGGGCGGGGGCGAGAGCGGGCGGGGACGAGTGCGGGCGGGGATGAGAGCGGGTGGAGACGACAGCGGGCGGGGGCGAGAGCGGGCGGGGACGAGTACGGGTGAGGAGGAGTGCGGGCGGGGATGAGAGCGGGCGGGGGTGAGAGCGGGCGGGATGAGAGCGGGCGGGGGTGAGAGCGGGCGGGGGCGAAAGCGGGCGGGGGCGAGAGCGGGCGGGGACGAGTGCGGGCGGGGATGAGAGCGAGCGGGGACGAGAGCGGGCGGGGACGAGTACGGGTGGGGATGAGAGCGGGCGGAGATGAGAGCGGGCGGGGACGAGTACGGACGGGGACGAGTGCGGGCGGGGACGAGTGCGGGCGGGGATGAGAGCGGGCGGGCACGAGAGCGGGCGGGGCCGCGAGTGGGCGGGGCGACAGATGGGAGGGGAAGGTAAGGGAGGCGGTAACGGCGGCGTGAAAGATGAAGACAGCCGGAGTTAGCGTCGGCAGGGTTGCAGTGGCGGGGGAGGCGGAGGCGGAAGCCGGGACAGTAACGAGAGCGGGTAGGGGCGAGTGCGGGCGGGCACGAGAGCGTCCGGGGACGAGAGCGGGCGGGGTGAGAGCGGGCGGAGACGAGTGCGGGCGGAGACGAAAGCGGGTGGGGCGACAGGTGGGGAGGGGAAGGTTGAGGAGGCGGTAACGGCGGCGTGAAAGATGAAGACAGCCGGAGTCAGCGCCGGCGGGGCTGCGGCGGGGGCGGAAGCCGCCTTGCCTCGCGAGGATCTCGTTTCCGAAGGCGCTTGACGACATCGAGAGGAGGATGACGGATCGACGGACGGGGCGGGCGAGGGAAGGTCGAAGCCGGGATGTGACGGGCGCTGGAGTGCAAGGTCGATGAGCATCTTTTTAGGTTGGCATTCATGAAGGTGAGTGCGAGGTCTTCTACTCGATTTTATCAAGCGGCAATTTACATCTCCAAAATATTGCAAAATTTGAGGATTTTTAAATTCTTTATTATAGAGCAGATGAAACATTTAAAAATTATATATTCCTAAAATGTCGAATTGATATTTGTTATATAGTAGGAGCGCTTCTAAACGTAATACAATTCAGGATACGAGAGTGTAACATGATGTAAGTAGGTGCTTGTTTTAAATCTCGCATTGTCTCTTAGAAACAAAGGATCCACTGCGTGAATGCACAACGCAAGGCGTAATGGACTATAGAGGTGCTTATATTATTCGACCAAAGTCAACGACCTCTGTTTGATATATTCCAAGTTATTTCTTTACGTTTTTAAGTCCATATTAAGTGTTTTTAATAAAAAAACTCTATTGTATTTTTGATTGATTTATATTATTTATTTATATATTTATTTTTTAACTATTATTTATTTATAACACATTTTATATTATTATTACAGCTACGACTGATTTTTATAACCCCACAAATCTGGATGGTTTTACATCGCAAAGTACACTACTCTAGAATCAGCTTTTTCAGGTCAATGCACTTGCTCAAGAGAGCTAAATTTAGAACATAATTAGGTTGAGAGCGGTGTTCAGTAACGTCAATCTTGCAGTAGCCACTCATATGTTCTGTGCCGGCGGGCTGTCCACGACTGCCCTTGATCGACGAAGCGATGCTGCTGCATCCTACATTGCGCCCGGAACCACTATACCAAGCGAGAAATGTTCTTATGTTGTTGTTCTTGTGTCAAGTTGACAGTTCTTGAACAGAATATAAGACCTCAAATGTATTTCCAATCCTGATTAATAATAAAACGCAAGGACAAACAGAAAGAGATAAATCAAACAGTGCCATGTAGCCTATCTTTAGATTTTTTTCCTTGCATTTTTAGTACTGCAGGCTTAACCTCTTTAGGCTTAGAGGATGTTAGGAATTTTCTCTTTCATTATTTTCCGATTATCTATAGATTTAATTATAAATAGTTCCGATCTGTCTACAAAGCAAGGAAAGTAGCACAAAAAATTGGTAGAACTAATCAAAATAATGCGATAGCAAATGATTGAAAAACAATTAACATATTCACTAGAGTTAACACTTAATCTAAAAAAATTAATTGTAGTACAATTACGAAGAATTCATTTCAAAGCGTCCGTCATAGTCCGAAAAAAATGGACGATGCTTCTCTTTCCGTCTTACGCGCAGGATTACTCCGCTAATCACTAACGAGCGCTCGCTTCCGTGATCTTCGCAAGGCGAGGGGATATTCAGTGAGCGCAATGGCTTCCTGGCCGACGTTTCTACCCATCAAATGCGGAAACTGAGCGTCATGACTGGAACGAAAACAGATGTAGACGCTGCTTTTTATTTCAATCTCATTAAACGAGATTTCATCTGCGCAAGGATATGGTTTTGAAAAACCATCTCTACAAATCATTTTGCCATGAAATAAGGTTATTTCAATAATTGTTCATTTCAAAAACAGTTTCTGTCATTGGACATTCTTATTTAAACCAATGTTTATAAAATCGAATTTTATATTTGGATGTTTCCAAAAACAAATTTCAAAGGTTGCAAGGAGGCATCATAAATTTTAACATTTGTTGAAAGTTGAAATTGTTAGTGACTTGTTTCCAATCACTTTATATAAACTACATAAACAGGCTACTTTCTTCTAGTACAAACTCTTCCATTTTTCTTAACTCACATTTATAACCAATAGTATGCAGAGATAAACATTCTACAAAATGAAAAACATACGTTAATCAAGGAAATAGTTGGAAAATTGCAGAGAACATCACAATCTTCGCTATCATCTCTCAACGTAAAAGTGCGAAGTCGAAAATAATCATTCATTCTCTAGAGTTACTCACAGTTTTATTTTCTCCATATTCACTTGAAATTCTTCAAGTTCAATAAGTTCCGAGACAATATTGTTGGTAGGTATTCGCAAATATATTTTTTAAAATACGATAATAATTCGACTCTAAATTGAAATCAAACTGCAGCGCGATTTACTTGGTAATTCAATTGCTCACTTAAAGATGTCAACATAAGTGTTGCCAATCAAGTGTCGAGAAAGAAAATTATGGCCTATTAAGCAGAAAATACCGTTGAGTTCTGGAATTTAATCAACGCCACCTACATAGGTCGATTTAGGAAGCGTTGGTTTACCTCCTGGCAGTACAACTAAGAAGACAGCGCCAAATCACGAAAAATCACATTTTTTAAAAATGTCTTCAAATCTAGCGCGATCCGAAAACAAACTATCTGTTCCCCATCACGAGACCGAGATGCGTCGAATGACACCTTATATGTCCCGATTGGTGAACGGGAAGTGGTAAGACGTCAGTGACGGAATGGCAAAAACACATATCTGCACGTCCGCACACTCAAGAGCTTTGCTGAAATACTGTAAACTGATGAGAAAAAAAATTCAGTAACAATCATTATTTCTCCATATAAGAAGATAAATCTTTTAAATAGACGTTGAATCTGCTTTACCCGCTTGCTTCTCCTTACGTCATTCACGCAATAATCCATATTATAATACTAACTTTTCACCCTTCATCTTTCTCTTTGTATTTATATATCTTTTTCACATATAACACTTCATTACAACCTCAGAAGTATGTGACAAACGATCGTTCATATACACAATCAAGTTAATACTCAGAATTTAAAATGTGCTTGTAACTGCAAATACGAACAGGTCCAGTGTAATTGGTTCTGATTTCTCGCTTACACGTTGAATAATGACCATGGAAACTCGCATTAATTTAATTTCATAGCTCTGGCTGCTCTCGTTAACTTGTTTTAACATTTAATACCAATAAACAATGTTAAATGCAAACTTCAAACAATAGCTGTTATCGTTAAACGCCATATCACATTTATCCGCATTGAAATATTCAACCTACAAAATTAATTACAGATTGTAGGCATCTATCATATTTTATCACTTGCAAATTCAAAAGGAGATTAACATGATATGACTACTTGAAAAATAAACACGGATATTCAATATTGAAATAAATCTTTTACGGAGAGTACAATTTAACGAGTGAGTTGTTTGAATTCTCAATCAAGTATGACATTTCGACTTGTTTTAGATGTAATTTAAGCCCGACGTGACATTTGGTAAATGTAATAGAAGTTAACAACGAATCTCCAAAAATTGAAGACTACTTAGTCCGGTTGTGACATAGTTAAATGTCGTTTCGTTACCAACGCTTTCGTATGTATATTGCACAAGCATCTTTCAATGGCTTACAACAGACCTGGCCAGCGAGCTAGATTCAGAACTTCACGGCCCGCAAAATGCCCCAAATCGCCGAGACGACTTTCATTTGCCTCCACTTTTCCCTCCGTGGGCGGCCCGCCGTGCTCCTCTTCACGAACCTAGATTTGCCAAAGCTGAGCTTGATATCATGCACGTTGACCCCGTGATACCACCGAATGACCACGGCTACACTGCGCAAGGGCCAGTGCCAGAGGTTTGGTCAGGCATGTGTGTGTTACTCGCCCATTTTGCTGAATTTTAGATATGCAGTAAGAGATGAACAAATATGTCACATGGTTTTTTCTCTTCCGTAGCATCCATAACATTTTCCCCTGACAAACGTTTTAAATGGCAGAAGCCACCCTCCGAATGGTGGAGAAGTAAAGACGTGATTTATGAATTTCAAATAGAAAAATTCAATATTTTCTATATAACGCAATTACAGTATACTATATGTAAACCAAGGCACATTAAAACCCTTTTTAGCTTCTTTTCATAATCAATTTCTGTATCAAATTGCCCTCCCGCGCATGCGTTGCTACTTTCTCTGACGAGTAACGTTCATCGAACAACATTACACTTCTCCACACTCACATATACCTTCACGATACGGCCAACTACAAAGTTTTGGTCATAAGCGCTGGTGTTTGCACGGACAGGTAAAACGGAACGGGAAAACTGTTTCCAGTGCGCACAGACCCGCTAATAAAGCCGCATTGCCCTCCTGGCGGTCGTAAGAGGTGTGACACAATTTGCGTTTCATCTCTCGATTGTCCCTGGCCTTTGTTTTATTGGCAAACTGTTCAAGAATAAATGAAAAAAAGTGTGAAATTGGCTTACTTCATGAAGACGAAATACTTAAGTGGTAGCTAAGCAAACGAAGGGAGATAAGTAAAACATTATTTGTTATTCGCCGTTATCTGCATTGGATATGTGTGTCCGCATCATTCATGCACGTTCTATGATAATTGCAAAGGCCTCCCTGTTGATTTGGAACTGCGTGAGAGAGGAGAGTTAAAGTGATCTATATAGGACTTTTTTGGTCAAGATAACTGACCCCTTTTACCTTAATACGAACATTTTACATTATAACTATTACAGTATTATTATTAATAATATTATTATACGACAACAAAATTGCAAACTCCAAAAAATGTCTTTACGGGCAAGGCCTCCTGCACTGGCTGGACACAAAATTGACTTATAATTCATGTGTTGACATTATATTACATTTGTGTTGTTACAGACTCCTACATTACCACTATACATATCAGTCTCCCTTTTCCACCTTATCAATGTTAAAATTTAACTCCTTTTGGACTCATGAAATCTGTAGGCTTCATCGTTAAGTTGGACGTTTACGGAAAAGTTCATTCCACACTTCTTTCTCTGGTTTTTGCTTGCAGGTGATCCCGAGCCCTTTTTTGAAAGTGTCATTCCAACGCGTGCGATGACATTCCGCAATGCGTCAATTGCCCTGGTCACCCACGCAATTGTTTTTTACGTCCACTGCTTTGATTCTGTCTCATGACACGTCCGCACAATTTTCGTTTTAATCGTCGTGCGTGATTCGCTGCATCTAGAATTCACGTTTTATCTCTAACGTCTGTATTTCTAATTCTGACTCGTAGGCTGATTTACAGTTTTTTTTCTCTTAATCTTTCTTTGACATTCCAGGTATCTGGAAACTTGTGCTTCCGTGGGAGGCCACGTTCGTGCCTCGAATGTAACAAATAGTAGAATGCAAGAGCTGGGTGCAAAAAACGTTAGACGTTTTCTAACATGGGGGTAACGTAGTAGCGAACATAGACGTGGAAATTCCACGCCACCTGAACTTCGCGTGCCTCCTTCGCAACTTCTATTTCGGCCCGCCCGCGTCGCAAGGGGCCTTGCGCTTTCGTGACATGTCGCCGGGTCTTATCGGATCGCGAGAAAGTGGGGAAATATAGCTCGAAAGGAGGGCGCTCCTTGCGTCATTGGCCCCAAGAGATCCCAGCAGTCGGCTCCTTTGAACCGTAGCACGGTACCTGGGAACAGCGAGCATTTTATTCTGACAAACAAAATGAAGACTATGGATAAACGGAATACGTACGAAATGCACATATTTAGTTGAGTAGAAAAACATTAGCAGTAGCAAAGTGAGGTAAATTAATCAAGATAAAAATTATCTGTATTGTGGTGTAAAATGCTTTGAAAATTTGATGTTGGATGTGTTGAAGAGTGCCTTAAATTCATCGCACCGAAGAAGGACGTCATCTTGGAATTATGAAGCCAATGAAATTGGTGCTAAAATAGGCGGTCTTGTAGCGACTCCTGACCGGTCTCCGAACATGTGTGATAGCGTAGTGCATGTAAGTGTGTCTGTATGTAAGGAGTGAGGATTGAAAAAGGAAGAGGAAGGAAAGTTCGCGCGCGGTCCGTGGCCGATTTGTCAAGGTACGATTCCGGCAGTCACCTGGTGTTGATCGAAGAAACCATGGAAAACCATTGATCAGAGCAGCCGGCCACACTAATTATCCTCCAAACAGAGACTGAATAAGACTTTGCTATCTAGCTAGTGTCGAAAATCCTGCCACCGTCTGGACTCGAGCCATAGGCCCGAGCCATAGGCCCGAGCCATAGGCCCATCTCCCGGTCAGCGGCATTGCAGTGACTTCACTTGATACTCTGAGCCGACTCTCCCTGGGCAAGTGTAGAGGCCATGCCCAAACGCACTACGACAAACACCGTACCCCACTATAAATTGGTCAGACTCGAGGCAAAACAACTACTGAAGACCGTTCTGCTCGACAGCGTTCACTCATCCCCCGCAGATACCTCCTTGGCCAGACCCAAATCAAACAAGTAGTAATCAGCAAAAGAAGTAAGGTAGGCCGTAATAATAATAATAATAATAATAATAATAATAATAATAATAATAATAGCCGATCAGATGGCCGAGATCGCTAAGGCAGTAGTGCCGGAGTGGTTTCGGACCAGAAGATCGCGGGTTCGAGTCCCGCCTCGGGCATGGATGTATTTGTGTATGTCTGTATGTGTTGTCCTTTCACCCCCATTATCATCATATCATCATTTCATCATTTCATCTTCCATACCCCCAGGGCTAACAACCGTGGGAGATAAAAATCGGATCCAGCTAAAAATGCTGGTCCCCCCCAAAAATTGTCGCATCTGCCACCGTGATAATAAATAAAAACTGAGCCACGGTAAATGCAGGATGCTTGCAAGCTTGGTCCTAATCGGCCGATTAACGAATAATAATAATAATAATAATAATAATAATAATAATAATAATAATAATAATAATAATAATAATAATAATAATAATAATAATAATAATACGGACGTAATAACGATGATACGATCGTACTAATGGTAATAATAAACAAGAAGGATCACTCTACAATTATGTTGAACTGCACTGAGAAAAGTTATTTAGACAACGAGCTAACGATCATCAAAAGTGTCACACAAAATTGAAACGTTTCCGTAAACATGTTTTTAGTTTACCGAAACATGTTGGGTTATTTTTGTTCTCTGACTTTAAAATGTCACATTATGATTTATTAGTCATAAAAACCTATTTAAACACCCCAATCCAGAACGTATGTATGAAACATTAATTGCTAGAGTTTGTGGGTTAGTACTGTGTCGTGTTGCCAGATGCAAAATAACAGGAATGTTTCATTTTGGGGTCAGTGAAACGTTTTTTTCGATCTGCTTGCCCTCCTCTGGAAATGAGGTAGATATTAGCATATGAAACAGCTATTGAAAAACATTACAAACTACAAATTGTTCCTAGTGAACCAGTTTGAATAGTAAATGAGGCTTGGGTTAGTTATTTTTAGACCACATTTTCGTGGACGGCGAAAAATGCGCAAATAAACTTTAAGCATTGTCAAACTCATAATTTTATGGAGGGTAATTAAATGTCATGTTAAAAGTTGAATATATTATAATCATATCCAAATAGGTTTAAAATATTTTAAATATAAGTTTCCTAATATTCAAACGTCTATTTTTTTTACTTTCCCGACTTAAGAAAGTAAAGAGAAAGTATTGTAATGCTGCAGTAGACAGTGGCGATTTTTTGATAGAATATCCTGGGGTTCTCAGTATAGAAATAACATCATATACTTTTCGCATTAGTCGGAAAGGTAATGTAATATTAAGTACCAGTTTAAAGACCAGCCCAATTTTCTTTACAGTTCTTTGCTACAAACGAAAAAAAATGAACAAAATTGAACCGATTTGAGAAAATTTTGAAAATCTTCACACACATTATAGAAAGTACCTTAAGACATAAAAATATCCATTTCGAATTCAAGGGTAGACGATATCGGTCAGATTGATGGGAGAAAATCTATTTTTATGAAAATCATGCTTACGGTTTGGCCGATAGCGTTTATCACAGACTCACGGACAGACGTTTTACGGTGATCTAATTTTTCAGTATCAAGAACAAACGAATTTTGGATTCATACTACACAGCATGTTGAAGGAAGTTAGTTACAATACTTAGAAACACAATTTATCCTTTCTTTCGTTACCAGGGACATTTTCGTTACTAAAATGAAACCCACGCCATTTTAAAGAATTTGTTACGCTATTCCAGGACAATATGTAACCAAAACAATTGCAGTTTTTTGAGAAAATTTAGAAAATGTTGTTGAGACTATGTAAAGGACCACCGAAATCAAAATATCCCTTTCAAATTCACAGGTACTCGAGTTCTCGTAAATCGATTGGGGATTCTCACATTCGAAGAAAATTAGTTTGGGCACTAGCGAGGACTGCAGACAGTCAAACGGAATGCAGAGTTTTGGTCTAAATCAACTTTTTGGAATCACGTATCCACAAAACGTTGATTATTATTAGAGGATGTAATTTCCAAAATAATAAAGCAAGAACCAACTTTTTACTTTCTTGCGTACTTCTTAATCATATAGAGAATATAATGTAGTGTCGCGGGAAAAGAGGGCAAAATCGAAGTTTTAAATTAATTTAAACCCTTAAACAGAGACTCGTCAAATTAATTCTTTAGATTTATTTAATAAAAACAAGCAGTAAAAACCGCATGTGACGTATGGGATAGAAGATCATCAGCGTTCGTTTTTCTGACTTCAAGAATCCCTTCCCATCATTTTGACTATAAATAGTTGAAAGATGAGAAAAAGTTAAAGATAAATAAATAAATAAAAATAAAATTTTAAAAAGCGCATGATGAACAACATTTGATAAACTATACACTTTTGTTCCCGAGCTATAGAAAACTTATTTGCCAGTCCGAATGGTCGAGATCGCTACGGCACTACTGCCTTAGCGATCTCGACCCGAAGGATCGCGGCTTCGAGTCCCGCCTCGGGCATGGTTGCATTGTGTTCGTCCTTTTACCCCCTATCATCATCATACCGTGTCATCCTCATAGTAACCATACCGTTACACGCAATAGTGGTCGCTAATGACCTAGAAGTTCATGCGACCTTAAATTTAAAAAATAACTAACTTATTTGCAACGTTAAACGAACTACAGATTTGATTTTTCTGCTTTGCTAACAAAATAGTAACTTGCCCTTACCACTACTCCCACCACTACAATCAAAAGGAGAGTTCAACAAAACGTGCGCTCAGTGAACCTTTATCTCCTGTCGCGAGTGGGGTGGGGCCGCCGGCCTCAATCCACAGGCTCCGCGACGGCTGCGTCTCCGATGTCAGCGCGCAGGAGGAAAACAACGGCGCGGCGTTTGCGTTGCTAAGCAGTGCAAATGAGCGACGCGGCGCGTGGAATAAAGAGTGATTCGCGTGCACGGCGCGGGGCCTAGACTGCCACGGCGTGCGCACGTCCCGCGGAAGCGCAGTGGGCCCGCGTGAAATGGGGACACGGTGGGTGGACAGTGGTCCGTAATAGACGCCACGCCCCAAAAAGAAATTAAATAGTAATAATAAATAAATAAATAAATAAATAAATAAAATAATGTATAAAATTTTTAAAAAATGCAAAATATTGGAGGAAAAGCCGAAATGGACGGCCGAGCTGGCTAAGAGCGTATAACGTCTCAGCGCTTCGGTCCGAAGGGTCGCGGGTTCGAGATCAGTCTTGGACATGGTCGTTTGTCGCTTGTCTGCCCTGTACATTATGTGATCAAAAGTATCCATCACGTTCAAAATATGTGTTATGGCGTGGTTGTGTTTTTCATGGAGGGGGCTTGCACCCCTTGTACGTTTTGTGTGGCACAATCACAGCGCAGGCTTACGTTGATATTTTAAACACCTTGTTTCCCACTGTTGAAGAGCAATTCGGGGATGGCGATTGCATCTTTCAACACGATCGTGCACCCGTCCATACTGCATGGCTTGTGCGGAGTGGTTACACTACAATAACATCCTTGTAATGGACTGGCCTGCACAGAGTCCTGACGTGAATCCTATCGTACACTATGGGATGTTTTGGAACGCTGACTTCGTGACAGGCCTCACCGACCTACATCGATACCTCTCCTCAGTGCAGCACTCCGTGAAGAATGAGCTGCCATTCCCCAAGACACCTTCCAGCACCTTATTGAACGTATGCCTGCGAGAGTCGAAGCTATCATCAAGGCTAGGGGTGGGCCAATACCCTTTTGAATTTCAGCATTACCGACGGACGGTGCCTCGAACTGGTAAGTCATTTTCAGCCACGTGTCCGGAGACTTTTCATCACATAGAGTATATATTGTCGTGGAAGGCCTCGCATTCTGCTGATCCCAGATCAGAGGAGCTAGCAAATGTGTTGGTGTCTAGCGTATGGTCGAATATGCGTTCCATTGGGACGTGAAGGGTAACCGGCTGTCGGCTGGATAAACGCCCTACAAAAAGAATTGGGGAAAATATACGTATAAAGTATAACGCTTGTCACGATATCTTCTCCCACTTTCAAAGAGCGACGGAGCACTGACCGCGCGCGATCTTTCCTTCCTCGACCATGTGCTCTCCTCCTCCTCTACACACAGACACACACACACACACACACACACACACCGTAGGACCTCCCAAACAAAAATGCTGTAGAGGAATCACTGTAGGAACTCTTACTACTGCAGCGTTTCTGATCTCGAAGTCCTTGGATTCGAGTCGGTCAACGGCGGATGTTCGACACAAGTTGTATAGCTAAGTCGAATTCAAACGCTGACTGAAACGCTGACTGGGGGGGGGGGGGATTCTGGTGGCCGACTACTCTGATCGGTATTTTTGGTGGATTCTTCCATCTCCAGCAGCTGAATGCCGAAGAAATGACTTAACAAATGGGCCAAAGACAATTCGTGATCCTTCCTCATCATCGTCTTCTCTTAAGTATCCACTACACTACCTCACACATCGAAAGCATTTGGAATTTTAGAGTTTGTCCCGGCTGAAGCGGTTCTTCGTTGACTGATGTATCTGGAGGGGGTAAACAGCAAGCTGACACGTAGAACGTAAGTTAACTCCCGCGATATAGGAGAAGGGTAGTTTCAAGAAAATGACTTCCGAAATTATTTTACGGAACCCCTAAAAGGAGAAAAGAGTTATCGTAATATGTGTGGTACAGTAGTCTGATCTTCCATAAAATTTACAATTCTTTTCACCTTGAATAATTAATTACAGTCATTACATATATGGCAGGAATCTATGAAATGCATCAAAAGACCCTAAAATTAAAATATGTTCTTCTGAATTTCATATTTATTATTTGATGTATTTAACATGTAATATTATTAAAACTAACTTGACAAAACTTTTCAGCGATTTAAGCTCACCGTGAAAATTGTATTATTTGTTCATTAAATACTTTTACTTAAAATTATTATTGAAATTTATTTTCGAAAACTTTTTCTAGCTTAAACGTTGTAATTTTTGTCATTAGTTGAAATAAATTACACATATAGTTTCTTGATACAACTTTCACATATTTAGTTTTTTTTTGGGGGGGGAGCTACGTTTTAGCATTGCCTGGGGTCCAAAATTTTAAGCTCCGGCCCTGCCACAGACTACTTCGCATACTTCCTGATCAATGTTTATTGTCTCAATTTATTAATCACTTTTGGTTCTGGGTTCTGCGCTGCAACATTGATATTCGAAAGTGTGCGTGCCGATTCAATTTTCTTCAAAGTTGATTTTATTCTCCTGGTTAGATAATATATCATTCCTTTTAGTTTTTATGAAACTGTACTGAATGTGAATGTGGTGTTGCTGGTCACCGTAAGGGACTACGGTCCGCCGCCCGTTGTACTAGATGAAGCAGGAGTTAACGGCCCGTCACAGCTGAATTGAATTGAATTAATGCCTTATTTTTACGTGGCGAGACTCAGGCCATTAGGCCTGCTCTTCCGTCTGAGCACGCAAATTTCGCTACGCTCCTTTCACCAACTAGCAGAGGAAGGAGGTATTTCTTGGGCGAGAAACAGGCGATTTTGAATTTAGCTCAGAGGCGTCATTTAGGCTTGAGGATCTTTTACATGCAAGTAAATCTACTAACATGGGACAGCCGGCTTTACTTCCCCTCCGAAGGAAGGCGTACGAAGGATATTTTTTTTTGCTCGTGTAGGAAGCTGCTCGTGTAGGAAGTACTGCACCATCCCCGGCGCAGCCGGCGGCGGCGTCAGCGGCGCGTGTGAGCGGGGGCGGCTGCACCCCGCGGCTCGGCTCGGCTCGCCTCGTCTCGGCACGGCGGCGGCGAGGGTGGCGGCGGAGGCGGTGCGCGCTGCGCATGCCCGTCGCGTGGCGGCGCTGGCGTCGCGTGGCGGCGGCGGCGGCGGCGGACATCGCGGCGCGCGCCGCCCGCCCCTTTCGCCAGAAGCGCTCGAGCGCCGCGCCGGTCGAGTGCGGAGCGCGAGCAGTGTGCGTCCTCCCGTCCTCGCGTCCACTCGTCCTCGCGTCCGCGCAGCGTCGCCGGTGCTCGCGGCGACTCGGCGTGCGTGTGGAGTAGCGACCCGCCGTTGAACCTCGCGAGTGTTCTCTTTCTCTCAGTGCTGTGAGGCGTTTGGTGCTGGATCTCCGCCTGCCTTTGGGATCTTTGTTTTGCTCTCGCGTTTGTTTTGGAGTGCGTGGAGACGACCGTCGCCGGAGCCGGTGCTGCTGTTGGCGTCGGCGGGGCATGTGAAGCGGCGAAACAGGTGAGGTTTCGTCATCATTTATTCTCCGGTTCGACGTCATTTTCTGCAATGGAACGCCGTATTGGATGGCTTTCGAAATATGTGTCACTGTGAACGAGTGCGGTCTCAGCGTCGTGCCAGCCAACTGGGTCGAAATCTGAATTTCAATGCGGCGAAATGTGTTCATGAAAGTCGAGTGATATGGCGATGGAACCGAGAGCCGAACCTCGCGACATTCGGCTGAAAACACCGTCGGCCACGGGTGATGCTGAAATGAACCGATGCATACTTCCTGATCAGTGTTTATCGTCTCAATTTATCAAGATGGCTTTCGGCCCTGGCTGCAACATTGACATTCGAAACTATGCCTGAAGTTTCAAATTTCTTGAAAGTTGATTTTATACACCAGGTTGGGTAATGTAACCTTTCTTTTAGCTTTTTTGGAACTCTACTGACTGTGAATGTGGGGTGGCTGGTCACCGCGAAGAGTTACCGTCCGCTGCCCGTTCTCGATGCAGCAGGTGTTAACTGTGTGAGTTAGACAGCTCCTGCAAACACACATGTTCAGCGCGTGCTCTGGGGCGTAAATCGTGATAAAAGGTCACATGTGATGCAAAGATGTGAACTTCGCGCACCAAGACGTCGGTGGCCGGTAAACATTTCCTAATGGGGCTGACGCACCGACGCAATTTGAGATGTGGAGACTGTGTGGCGTATCGGTAACACAGGTGGAGAAACTGTCGTGCTGCGGATTTTGTATTTGCAACGTAACTAATTAGAAGACGTGTTACAGTTGCGTTCAGATCAGTCTATGTGATGTCGGTGCAGAAATGTCTTTATAGAATGCTTTTAAAAGTTTCAAATGAAAACAAATTCGATGTAAAGTTCCCAATAAGACTCCGAAAGTGATTTCTATCCATTTATCACGTACATCATCGATGTTCATATATTCTATTTTATTATTTGAAGGCGAAAAACGTCTTGCTCTCTTTTGCACACGAAAATACTCATCTCATTGTCATTTTTTAGAATAGTTTTATCTCGATCGGAGCGATTCATATCGCGGCTGGACTTATGTGTTTTGCTCTCTGTCCAGGTTGTGTTGTGAACTACCATGAAATGTTCATTGATAAAAATTACCGTTTCCTAAACAATGTTGCTTCATTCAAGTAAATAATCACTATTTGTGTTACTACATTTTTGGTACAATGACAAATGACGAAGGTACTCAATTGTCATCATAGAAAGAAAAGTTTCAAAGAAAATAATAATTTATTGTTTAAATTATAAAGCGAGAGAAAAGTTACATCTACAAAAGTAATAATAATAATAATAATAATAATAATAATAATAATAATAATAATAATAATAATAATAATAATAATAATAATAATAATAATAATAATAATAATAATTCAGAACTATATTAAGGATTCTTCGCACTTCGTCAAATTGATGTTGAAAACTTTCCTTCATTGGTTGGTTCATGACCAAAAACCGGCATATATTTGCGAAATGGGTTTGAACTACTGCTATAAAAATACACGATAATGTTACTTTCACCCCAATTTATTTCGGACGCATTTACATTACCATTCAGCGTACGACGTGAGTTTTCCACTCTTCCTAAGATAGAATCCCTTAAATATTCACACCGCGTTTAGATCCGCGCGTCAAACTTAAATGGGTGATAAATTGTCCACATCCACACATGAATACGACCTGAGCAATGTTTATCGTCGCACTGTACAAGACCATTTGAGTATCTGTGTTCCGCTCTGCCAGACACGAAACTAGGTACTTGAAAGTTTGTTTTGCATTGTAAAATGGGTAAAACACACATTTCTTTTAAAATTGTTTAACTATATGGAATTAAATGCAGATAGCAATTCATAGCATTTTTACGATGGTAGTAAAATGTAATAATGATTCTGAATCAATTCTAGGAACATTTCAGAAACCAATCAAGGGAATACTGAACTGCGCTTCCGAACAACGGAAGTGGTGTTTCCATTAACAATACTTTTCAGAGAAAGTAAACATAGGGGAATATAATTAACGTATGGTAGTCACATGACCATCGCACTTATCAAGAAACTATTAGTGTGTCATGTTTTATGAACATTAATCTTTTGGTGGGCAATTACCTCGCTTGATTATTAGAGCAAGTAGCATGAACCGTAGGTGGATACCTTAAACATCGAAAACTTCGTATTTGACTTCTGCGAATGATCTGTACACAGAAACTTGTAAATCCATGACGTAGAAAATTAAACAATTATTATATACTCCACTTCTTATTGCTTACATATTGTGTTTCTGCATTTTTGTATGGTTAAAACAGAAGTTTGATAAAAAAAAGTAAAAGAAGTAGCAATTAAAGTGTTTGTAATAGGTATATAGTTCTAAAGAGCTGATTATCGGTATATTGATACTTTTCTAAGTCTAACCATAGTTGGGATGAGTAACCAAACTCCTAAAAACTATACCTGACCAAGTTTCATTCGAGTGTTAAAATTTCTCCAATACGTTTTTTAGGCGTGTTAACCAAGAAAACTTGTATTTTAGTTCTTTGCATAACAAACAAGCCCTCAAATTCAATATTCAAATCTATTGTCTTTCCTTGCGAATGGCAAACGAGGAGGGTAAGAAAAAGAACACATCTAATTACCTGAGTTTTGCCTTTTGAAACACAAGCAATAAAAAAATTAAGTTCGGCGTTCACCAGGAAAGAACCGTCCTGGTGCCTCCAGGAAGACACGGAAAAGAATCGGCGATGAAATTAATCGTTGGTGACGCTGATGTTCCAGTGCAAGTACCGGATTGGCTCTTTCTCGGCACATTGCATCTGGGAAGCCCCTGTTAACAGGTTCTGAGTTCGAGGACATGCAGACTTTTCGAGAAATCTTGCGTCGCGTTGTGGCAACCGCTCTCATCTCCAGGATGTGCAGGTGAGCTGGATCACATTCCTGGCTTATCCAGTTCGTACGACATCAGATGCTAAGACATCAGGAGCAAAGATATTAAGATATAACGACGCCTGGAATTAATGTACCCAATCATTTCAATATTTTCGAGTTAGATTTCTTTGAAATGTTTCATTTAAAAGAATAATGGAAAATGTGAAGGCGAGATAAGTTTATTTTTCCGTGCTATCTGCGTTTCGTTTTCTGCAATTCTTTATAAACGCAAAAGGTACTGTTGGTAGAATGCACCTTGTCTATTAACTGCCTATCATCACCGTGCCAATTATATTGCCAATTAATTGCTTATGTGTATCGTATGGAATACAATATAGTACGTCCAGGGGCTATTTCGTCTGGCTGATGTCATTTATACGAATTCCTTATAGAGAGATGACCAGTAACAGTTTGTAATAAGATGGATGTTTCCTCTTCACTATGACAGCAAATGAATTGCATGCAGCATAATGTGATTACTATGCATCGAACCTAGATCAGCTACTTATGATTTTACGATTATCATCCATCAAGCAATGATAAAGTGAAGATTAACCGGTTCTTTTCATCTTCGTTGCATTTCACCCTCAGGGTCTTATTTCATTTTGTGGTCGTGTTCCGGCTTAGTGATGAAGCAGGAAGTGCAGATTGTGCACGCAATGTTTCTCCCAAGAAGCCCATTTGGAGGATGAATATTTATTTATACTTTCGTCGGAAATATTTTAATATTCGCATGAAGGACACTGTATTATTTTGTAGCTTGTGACAGACTGTTCAAAATTAAGACTTTTTCACTCTTTACACTCGATAATATCCTTGATTTATTTGTCACACGCCATCTGCTCGTTTACATCTCATGTGTTACCACACAGAAAGCAGTTTTTCTACTTTGAAAACCCAGATATCTCAGTGATTCTTAATCTTGTCTTTGAATATTCGACTTCTCGGAATACTTCTTTTTCTTCTGAATAACAATATAAATAAGTCATAAATGAATGTTACATTCCTCTTTCATTACTCACGTATTAAAGAAATCAATGTGAATAGGAGTTGATCATCTGACAAAATCTCTCGAATACCGAAAATGTCAATTCTATGTATTCCGTCCCGGGTAAAGAATGAATGAATTACAATGAATATTTACATAAGAAAGTGAAAGAGAGTAATTTCGGAAAGAAGATATATGGTTGAAGGTAAACTCAGATTACATTTTGTAATTTGAGTTGTAAATGGAGGAATGCGTTGTTGTCACGTCGTTGCCTGATAGTTGGAGATCGCTCTTTCGTATGTTCACACATGCAAATCGCAGCAGGTTAAGAAAATAACGTTAAACAATTTGCAATTCATACAGAAACCACGGATGTATAAATGAGCTATAGTGTAAGATACGTTCAAAAATGCAGCTTTTTTTTGTTAAACATTCCAGTCAAACAACTGAGTCGTTTTGAAACCTCTCACTCCCTTAAATTAGACGCTCTCTTACTCTCTCTTTTCCCTTTCTTTCTTTTTCCCTCTTTCTTTCTTTCTTTTTCTCTCTTTCTTTTTCTCATTCTTTCTTCCTTTTTCTTTCTTTCTTTTTCTCGTAGAGAATCAGATGTCAGTAAGTACGCAGAAGTTTTAACGGGCGGATAGTACCGTGTAAGGGGTCTAACTGTAAATAAGCCCAATGGGAACGCTATCCAGGATCATGAACTCAGTATGCTGAGGAAGCTTTCTTTTCCCAGCCTGAGCAGGTCATTCACAGCACTTCCTGGCGAAGCGCATCTCACCAAGTACTAGATGCTAATATATTTACCAACTTCAGATGAGTGTGAAGTATCTATCCTTAAATCAATGGAATACAACTGATCAACATCATACTCATGATGAACGATCCAATATCTGGGCCTTTGTAATGAATAGGTTCATCCAAACGTTAGTTGAATTAAACTTCTAGCATGGTTTAAAATTCAAAGTAAAATAAGCGTGGATAAAAAAATGGGTTAAATTTACTTGCATTATTGTTTAATGCAATTAAAATATAACAAAAATATGCATATTCACTTAGATCTAAAGTGAAACTTCACAAAACTGAGATTAGTTTCTTAATAAACAGTATTAGAATAGATTTTGAATAATCCATTATCTCTTATTAAATACTATCAACATCAGTCTGTTACATTTGTCAGGATGAATAGTCAAATGCAATATGTTTAAACAAAATCATGCAGGACTTTGAAATACTTATAGAGAGTATAAAAAGTAGCATGATATTCGTATCGCAGCATTTTTTTATGAATATTCAATATAATAATGAACAATATTGATAATTATCGGCCTAACAGCTTCGTTTGAAAATTCTTCAGTCTTATGTTGTATTAATTTATCTTAGGATACTTATTTAATAAATAATTCTAATTAAATGTTTTATAACAGAAAAATATTATAATATAAATATTCTTAGTATATTGAGACCGTAGACGTCTTCTCTCAAAGGTTATCTGGTTATCCTGAAGTTGAGTGCACACATACGTTGTACAAGCAAGAATACAAATTTTTAAAGTGCGCAGAAATTGAAAGAAAACTATGAAGCCTATGATCATGTGAGAGGTGTCTTTGATTTCGTTAGATACCCAGGAACTCTGAGGAAAAAAACAGTTTTGATTTTACTGAAAAATGCAAATATTTGATTATGGTATTCCTCCTATTTTCATACTATGGATACTGAATAAATGCTCATACTCATTGCATCGTAGCTGACGTCATGCGAGTGACAGGCTTCAAAGAAGACACCCCTCGACATAAAAAATTTGCTATTTACATGTTGTGTCACAGAACAGGACTTTTGTAATATTCTTGGGTTTTAAAGAATCGTTGTACTGTATTTATACTATATTATGTTATTGCAATATTCGCAAAGATTGTTTTTGTTAAAATTTTTAATTTATTGCAATGTAAAATAAGAGTATCTTATTTGTTGTTCTTGTCCAGTGCATGTGTTACTTTCCGGGAGAAGCATTTTTGTGGTTCTGTTTAACATAATTTTTCCTGCTACAGGTCACTAGTGTTTTTTGCTGAATTAGATTCCGGACAAGTATTCCGTATTCGTGACCGGATGCCAATGTTTCCTGACATGTCAATAAGTCAACGCTCTGCAAGAAACCTAATCATTCGCTTTCCCCTTTTCGTGCTCCGCCGCAATTTCTCACACTTGCGAGTTATGTACAAGAAGGGTAAGGTAAAAGTAGAAAAGTACATCACGTGCACTGTTATTTCATTATTTAATTTTGTCATGTTTATTATATTTATTAAAATATGGAAAAGACGAGTAGATTCAATGAAGTTTCCGGAAGTGTAGAACACTTGAGATCTCATTCCAAGATCATAAACTCTTGAGTAATCTAGTTGAATCTTTGCGGAAGATTGATGAAATCTTAAATTATATTTCTGAATCTAATGAAATGGCTCTTTAATATAGTAGTCCATAACGATCGACGAAATAGTGGTAAAAGAAATTTTAAAAATCCTCTGCAGCAACATTCAAGTCCGGCTGCTTAGCAAATATTCGCCCGATAATAGTCCTTCAATAGAATGCGAGCAAACTAATTGAGCACATTGTTGTGTGCACAAGACATTGCAGCTGCAGAAAGCTTCTGCAAGCACCCTAAGAATATTGATGACTAACTAAGACTTACTAACTAACTTACTACTCATTAAGAATATTCATATATAAGATATATAATTATATACAATGACGCACAAGAGAAATAGAGATCATTGCAGTTTTTGACATGTATGTATCATGTTTTACATGACATGTAAAAAATTTGCAAAGTTATTCAGCGTACATTCTATCAATAAGGTGACTATGCAACTGCGAATCAAAGGTGAATTATATGAGTAATAAACCCTCTAACCACAATGAAAAATATTCATTTCAAGTAGTACAAATAAATATTAATGCCACGCGGAATTTGGTTCCGCCAGGAGTATTTTATAAGGGCAAGCGGCCCTCCGAATAAGAACTGGCATTGACACATCAGCTCATCAGTTCTAAAATTAACTATTTTTTGCGGACACTACAACCTGACACTTACGCCTTTGACACACAGACACCCTTGTACAAATCAGTGGTCTTCTCATGTCCACAACAAGATCGTGACCCCCTTCCAGAAGCGATCGTTTAGAGCGCCTTCCCACGGCGCGACCGCGGCGCGCTTCCTTCAAGGAGCAGAGCCCTTCCGACGCCGCCACCGCCGGAGCCACGGCCGCTCCGCCGCCCGCCGTGGAAGGGGGTGGGGTCTGGAGGGGTAGGTTTCGCCGACCCTCCGACGACGACGAACAAAGGGACCGGAGCAGGTAGAACGCTGCGGCCGCGGCGCAGTGGGAACGCTCCCATTTAAAGCTGTGTTCTGCTAGCGGTGGCGCGTGGCCCCTCCTCCGCTTCGCGTAGCTGGAGTTCGGCGTCGGCTGCCGCAGCAGCCGCCACCCGCTGCACGTGGGAAGGCCCAATTCAAACCAATGCTCTGCTACGCGCCGCGCTGCGGCGAAGCGCGCCGCGGCCGCGCCGTGGGAAGGGGCCCGCCGCCGGACGACTGCGCTTGTTGGGCCATGCACTTGCGGGGCCGGTCCAACGATAAACGTAAAACTAAACCCAAGCAGACACTTCTTCAATTCATCATCAATGCTTCTAAAACTAATAAAAATAAATTACAGATCATCCAAAATAATTTCCTCAGACTTGCCACTCATGCACTCTGGTTCATCTCAAACATTCAACTGCATAAATAATTTAATTTACCCCCTATACTTCACCATATCGCGCTCCTATCTAACAATTTCTTCTCCAAAATAAACACAATAACCCAAGCCACCCATTACGACCTAGCCACCCCCCTACCAGCTCCCAACAAGAATAAAAAATCCATTAGATTCATAGATTAGAGAATAAGATATCCATTAGATTCATTCCTCAGCATATTTTCAGAACTCAATTAATCACATAGATGCTCTGTGAGTTTCCTATTCATGTGTATTTAGATTTAGTTGTAAGATTAGCATTTAAGTTAAATATAAGTCATAAAAATACATATGATGTAGTATACATAATACTGAACTATGTACATTCGTTCACTAATAAAGATATACTAAAAAAAGACATTTTTCCAAGGTGCACAGGTGTGTGAGAAACGCACTGCCCGCCCCGTTGTGGGTCGCCGCTCAGCCCTCGGACTGCCAGCTCCATGTTAAGTATAGCTGTGACAGAGCGCGCGGAGAAAGTTCGCGTGGTAAACAAATAGCGGGGAGGCGTCGCCAGCGGCGTTATCACGGGTCGAGACTTCGGGGCGGTGCGATGGCGACGTTGCAGTCGGGAGGGGGGTGACGGTGTGACGTATCGGTAATGTCATGGTGAAGGGGGTCGTGACGGAGACGATGCACGAGATGGTGACGGTGGCGGTGAGCGTAAAGGTGATCTAACGGTAAATGTGATCGTGACGATGAACACAAAAGTGACGGTTCCCGTGTCTGACAGTGAGGGTAACTGTGAACAAGACAGACGGTGATAGTGACGGTGAAGAATCGTGGCAGTGACTGAGATCGTAACGGTGACTGTGAGCTTGAACGTGACGTTGAGCGTGACGTTGAATGTATCGATGAAAGAGAATGTGACAGGGAACATGACAGTGACGGTGAACCCGACAGTGACGGTGAACCCGACAGTGACGGTGAACACGACAGTGACGGTGACCATGACATTGAAGGCGGCGTGTCACTGAAATGACTTACACGTTGGAATGAAATCGTCAATTGTTCACGGACGCTACGTTATGACGGTGCGCGGGAGATAAGGCGTTGAAATGACAGCGACATGACGTTGAAATGATGACAAGATGTCGTGATAGCAACTGCAACTGTGTCGTGACGATGATATGATAGCTAACGTAAAAGTGATCCTACGACGTCTGCTGTACCTGGAGAGATAGCTCAGGGCATCAACTGATGTCACGCAGTGACTCTGACCGCGGGTTCTGTATTCGAGTCCCGACGCTGGCAGGGTTTTCGACCCTGGCTTGTTAGCTAGGTCGAAATCATTCGCAATCTGAAAGAGAATTCTAGCGGCTGGCTGCTCTGATTGAATTGATGCCTTATTTTACGTGGCGAGACTCGGGCCATCAGGCCTGCTCTTCCGTCTGACCACGCAAATTTCGCTACGCTCCTTTCATCAACTAGCAGAGAAAGGAGGTATTTCTTGGGCGAGAAACAGGCGATTTGAATTTAGCTCAGAGGCGACATTTAGGCTTGAGGATCTTTTACATGCAAGTAAATCTACTAACATGGGACAGCCGGCTTTACTTCCCCTCCGAAGGAAGGCGTACGAAGGATTTTGTCGCCCTAAAAATCCACGGCTTCGATCGGGTTTGAACCCGCGAGCTTGGGTATAACAGTCCGAAACGCTAACCGTTACACCATCGCCGCCGCCGCCTGATCGGTATTATTCTTAGGATTCTCCAATCAATACCAGGCGAATACCAGAGCAGTACCCTAACCAACGGGCCATCGACTGCCCGCGACCTTTCCTTCCTCTTCCTGCTCCTATTCTCACCCCTTACTTACACTTTCACTAACACGCAGTTCACTACCACACATGCCGAAAGACCGGCCGGGAGTTTATGCCGGCTGCGACGGTGCCCCGCTGATGGGAGATACCTGGATGGGGAAACCTCGTCAGCCGACTGTGGGTCGGCGTCTCATTTCATCATCCATCAGGTGAGCGATCACCGCCATCTCCCGAGGAAAACACATGCACTATTCTTACGGGACTAGTGTCCTTAGCAGTTGACGGAATCACTAATTAATCAATCAATCAACGATGACTGCCTCTGTGGCTTAGGCGGCAACGGCAAGGGTCTGCATTGCGGGGGGCGGGGCGGGACGCGGTGGCGGGGGCGGGGGCGGGGCGCGCTGTCCTTAGCCTTAAGGCGTGACGCAAGACGCTCTTCGGAGGACGCGGCACCGCGGCTGCGTTGCGCGCTTTCGACACCGCCGTCGGCGCCGCCGGGCCGGGCCGGTGTGAATCCAGTCCAAGATCAAGACCGCCCCTGCGCTGTGCCACTTACCGTGACGGCGCGGCGCGGCGCGGCACGGCACGGCACGGCACGGCACGGCACGGCGGTGGACGCAGGCGTTAACGCCTCTTTCAGCGCGCGTCGGCGAAAAGCGGTGACCACATACGTGCCTAGTACGACTCACGCGGTATTTCGGATGGAATGTACGCAATGTTTAAATGGCGTTTTTTTTATGCGAAGACACACAATACAAAATGTGTCACGTTTATTTTCATTTTATTGTTTATTTATTCGTGGTTAGCCTCGGGCCGTCAGCGCCTGTGTACGACTTGTAATCTTGTAATTTGTAATTTGTAAGCTCATTAAGGGACGTTAAACAAAAATTCAAAATTCTATTTTAAATGAATGTTCATCCTTTAATGAGTGTTATATTATTATTATGTCAGTGTATAAATTCGATGAAAATCGAATGACAAGCGTTACAGATTATTTTATTTATTTATTTATTTATTTATTTATTTATTTATTTATTTATTTATTTATTTATTTATTTATTTATTTATTTATTTATTTATTTATTTATTTATTTATTTATTTATTTATTTATTTATTTATTTATTTAATATATTTTAAACACTGCAACGAGGCTTTCTAATTTTATCGTTATGTAGATCGAGCCACTAGCCTTTTTTTATATAGACTTATAAAATTCCTTTGCAACTGAAAGCCGTTTACAACGGAATGGAGTCGTTTTTATTTTGTTTTATCATATCATGTGCTTTATTTCCACTTGAAAAACACGTCTTGCCCAACCTTTGTTTTTGTTAGTGCGTTTTCAAACGGAATCCAACAATCTTCTGCACCGTGTATCGTGAACCGTGCACTACGATAGGCTGTAAAGCAATTGCGAACTCCTCGTGTCTGAGGTCAGGAGAATGCTAGGCCCCAACACGAATACACAGGCCAACGGGCACTTGCGAAAGAGAAGGGATGTTTCCGAGACGACATTTGAACCCGCGACGAATGCGCTGAATCCGCGCGCGCTCGTCAACTCGGCTATGCAATTTTCCTCCCCAAACGTTTCTTCGAAAGTAGGTCGCTGGTCCAAATAATTGTGGGATCTTCCCAGCTCCAATAGACGTGACGTATGTGCAACTAATATTCACAACTAATGTCCATAAAAGTGTTCTTTACTCAATGCATTGCCTTTTCCATTAATCAACTACTTTATTTGAAAATGACGTAAACAACGTTTGTAAGCAAGCTACTCTGCAATGTACTTCAGCAAGCTTGTTAATTAGTGAAATCTACTGTATTGCTATTTATGACTGTGTGAATAGATGTGCCTATCTAAAATGCCGTATTCCTAACACATACGTAAATTGTGTTAAATTAAATTGAGGTAGTCCTTTTCTTATCGTATGAGATGGACTTAATGAGTGACATTTCTTATTTCTGGAATTCATGAACGAGGAAATTCTATTACACTTTGCCTTAAGCAATATAGTTGGAGATAAAACCGATTTAACAATACTCCAGCGAACGTTGGTTTCCTTAGGTATATTAATACTTATAACAATATTATTTCCCACATAAGATGTTTCTTTCATTCATAAGACTTAAATGACTGCAACTCTTGCAAAACAAATGTATTTCTTGTCGGAGATTGCATAACAAATTATACGTATGTTATGTAAGTTTGTTTACTCACGTTGTAAAGTTATTCTTCCCCTTTCCTACTATTCATTTCTTATTGTTTCATTTAATTTGATTCATTCAAATATAACAGATGTTTGTTGAAGTATAATTTTTTTTACTAGCAGCACATTCATTCGTTGGAATGTATGATTGAAGTCGTACAAAAATCGCAATCAACATGTGTTGTATGTTCTGAAGTTTCCCTCAAAAACAGTCGATGTTGATCACACAATGTCATAACGCAAAAGCTTCGCCAGTCAGATCAATTTACAGAAATTTATATGATTTGAAACTGTATTAAAAAAAAAGCGTTACATAAAAAATGATAGAAAAAGAAGGTAAAGACAAATTCGCCAGAAAATAATTTAGTGGCGATTTAATTATGTACGGGACCATCAAATATTCGTTGAAAAATTAAATTAGGAAGGACAGCCATGTGAAGTTTTATAAGACCATAAAAGTTCCAACTACAAAATATGGAAGCGAAATACGCACGATACCAACCGAGATGACCCAATAACAACACTCTTTGTCGCTGCAGTCTCTGACCTGGAGATCTTAGGGATCGAAACCAGACAGTGACATATTTTCTATACGACGTGTAAAACGAGCTTTATGCAGCAGTTTGGAACCCCAGTAGGTAATTTCGTGATTTCTTACGGTACAACGAATCATTCGTAAGAGTTAAGCTTGGAGGAAAAACTTACTAATCTGATTGTGTAATGTAATATGTGTAAGCATCCATTTGTTTCAACACAATGATTAAATTTCGTACGAACTCTTAAAAGCTTTCTCTCTTAAAATCAGTGAAACTCTAACGATACGCAGTGTCATCTCTAAAAGTTCAGGTGACATCTACGAGCAGTTTCACGAACTATGCAGTTTCGCAACCGCCCTTTGAGTCAGCAGCGTCTTCGTCGCTTGCTTTGCTGACCGTTACCGCGTGTGTTTACGCAACGGACTCGTTCCTCACATTCCCGTTGGCGTGTATAAAATTCGTTCGCACTCTCGCAGAAAAAGTAAGCGAACTGTTCTCGCATTTGATCGTTTGTGTGTTGGGGAAAGAATGAACGACTGACGCCTTGCTTAATGCATTCCACTGGCCCGATGACCCCTGCCTATTAAATTCTTCTGATTGAAAAGAAAACAAGATAATCATAGGAACGGATTTTAAAATAGTTGAATAATGAAGAAGTCATATCACTTGTTCGTTTCAGGTTTTTACACGAATTTTCAGTTTTCAACCTGATGTAAGTAATACGGCACTAAAATGAATTTTAATGAAGATTGACTGTTACGCGCTAATTAAATCCGTTTGTTTGGTTGATAATTCAATTCTCCTCTCCGCCCTCTGTAGTAGCAGCTTTCACCTGCCTATCTTAACGGTTCGGGTTTATTGTATCGCTGCTAGTTTTCGTAGTAATTTACCAAAGAATTACTTAATGATCCTTTAAATTTTAGAAGATTCCATCATGCGCAATTCCGAGCTATTGAACTTTACGAGTTCCTATTTATGTCACGATTTCACCGTGAAGTAAATATAGAAATTGTAACTTTGCGTTTGATTTGTTGAGTGAATTGATCAAAAGCTCTTTCAGAAGTGTTAATTATAATGCGTTTTATTCTGTGTTTAACAATATTTTGTTTTTAAATATTCAATGGCTCACTTGCAGAAATTATTTCATTCTATATTAAACCTTCAAATAAATATCAGTGTTAGAGTCTGAATTCATAATAGTATTTACAATAATTCATACGAATATCCTACTAACGGAGTTGTATTACAGCTCATTCCAAAAGTTATTCGCCTTCACAGAAATGCCCAAGATGTATTCTAATTCATCACGCTAGGAGCGTATTCATTACTTTTACTCAGTTTCTTCCACATATTCTTGTCGTCATGGACGTAAACGAAATGGGTGATTCGAAGATGAAATACACATTGCATACGTCAAGTATGCGTAGACCGCACACGCAGTTTCTTAGTGGAACCACTGCGCATGAGAGAAAGAGCATCTAGAACAGAACGGACGGGAGAAAAGTGGCGTATGTAGGTCTCGTAGGTGGCATGGTCAATACCGGTAAGGAGCGCCAATCAATATTCTTCGTTTAGCCTGTGCCAATTATTTTTATTTAAAGTAATCAACATTTTATGCTGCAAAATATGGAATTAATGTTTTTTAAATGAAATACATTGTGGTTTATCAAACGTAAAGTTACTCATGGACGTCATATTTAACCCATTTTAATTAATGTTCATTTAAAAAGCTGAGTACAAATAACGAGACAACAAAATATTATTTTCTTGTTCCTTTTGCTTCATCCTCAATAGAACAAACATTGAAAATACTAAAAATCAGATATATGATGAAGTGAATAGAAATCAACCAAAAAAGTAAGTTTACGTGCAGAAAAGCTCAATAGTTTATCCTAAAGAATAAAAGACCAGTGTTTAAATAGATAATAAGAATTTCAAATCAGGTTCAGGCCAATCGTCAAACGTAGCCTAGCTTAAGCTATTTTAAAAGCAATATCATGCTATTCCGTCTCTAATCACCTACTTCTAAACAATTATCAAAATTAATTAGAAATGTAACAGTTTCGCCTTCTTTATATGAGAGTTATATTACAGTGAAAACCAATTCTTGCATCTTGGATGCGGTTGGAACAATATTGAGTGGTTATTTAATTAAAT
Organism: Gryllus longicercus; assembly: GCA_038098605.1. Classification (NCBI taxonomy): domain Eukaryota; kingdom Metazoa; phylum Arthropoda; class Insecta; order Orthoptera; family Gryllidae; genus Gryllus; species Gryllus longicercus. Next base: position 271,202 of record JAZDUA010000971.1, on the reverse strand, counting down.
CGCAGGTCAGGTAGATACCTTCTAATAATTAAATACGGTAAATTAAAGATGTTGGCTGGTATAAAAAAGTTGACCAGAATTTTTTGATACCAAACATCTTTAATTTACCTATTTAATTGAGGGATTCCTTTCTAAGGTAACCTCACACACTCACTGAATTAAGTAATTTATATTAAAAGAATTACGATTCAAATCTTCAAATAAAAAAATATACCCGACAAGAAAATAAATAAATGAAAACCAAAAAAAGCTTTTTCGGTTCAATTCAAGGTCCTTGCCATTCGCCATGCAATTGACGTTATATCTGTTATAAATATTATATTTGCTTCTAAATTCTACATGTCATAATTTTCAGAGTAGTTAAATATTCAATAATTATTTATGCATCAAGGGCGTTATGAGGGTTCCAACGATCGAGTGGCGACAAAAAGCCCTAAGGTGAATGGTCCTCAAGCTTTTTGTCACCTCTATCGATTATTGCCACCAGTGTACACCCGTGTCCCATATTTGATTTTATTTTTTACTTAATTTTAATGAATTAGATTTACTTATCTACTAATAAACTAGTTGTTAACGTCTGGTTTTGTTTTTTCATATTTTCTTGTCATAATTCCCTCAATAAGTGAAAATGTGGCATCATTCAACTGTTTGTATATTTCTCTCGTAACCACGTTACTCTCAATTCAGATACGTTCGTATACAGTGTGTACCCAGCTCCATATCAAAGGCAATGAAAGTAATAACGTATGAGTGAAATGTAAAATAAATATTATTAATTCAAGTATAATTAATTTAAATAAAATAAATTAATTCAAGTAAAGTAAATATAATTAATTCTGTATAATAATTCTGTTAAATATAATAAGTGAAAAGTAAAATAAACATTATTAATTCAAGTATAATTAATTTAAATAAAATAAATTAATTCAAGTAAAGTAAATATAATGAATTCAAGTAAAGTAAATATAATGAATTCAAGTAAAGTAAATATAATGAATTCAAGTAAAGTAAATATAATGAATTCAAGTAAAGCAAATATAATGAATTCAAGTAAAGTAAATATAATGAATTCAAGTAAAGTAAATATAATGAATTCAAGTAAAGTAAATATAATGAATTCAAGTAAAGTAAATATAATGAATTCAAGTAAAGCAAATATAATGAATTCAAGTAAAGTAAATATAATGAATTCAAGTAAAGTAAATATAATGAATTCAAGTAAAGTAAATATAATGAATTCAAGTAAAGTAAATATAATGAATTCAAGTAAAGTAAACATAATTAATTCAAGTAAAGCAAATATAATGAATTCAAGTAAAGTAAATATAATGAATTCAAGTAAAGTAAATATAATGAATTCAAGTAAAGTAAATATAATTAATTCAAGTAAAGTAAACATAATTAATTGAAGTAAAGCAAATATAATGAATTCAAGTAAAGTAAATATAATGAATTCAAGTAAAGTAAATATAATGAATTCAAGTAAAGCAAATATAATTCATTCAAGTTTGTTTGTGTTGGGCGGGAATCCAGTGCGTGCTGCGGGCGCCCTCTTCCTCAGTCGCGCCTCTGAGGGAGAAGGATCTCGAGGCGAAGCGGAAGACGGACGCACCGCGTGGAAGTTGGGGCCAAAATGTATAACGGGCACGTGAAACTCAAGAAAAGCACGTAGACTGTTTCTTTTTCGTGTTACAAAATTGTCGCGGACGGCACGTCACCACTCGGAAATAAACTCCAGACCGGCGACGCCATTCCACGCCACGCCACGCCACGCCACGCCACGCCACGTCGCTCAGACTAATAGCCGGGTCTACGCTGCTCGACGTGTTTCTCTTTGAGCAGGGAAAGAAAAAATACGAAAAACGAGGTAGATCGAAAAATGCGTTTTCTATCTTTTACGTCCACTGCCTGCTTTCTATATTTAAAAAAAAAAAATTACGCATTAAGAGTAGATTAACGTCTGTTATCTCTTATATTTGTAAAAGTACTCATACCCTTTTTAAAAATACATTCTACAATATTTTATTCAAATAATTCATTAACATTTCATCCTGATCATGTTCGAGACGTCAAAAGTCCATCGACACGTCACTTCATTGCCTCATAGCGAAAGAGATTTCTATGATCATGTGTGGATTATAGAAGCAGGGCGTTTAAGGCGTCTCTCAATGCGTATTATATTTTATAAATAATTCGAGAATAGTTATATTGTGGTATCTGTTTTTTAAAAAAAGTTCAGAATCCTTTTACTAACACGTATTCTATTTGCAACTGAAACTGGCTAGGAACAGAATCTAAAGTTGGGAGTAGATATTTCGAATATTTACATAGATCACTGCATTAATCGATTTTATGACGGAATTAAATACGTCCATTGTTCAAGTATTCAAATAAATGTTCAATCTGGCAAATCAATCTTTCAAACTTTGAAGAATAAGTTTATTTTTTATTTTTACATTATAAAAAAAACTGCAATTAAAATCATGGGTTTTGTTTTTTCATTTAAATTAATTTTCAGTGTTTTAGTTTGTAGATTTGCATAATAATGTTTCGTGTTGTTCCACAGCAAATTGCGCGAATTCTGAAGTCTGTAAATATGTTTTAACATTAGTAGTTTTCTAATGAGCAGAGTTGTGGGTACAGTATTATAATACTTCTATCAAAACTGTTAGGTACAGTCACCATTTAAAAAGCTTATTATTGGATTATAAACACTTATTAATCCTGAATCATAGGCAGTAAGCTATAGAATTCATAAATCTACTACCGATCTAGACCACACGTGTGCAGCACTAGATATTTTTTCATTAAAATAGTTTTCATTCTAATTAAACAGACAACTCTTCATTTTATTTCAACTTCACTTCTTTCTATTTCACATATCATCGCACGATTATTTCCCACATTCCCACTTTCTTCTTTTGCGTGCAACATCCATGGAGTACTTTATCTTCATGTGTCACCTCCTTCCTTTTCAATGCCTTCCAGTCCCCCGCCCATGCGAAAGCCAGTGACCCAGACCTCCAGTACCCAGTACCCAGCACTTTCCCCCATGGGCGCCTTGTTTCTCAGCTGTACTAAGCTGGGAAACTGAAATTACATTTCCTTAGTGGGTATTATTGTTTGTTTTGAAACCCTTGCTGCAACTGTCTTTCTTCATTCTTTTATTATTTCTGAATCAAATAGTTGCTATTCATTCGTAATATTAATACATTGTCGTATAGTAGTATTTTTGTAAATGAAACTGTAAATATTTTTATTAGGAAATACAAAATGATATGGAATTCGCACAGGGGTGTGCACTCATACATGAAAACGCGAAGCACATGCCTACGACACGTCGGATAGAGCATTATTTGAGAATATTTTATATTTGTTCGAGATACGTAAAAATATCTTCATATTGAATGTTTACATTGCAAGTATATTTAAATTTCATTCCAACTTTGACTACTTACTATGTTCAGTATTTGAATTTTATTAGGGATTCCCATACGTTGATCACATATTAATCCGGTCCTGATTGCGTATTCAAGATACTAAATTGAAACTCTTTTTATTGAAACATTATTTTGAATGAAATTCCAACAATCACTATTATCAGTTCAAGTTTGTAACTGACCCCTACTCCCTATTCTCCGAAAAAAAAACCATCAGAGGTATAGTTCTCATTACATTAATAATTACTTTATTGTTATAAACTTCATTTGTAATTCAAATGGGAACAGCAAATGGTTTCAATCCGGAGAAAAACTAAACGTAGGGCTCTGTTAGATGGAAACTTCTATATTGATTCTTGATGATAGCGTTCACTAGTTATTTTTTTCTGTGACATTTTTCACAATGAAAATAACATTGAAAAGTTAATTAATTAATATTAAAATAAAATACTTAAAAATTAGGTTTGGTGAAATTTTGTTTCCGAACATTTAAGAAGATGAATTGAACTTTTACAGTAAAAATTATTTCATTGATTTGTAAGAGCACATGTTAATGCTAATTTCTCTGCAATAGGAGATGAAATGTGAGGAGAATCACATATAGATAATATTTAGGAGGCAATTCATTTTTATTTTAATTGTCTGTTTTGATATTTGGTTTACAGTAACACTGGCTTAATGCGGAATCTCAATGGATTTTTCGGTATAAGACACGATTTCGCATTATGCAATGTAACATTGTACAATTTATGTTCGGCAGGATAGAGATTCATGTTCACATTAGACGTATTCTCGCCTTATAGGTGTTCCTTACTGTGGAAGTTTCAATGTATTTACATTCGATTTAAAGATACAGTCATAAAATCTACATTTTCTCAGTAATAAATAAGGGGAATATTGCGGTTCTGCTCACAGAGCGGCATACCACAAACGCTTCTAGTCATTCATGACCCAATAAGTGTAATCGAATCCAACTGTTTTGTGTTCAACCTAACGATCGAACCGCAATGATGAATCCGCAGAGCAATGATACAAGCTGGAGACTACCAACGTAGCAGCGGCAATCACAAACGATCCACGAAATGTTCAACAACACATTTTTTTGGACCTTGCAGCAAATGGTACTAACACTGTGTATAAAAGTCATGCCACAAACATCGTACGTGTGTGAGCCGCTCGCTAATTCCCTGGGCTTCCAGAGGTTCCTAAGGGCCTCATTTTCGTCTCTGCGTGCGCGTGACAGTTGGCCCCATTGGGGACAATAGCGCGTGGGTTATTGCATCAGGTCCACCTCTCCCCACAAGGACGTGCCCGGCGAACATTAGTTAAATGTTCGGAGGTAATACGCGCATCCCAGGCGTGATATGAGTATTCTTCACACTTGCGTAATTGTACAGTAAACAACCTCATTTCGCCTTAAAAAAACAACAGAATGTCCATTTTGTATTTTGGATGATCTCACTTCCAGAGACTACGCATGGTTTGAATTCAGGGAACTGTACTGCCTCACATCATTCACAAGGATAAGTCGGTGCTGTACACAGACAAGAATTTATGAAAAATGATACAACACATAATCGGTACCATCTTGGTGTTGTTAGCAAAGAGAAGACGAGATATCTACATGTCATAATTTAATGTGAAGTATCGATGGATACATTTTCGATTTCGTTTAATTTAATCACTCAGGAACTGATAGACAATTCTTTAAAGTTCGAAAATCTCATCCGACATTCTAATAAAGTAATTCTATTTAACGTTTTATTCCATAATAGCAAGAAAGTAAGTTTTTTATAGAACGATAGCCGTGAAAAGCGACAAAAAGGAAGAAATAACAATTCATAAAATTAACAAGATATAGCAATTTCTTATAGATAATCCATTTTATTGGCCCTTCTACCCCAATTTAGTATTGTCCCTGGTTCTGCTATTATCGACGACGTAGTAGATACTTTAATTAGTACGTTAGGAGGACACTAAACTACATCACTAAATGCACACTACTGCAACATCACTAAATGTTGATTAAAACCCCCAAAGCCGACAGAGATACCGCGGGGCAGTATTTACAAGCCCAGAGCTGGTCCCAGGGCACTAGGTATCAGGGCAGTAAACAATTCTGCTTAAAAGCAACGTGTTTGTACTTTGCAATGCCATACGAGACCGTCCACAATTAGTACTTTTTACACCTCACTGTTCCTACCACTGTAGCTAGTACTGAACATACTAGCTATTGTGGTCTCACCTCAATATAATATTAAATGATTTATTTTTGAACAAAAAACGCTAACTTTAAGGAATGAAACTGATAATATTCTTGTATCGGTTCTTTTCTTTCTTTGTCAGTATCGGGAAAGGAATATATTATCTGCGCTTGAATCTGAATTGACGATGATGAAGATTGCTATACTGTATTGCCGATTGTGTGCAAGAGAGGAAGCTTTGACCTTTCTATTAATTCTATTCTCAGGGTCACTTGGTTAATTCCCATTGACTTCCACTTGAAGTATGATGGAAGAGAGTGATCATGATCATCGATGAAGGATTGCGAATGGGAGGATAATTCAAGTGTGATAATGAACGTAAGAGACCACAGCACGATCAAACATCCATGCTTGACTCGCACCCGTAGCCTTCGACTGGACGTATTTAGATGCTACTCCAATCCGCTGTATCACAGAGAGAAAAAGAGACACTGTCCTGATACAGCATATGGCTCCATGGCCGCAATTTCTCTTCCTGGGGACTCGCAGACGAAGGGGGCAGGCAGAAGGTCGCTGGGTGCCCTTTTTCCTTTTTCTACTAAACAAGTCAATGAATTGGCAAACGCAGATTAACTGTTGAGTGAGTGAGTGAGAGAGAGGATGGGCGGAAGGAAGAGAAAGAGGTAGACATGCATACACACATGCAAATATGACATGCACCTACACAGTACGGACAAGACGACGATATGTCCAATTACATATTTGTTTGTTCATTGGTTACGAGCAACGATTGTCATATTTTTCCCAGGAATCCTTTTGAATTGATTTGCAACATACCTGTTTATCCATATTTGTTAATATTTCCAGGTATAGTACATATATTTCCATATTTAAGGAAATCGCACATTTTATTTGCATATTTAAACAGTTTTCAATATATTGTATATTATATTCTTTGGACATTATTACTGGAACGTTTGTGCCATTGAAAGTAATTATTTGGGTTTAGACGTGGATCTCGATTTAATTCCAGAATGTATTGCATATACTTAATATTTTTTAATACTGATGTTTCTGCATTGCAATTTTTAATATTGTATCTTCAAAACATCGAATTACATGTTAGCCACGAACATTTTAAATTTAAACCAATCTGCACGAAAAAAAAGAACCGTTGGAGTATACCAGATCCATGATATTAAAACAATGTTCCTTATTACAGTATCATGGATCTGGTATACTCCAACGGTTCTTTTTTTTTTCGTCTGATTGGTGGGGGGTCTGGTTGGTGAGGTATTTTGGTGAGGTGCATTCTTGGCTATCCCAGATGAGGGATGAGCCGCGTCTCGGTCAATTGTACTGACGTTTCGGCCATCTTGCTGTGGCCTTCTTCAGAGCTATACTGCTGATACCGGATAGCCAAGAATGCATTGACTCCGGCCTACGAACCCATTTTGGTGAGGTGTTCGGCCACCGGCAATCGATGTTTCCCAGCCACCCAGCGTCCGCGCGCTCGCAATCGGGCGCAAGGTCCGTCGTTCCGTCGTTCCGCGCCCGCCGCTGCAGCGCGCGCTGCGCGAGCGGCGTGTGCCAATCGCGGTTGCGTCACGCGCAGGCGCAGGCACCGGCACCCGTGCGATGACGCCGGCGGCGGCGCGGCGCGGCGCGGCAGTGCGACTTTAGGAGCTTTCGCGAGCTTGATACCGGCGGCGATGGTGTAACGGTTAGCGTACCGGACTGTTGTACCCAAGTTCGCGGGTTCAAACCCGATCGAAGCCGTGGATTTTTAAGGGCGAACAAATCCTTCGTACGCCTTCCTTCGGAGGGGAAGTAAAGCCGGCTGTCCCATGTTAGTAGATTTACTTGCATGTAAAAGATCCTCAAGCCTAAATGACGCCTCTGAGCTAAATTCAAATCGCCAGTTTCTCGCCCAAGAAATACCTTCTTTCTCTGCTAGATGAAAGGAGCGTAGCGAAATTTGCGTGGTCAGACGGAAGAGCGGGCCTGATGGCCCGAGTCTCGCCACGTAAAATAAGGCTCAATTCAATTCAATTCAATTCAAAAGCGGCGGCCTGGCCTACCTACTGCGACGTGACGAGGGGACCTCAGAGGCGACCCTGCGATTAATGCATACGCACACCAAGCACGTGCCTAGATCTGCGCTAAATATTTTTTAACATAATTTGCGATTGTGTCATGGAAAGAATTTAAATTATTTTCACTATATATGATTAACAATTTAAATAGTAAATAATGTTTTCAACAAAATTGTTGCATAAAATTGTAGCAGATTTTATTAACAACAAATTACATGTGTAATACTTAATGCACTAATTTAATCACGAGAACAACAATAATGATAATAATAATATTAATAATAATAATATTAATATTAATATTAATAATAATAATAATAATAATAATAATAATAATAATAATAATCACGAAGTTCGTTTTGATTATTTGTGATAAATATTTCAAACTTAACAGGCGCTCCATTTATTTGGTCATGTCCCTTTAATCCACCCCGTGTGGCGATCACACGTCTGCCTCATCTTTCACCGTTTGGTAACGATTGGTTCATGTGTAATTTGTGGTGACCAAAGCAACTTCCCTATAGGTTTTCTCATGGTCACTCTGCCTGTCACTCCGCTATTGCTCAATTCGTATGTCTCCGAAATCGCTGACCCTTCTAAACCATTCACACATTTCCATGCATGGTCATAAAACTTAGGCGCTAGTATCATTACAAATGACACCGCGCATTATAACGACGCAAGGACAGCCCGCGTCACCGAAATTAATTCATCGACCACGTTTGATTCAAATTGAATCAATTCAACAAGTACACAATTTATCGCATATAACGGGACAACATAACATCGATTTCACAAAAATATTTAGTTTGCGCATGTTCATGTAAGAATCAAACACTTTTTCTGAATACAGTAAATTATGTGATGTAACAAAATAAAATTGGTATAACTTACTTGCATGATAATTTTATTCTTCTCAAAAATGTGTTCTCAATACTCTGAATAACAATTTCAATATTACAGTCATGCAAAATTGCATGTGCTAAAACGGACTGCTTATACACGCCTGCTCATGAGCTAATCCTTGTAACTAATAATGCCGTAAGTAGAACTCCCATATACAGAGACTATCTGCAAGATGTAGTTCCTACCGGTAAATTAGTGGATTTAGATGCTAAATTGGAGCCTTGGCACTGTTTTAGTCTAGACAATACCAGTCACAGTTGGCAAAAATCAGTTACTAAACTTGAACCGAATATTTCAGCTGTAGGAATGTATAATCTTCTACTCTCACATAATGGCTTTCATTCACGCTTAGAAATTACGACACACACTCGCTCGCTCGTGTTATAAACATCAACTAGTGAATAATAGCCATCATTTTACGCTCCTGGAAGAATATACTATTCTCCAATCGTATTTTTATTCTTTGAGCAGTGATTCGTTTTGTTTTCTTTCTTTCCTTTCCCGGAGCAATTTTTGCAGTGGTCGCAATCATGTTGCAAATCGACCTGTCCATCAAATTCTCATTAATTTGTCTTTCGCGTGCATCTTTCAAGAGTTGTTAATATTTCGATAAGTGTTGCGATGTTTGCAATGCATCTTCGATCTTTTGTGGCGGATGTAGGATGAGAAGCGAACGTGCCAAGTAGAGTATGAGTATGTATGAGGAAATGAGAGGTGTATGTATGAGGGAATAAGAATAATTCATTCATCGATTCATTTTTACAAAGCGCTGTTCATTACCTTATTAGCTTATTAGCTTATTTTCTGGTACCCCAAATTTTATCACAAAGATAAACTATTGTTCTAAGCTTCACCTGTCTACCAATTCATTTAATTTTCATTTTCAATCTATTTTAGATATATATTGTGTAGATTGTACAACAATCTACAGAGAAAACTATGAACCGCCGTAAGAAGTTACCACTTCAGGATGCTGTTCTATGTAAAAACGAACAGTGGATATCTACTGCCTTGACTAGTTTCCTTAATGTAACTAACGACTAAGGGAATACCGAAGAGACTTACCGCATTTCAGGGCAAAAGCATAGATGCTCTTTTACTGAGAAGTAAGTCAACACGAAGTCTTCACCAAATTAGTGGAACTTCAGGAGACAATGGGTCATCTACATACCACGAACACGAGGAAGTTACGAGGGAAAACTGAGTACTGGGAAGACCAGGACAGACACTAGAGACAAACGTAATCTACTTTCAAGTTGAATAGCGAATAGAGGGAACTTGTCGAAAGACACAATGAAAGTTACCGATAAACTGTTTGATAACAACGTGCACACTCTCTACCAAATAGCACGTCAAAATTGGTTCAATTACGAGTACTAATTACAAAATAATCGGTTTTATCACATCCGTTTTCCTCGGATAACTGAGCAGACCGCAAAAACATCTGCCTAAAGAAACGTCCGTCTTCTTCGTGTTGAGAAGCACATGCAGTGAGGCGAGGCGAAATAAGGAAGTATTGTTTTTTTCTTGATGGCTGAGACCATTACTCCAAAGTATGATTATACAACGTTCAAAATTAGCCACTAAAGAAATGGCTTATTCTCGACAACTAACATTCACGATTTGCAGTTTTCAACCTTTTAATAAGATATTTAGTAAATAAATTATTCTCTTAAATCTAAGAGAATAATTTAACGGAAATAATAAATGTATTATTATTATTATTATATTATTATTATTATTATTATTATTAACACAGTAAATGATCAAAATTTCTTAAAAACGTATCTTATTAATCCTGAAAAACAAAAACAGATACGGCACTGAACATAAGTAAGAGGCAGAAACAGAAAGTAACAGGATGTTGTCCTACATTCTCCGCGGCACAAACTGGTTTTGCATCAACGAAAGTGCTCGCTGTACAAGAGCACACCACATCCTTCGATCTGTGCTTCTTTGCTTCACACTTTCACTTCAACCGACGTTGCACATATTTTATCGCGATAGAAAACAATCTCGAATCAAATTGTTACACACTGTAGTCCTATCAATAGATGATCATGATACCGTAATTTCTTGCCTTGTCTGTTGCTACACGTGTATTATATAACTTCAAATGAATGTGTTTTACCGGCTGTTAATGCACGGACAATTGCCCATTAATTTGTATTTATAGTTTTCGAAAAACAAGAAAGTTCGAAAAAGTGCTGTTTGAATAACACCATTTTTTATTAGATTGATTTAGTTTTGTTTCAATTAATAATATCACAAACTAATAATATTAAATTTAAAAATATAATATTAAAAATGAGTTTCTGTTGAAAGGGCATTAGTTATTACGTACAAACGGCAAGCGCAATATTCTAAATAGTGTGTTCAGCCGGAGAATTGACATGATTCTTTGAACCAAATGTAAACGTAGCTACTTCCCTATTAGATCAGGATAATTTGTTGGCTAATACAAATTCATTACTTGCTTACCATTCGGCTCGCGGACACTAAAACCTTTACTGCTTGCCAGCTTCGGCATCAGAGGCTCCAGGAAATCAGGGCGTAGAACGACCATCCTCCGATACGTTCCCCGCTTCATTGACGCTGTGCTCATCGATTCGTTCAACTCACCCTTTGGAACATTGGGATACTTTCAATTCTTATATTATCAATATCTTTGTTTTAAATGACAGTAGTGACGTTAATAATTCTTGTAATGAATAACATAGATATTGATATCTAGACCAAACTGGCAGCATCGCTATCGGTACTTAACGAACTCTATTGTTGGAATGTAATAATAAGTCGTCGTTATAACCATATTGACAGTAATTGCACACACGTCTCTTCTTTCCACTTCTTACTGATCTCATATGAAATCATTGAGAATAGAAATGTGCTTACTTCCTTTTAAATAAAATATATTTTGTCATATAAAAAATAAAATTACAATTTGTTAATATTTGTAGGTACGCGCAAAACTTCTAGTACTTCAAATTCGAAAGAAATTTCGGTACTTTACGTTCAACAAAATCGACAGGTCGAAAGTTCTGTATCTTGTTGACACTGATACAAAATATCGAATTGAGTCATGTCAATCTCCAATCGCTGTACGTTAGCATGTCAGAAATTCTCAATCTTTCTGAAATCGAGACTTCTGAACTAGAAACACGGGGTGGTTTATGTAATGAACTGAAAAATAACAAAAATACACTTCCAAAAAACAAATTAAATAATTTTAGAAATTGACCCACGTGTATGCCCAAATTACTTCACGTATTCAAGACAGGGAAGTTTAATATCAGACTGAAATATTCCAATTATTTCTGAAAATGTATTGTATTAATGAACAAGAAAAGATGGCTTAAAATTCTTATAAATTTATTTATGATTTCAAATTTCAATATTATAATTCACCCAAGTATTTTCAAGAATATAAAAAACAATACGAAAAAGACCGTGCCGTATACATTTTTTATGATATTTAGGTTCATTCTGTAATATTTTGGAATATGATATTAGAAATGCATGAACAGTTTTGTTGATTCTATTTATTTCCATCTAATCATACGAATAAACTTACATACGACGCAAGCCTGGATAGCCGAGGTCGCCAAGGCCGAAGGGCAATACATGCCTCGGCTTGAAGAGTCCCGGGTTCGAATTCCGCCTCGGGCGTGCATGTTTTTGTGTGTTTGCCTTGTTTACGTATTCTTTCTAGAATTCTCTTACAGTTGAAACAATCACAATGGTCGCTATGACCCAAGATATTAAAAGGGACCTTTAAAATAATAATAATAATAATAATAATAATAATAATAATAATAATAATAATAATAATAATAATAATAATAATAATAATAATAATAATGCCGATCAGATGGCGGAGATCGCTAAGGCAGTAGTGCCGGAGTGGTTTCGGACCAGAAGATCGCGGGTTCGAATCCCGCCTCAGGCATGGGTGTATTTGTGTGTTTGTGTATGTCTGTATGTGTTGTCCTTTCACCCCCATTATCATCATATCATCATTTCATCTTCCATACCCCCAGGGCTAACAACCGTGGGGGATAAAAATCGGATCCAGCTAAAATGCTGATCCCCCCCAAAAATTGTCGCAAGCACCTGCCACCGTGATAATAAATAAAAAACTGAGCCACGGTAAATGCAGGATGCTTGCATGCGTGGTCCTAGTCAGCCGATTAACGAAAATAATAATAATAATAACAATAATAATAATAAACTTATATACGAATTTAAATGATAAAATTATCAAGAAAACATACTTTACTAATGATATGCCGAACTTGCTTCAAAATACCGACTAATTTCCTCTTCGAAATACACACAAAAATATATATCTTGCTGGTGGAAAGCATCGTAACTCACTATTTTGGGTCTGGGCAACAGACTTCCTTGAATAGCCTTCATGGCCACTCCTATCTCATATTAACGGTCGGATGTACATAAGAAGTCGAGGATCGCGAATGGCATTTGGGAAGAGCTTTTTTGTTCAAGGCACTTGTGAAAGTCAATAGCACACAGCGGCACGCAGAGGTCCTTGAACCCACGATCCGCAGAAAAAGACGTGGCCCAATCCTGACCCGGACTCCTACGCTGGGCCACCGATCGATGGACACCATTGTGACCTGTAACCAGAGCGAGACGCTAAGGCTGCCCACTCTAAGGTCACGTGCGAGCCAATAGGGAGTTTTAGCGCCACGCGTAAGGTAGCGGCGTTATGCACTAACAGTCACGTGACAGACCTTGAAGTCATAACGTCTTACCTTAGGCCTAAGTACGACCTTATACCTTCATAAATAGTGCACGCCTGTGGGAGTCTCTACGGGCACCTTACAAGCGGCAAAATGGCCGCCTAAAAACAGGAAAAGTTGTTTTTTCCAACTCTAATAAACCAATTCTCGTATGTAAGGCAGTTACAATTATTCCTTACGAACTCCACAACGCTGGCAAAAATTAACGGGATATGTTGGAGAGGTGACAGGAAAGAAATTCGCGAAAAAGAAGTTCAAATCATATCTTCGGGATAGGTTATGTCTTATGCTCATAACGAACGCTGGTTTAAGGTACTTCCTATATTTTCAAGAAAAGCAAATTCAAAATCTAAAACTCCATGCACAATGTGTATTTGCTGGTCTGTTGACTCGTAACGTGTTTTAAATGTCTCACCACTAGCCTACACTCTTTGATATATTATGCAATTTCTCTGTTCAACGCTTGAAATGCTTCCTTTGTTATAATGCATAACGCAATGTCGCAATTGCTAAAACTCTTATGAACGTTGTTCATTACGACCTTATGAAGGCGTTAGTCACGTGATCAATAGAGTTTAAGGATATTTCCTTACGCATGGCGCTAAAACTCCCTAATAACTCAGCCGCAATACGCCACACTACCGAGTGAGACTGAGAATTAAATAACAGTTCGAATCATTTATTATAATTAAAACAACTATATTGCAAATGATGTTTGACTGTTTAAAGAGTTGACTGCTCCATCCGGGAATCGATCCCTGGTCTCCCCATCCCCGCCCAGTTGCTCTAACTACTTGAGCTACCAAAAAAGTCTTCAAACAGCCTTTAAGAGTTCAGAACCACTTAGACGGTTACTGTTCTCGTCTGAGGCAGTCAATTCTTCAAACATCAACCATCATTTTTCAACATTACTTTTACCAAGTACGAGTAGCTACGAATGGGGTCGCAAGTTTTTGTTGGCAATTGGGAAACGGGAAACATATTCCTACGCTATTGTTAAACTTACAATTGTGACCAGGTATTAAAATGTATAATATTATTAATGTCAATAATAATAATAATAATAATAATAATAATAATAATAATAATAATAATAATAATAAGAAGAAGAAGAAGAAGAAGAAATAAGTCGACACGATAGTTATCGAAGTTTCGAGATTTGTTGCGAAACATTTGTGAAAGAACTTGGCTAAACTCCTAGGTCATTAAAAAGTCTGAAAGCACAAAACTTTATTGGAAATATTCCACATGGTGCTCAAAGTATTGTAGAGACACTGACTCTACACTGACCTAGATCTGCTCGTTAGGAAGCTGGTTGCAACATGAAGTAAATTTTATATTCAACAGACTCATAACATCTTTAATCGTGATGTAGAGGAAAATAATAACCACTTGTTGGACCAGGATGAACGTTCCGAATTGTTAAAAGTTGTAATAAATTCATATCAGATCCTAAAAAAAAAAAAACGTTTCTGACAACCCTCAAAATATGTAACAGAACGTCCAAAAAGGTGTCACTTTATATACTACGCACCAAAAACGGGACTAATTCGGACCCAAAAATGCTTGTTTAAAGAGCTAAAACGTTTCATTTTCGACGAGTGCACAATGGTGCAGTATGTTGCAGCGCAATGTTCGTTAAGAGTTTTCGATGAGAATATTGTTGTATGTCATCTAATATTACCTATTCACTTCCAATTTAGGGGCAGATAAGCGGGTCATTAAATTAGAAATTAATATTCATAAATAATCAAATACGTTTCGTGTTTCCAACGTTTTCCTGATTGGTAAAACTTCAACTAGCCTCTCTCTAAAATTCCACAATGCGAAATGCTCCCCATCAGCAACTGTAGCCCTATCTGGAAGCGCGTGCTGCTTCTATTTGAGTTTACTGTTCTAGATCCTGGCGAGGTGGGGGGAGGGGCAACTAGTGCCAGTAGAACTCGTGCACTTGCCGACGAGGTCTAGGCGAGAATCGCAGCCGACTTTCACTGAGTGCCGCATGAGTGGAACGGTTGGAGGGAGAACAAGAGAGGGGGAGATTGAAAGAGATGGAGAGAGAGAGAGAGAGAGAGAGAGAGAGAGAGAGAGAGAGGATGAGGAGGGAGGGAGAGGGGAGAGGATGGTGAGGGAGGGGGCAGGGAGGGTGAGAGAGGGAGAGGGAGGGAAGAACATCGAGCTCGCGTGGCGAACCGTACTACTGCTGCCCCAAACAGGTCAAGGCCTTCTGTCCGCGATCTGGGCCGCTGAGTAAGTGCCTGCTGAAACTCTTCTGCTCCCGCGACCCAATACACCTTTGGGGTGAGCAGGTCGGGTGTTCGGACGAAGTTTGTGCCTACAATTTTTTCTTGCTTTTTGTTGATATTGTATTTTTCATAAATTCATCCGTCAATGTACCCACGAACATTCGATTTCTTTTACTCTTTACTAAGTTTGTTACATGATGTTTCGGGGACATTTAACACTTTTCAATTGTGATTAAATAGTGCTTTGCGTTTCAAAAAAAATCCTAATTTATCTCAAGATTTTTACAAGGAATAGTATATTACATGGTCAATAAAACTTACAATGTATTCGTATGTAATACACACTATATACGACTTAATCTATTATTATAAATACCCATTAAAATGTTCATACACATTTTCTGCCATTCGCAACAGCTCTATAATTTTTTGGTACTATCATGCATAATCTGAATGCCCATCCTATCAGCCTAGATCCAAAGTTTAATTACGTATCCGTTGATTTATGAATACATATTCATCGCTGTCCATTGCTTATGACATCTGTATTATTACACAGAAAAAACTTCGTCAAAATACCAAAGTAGCACACAATTTAAAAAAAACTTTACAAAGGACCATTCACGAAAACAATGGAAATTTGGTAAGTACTCAACGAAAACTACGCAACGATGCGACCGTGTGTTCTCCCACGCAGTTGCACAAACTTCATCTGTGTATTCGGAGCTCAGCAGACCTTGAGATTTTCTTTTCTTCTTCCGGACAAAAGAGGAAAGCGGTAGCCAGAGAATACGCGAAGCCTATTGACGCGCCCATTGTTAACAGCTCCATGCAAACCTTTTTTTACCTTTTTCACCTCTCAGCCAACCGTCCGCGGGTAAATGGAAGGCACAATGGGTGGGTGTTCCCCTGGACCAGAGGTGGGGCAGCTACTTATACGTCTCTCATTTACACAAGTTCGAGCAGAGCAGCTCGAACGGAACCTTGTACTCCCACCTGCTAAGAATTTTCTTTACCTTTTGAAAGGTATAAGACGGAATGACTGGAACATAAAGGTTCTGCGGGTTTAGTTTCCCCCCAGAAAATTTTAGAAGCTGAAAGCAGGTCAAGGCGTGCAGAAAAGTTCACCTTACATCCGAGATTCTATTAAGCAGGTGCAGAGGTGTGTGAATGGTGGGTTCAAATGCACGAGCAATTCTGTAACACAAGACGTTAGGGGAATTGGGACTCAAATCAAGCTTTTGGGGGATATCTATTATTAGTATTATTTTCAGCGTCTTTAATGATTTTAAAAAACTTTGATCATTGTTTGCAGATATGTTTTAACTCAAATACGAGCTGTTTGGTGAATATGGTGAACGGTGTAAACATAGCATCCAAATCTTAGATCTATTGCGTGAAATTCTCCATTTTCATTGGCTTAATGAGCTTCGTAGACGTACGTCTAAAAAAGGAACACTTAACATTGGCTGTAAGAACCAGGACCTACTCTTGATATTGAAGTGGGTATCAGCGTTGAACAATACGCTTTAAACATCCCACATATCTTCAGACATTGTGTCATGGAACTAAACTGTCGGATTATTTTTTTTTTAATTCTGTGCCTATTTAATATTATGGGGATTCTCATGTGAAAATGAATTTTACTTTAAGTACATCTTCTAATCAATTTGTAATATAGGCTTCTTATTTAATATGTAAAAAGTAATGCAGAGAATCGAGGTATCTTCATCTATTTTTTTTTTTTCGTTTCTGTAGCATTCACTAGTATATCACTGACTGAGGGGATTCACATTTAAGATCATGCTGTAAATTATGTCGACACCTGCTACCGGGACACAAAACATCATGATAGAAAGAGTATGTGCGTAATAATAGATTTGAGGCGTAGTTTTGTCGTACGTAAAAAGAAAATAATCAAAAAAACGTACGACAAAGCTACGCTTCAAATCTATTATTATGATGCAAATGTCGTAAATTCCACACCGCTTCCTACCGGAGTATGTGCAATTCTTCAAGGACAAAATGGAAATAAAATGCACTCTTTCTCGAAAGAAACGGTCATTTGTTGACATAATGAACTGTAGGAAGAATACCACGCAAGCCCAATTAGATTCGCTGTAATATTATTGCACAACTTAATATTAGAATGTGACGTAAACATGAACTTTTTATAAAAGAGTGGTTCTAAGAATAAATGGACGTTCTTTTGTGCCATTTCCTACTACACGAATGTTCTCGGTTCAATATGTACTATGTACGAAGACTGTTGACAAAACTACGAGGTGAGCAAAGCTTGATTTTTTGTAGTGAATTGTGTGATTAATAGATCACAAAGGGATTGTTATAGGTATCACTTGTGGTTACGATACATTTCAAATTTGTTCTCAATTAACAATTAGATACTTGAAAGATATAGTATAAGTAGATACTTGAAAGTATTTCAGAACAAAAACAAAACTCCTCCTGGTAGATGTATAATATGGTTTTCCAAAGGTTCTCAAGGGAATGTGAATATTGCGGTCAAAGAAACCTTGACGAACCCGTTTAATCGCTCACTGCGCACATGCGCACCAGCCCTTTTGTATCCTTGTGTATATACTGGTTTGTATGCGTGCTCCTTTGTCGGAGATATACGCTTTCTCACAGACAATGTTATAGAGATAGAAACAATCTTCCACGTTGTACTATGTATAATAGAGCCTCTTCAAAAGTTACCCAAAAGGTTTGCATTTCTCATAGTTTACATACTCATGTTGAGATAGTGAATAGTTCATTGTCTCGTACCTACTGCTGAAATTACTTTTCCCCATTTAAAGTCCAGACATTGTCACAGTTATCTTCCTTTTCTTCGAATTCCAGTCGTAGTATTTTGTATTCGAAAAACCACACAGCTGTGGATTTGAAGGAAAAACAGGCGCCCTTTTGTTTTTTCGATCACCTGTTTTATGGCAATTTAATCGTAAGTACATGTGACCTTGTAGACTAACGAATACAACAGTTACTTGTCCTTTCACCCGTACAAGCGATACTACTTCTCACGCGTGAATACAGGGAGGAAAGCGTCACCCATGGGAACGTTTCTCACGGTGGTCTTGCATGGCGCTGGAGAGTTCGCAGAGCTGAGGTCCAAAAGAAATCTTTTCCACGTGTAGCGCCCCTTGGTCGCAACAGAAGACAGCACCCAGGAAATAATTCTTATGGTAAATTCGTATGGTAAATTTCAGTCAGTTTTCTGAATTATGTTACATCGAGTCACGGAAATACAGTTCGATTAATATTTATAAGTCATTGACAGCTATCGAGTTGAGAAGGAGACTTCCGTTATTCAATCGGAAGCTTCAAATTTTTGTTGGGTCACAACAGTAGTAAAAAAACATTAATATACAGCTGCTTCACTCTGTGAGTCAGTGAAGGTTGAAAGTCAATACCTCATCACCCTGTTGTAGGTTATCGTATTCTCTTGGAGTGCTATCTGCTTATTCGATCAGTGAGTAAATTGCTCTTGGGTTTTTTTATCGATTTTTTTTCTTGTTGCAGCCTCAGATTTTGGTCTTGAGATATGAATCATTGTCTAAGTAAATTTCAAGTAATATGACGCGGTTAGGTTCGTGATATTTATGTAGAAACATTCAACGAAATGTTTAAAATGTAAGCTGTATAATAGTATTATGTTTTGGGAATTGGAACTGGATGAATAATGAACATAGTGATGAAAAACCTGTCTCTCATAACAGAGCAGCACCGAGCCTGACGTGTCTGGGTTTTGGATTGAGCGGCCGCAACCACGTGCCTGGCGCGCGTGTGCGTAGCAACGGGCGTTGCCCCACTCACAGCAGTCTCATAGAAATTTTAATCAGATTGATTATGTCGTACCGGCGGAGGTACCTCAGAGTATCACATGATGCCACTGCAGTGTCTCTGGGTCCTGGGTTTCTAATAATAATAATAATAATAATAATAATAATAATAATAATAATAATAACAATAATAATAACAATAATAATAACAATAATAATAATAATAATAATAAAAATAATGTCTTTATTAATGGCGAGGCTCAGGCCATAGGGCCTGCTCTTCCGCCTAACCACGAAGATTAAAAGGTTTCTATTCTCGACAGTGGTTGGATTGTCGATAATAACGGTAGCAAGGTCCGATTCGGCTGCTGTCTGGAGAGGAATTCTAGCACTCGGCTGCTCTGATAGATCGTTTGCCTTGGCTTCTCCGATCAACACCAGACAAATACCGGATCAGTACTCAAACGAATCACGGACCGCACATGATATTCCATTTCTCTTGCTTGTCCTATCCTCATGCGTTTCTTACATACACTTATAGTTACTTGTACTACTAAGCTACTACAGATGTCTGGAGACCAATCCGGAGCTTAGAGCCTGTTCCGTTGGGGGCGGTGCCTCGCTCATGGGAGATACCAAGATGGGGAAAACTTTGCGAGGTCGGCAACGGATCTCACCATCCAACTGGCAAAGAAAAACCAACAGTGCGACTGACCGCTAGAATTCCCCTCGGCGGTTTAATAGTGGAGTTTGTACCACCTAGAACATTAAATCACTATCGATCTTCTGCGCATGCGCAGATCAAGTTTCGCACCGCTTTAATGCATCTGCGTATGCGCAGAAGATCGAAAGGGCTGTCCGCTATGGCAATCAGAGCAGAGATTGATGAAGTTACGCTCAATCGATATCATTAATTCTGATGTTGAACGTTTCGGGAGGCGGCGAAGTCGTTGCTCGCACCTACACTTGTTTGACAGCAATATCATTATTTACAACTCTGCGTAACATATTGCTGCATTACTCGAAAGGAAGTGAATTTTGTGTGGCGAATGACATTTCGATTTCCTCAAAATTCTAAACTATTTACTTCCACTATTTATTTTGTACTGTGGATGAGATCAAGGCTTCCGCGAAACATTTCTCAACCTTTATTCTTAGTTACTTCATCACAAAAGAACACACTAACACTACACAATCAACGTAAAAGGCGCTTCTGGGCAAAGAAATTGCTCAATCGCAAGATCACTTCGAAAGCAAACTTGACGCATCTAAGCCAAAACGCATTTTCTCATTTACCAACCGAAGTTTTTTTCCAATTTTCTGAAAGTTAATTCCTTGATTTGAAGATTTAGAGTATATAAATCATAAATGAGTCTCCTGAATTAGAATCAATTTAACCGTTACGGCTTATTATGATTTTTTTCAGAATAAATTGAAGGGCTTGGGCTAGTTACAACATGCGTCCCACCAGCCACAGCCTCCGCTATTTCTCAATACTAATATTTCGATTTTGTTCGAAATGTGTATCATTTTGTTATTACCGTAAACCCTTCATGAAAATGAATAAACATACTACACAAAAACTAGATAAGCCACACTTTCTCCAAAATCGAGATATAAACATTTACAAATAGTGGGAGTTTGGCTGTGAGGCTTACATCGTTCTTGCCCTAGTTCCTTCAATTAATACGTTTCCGGGAGCTGAACTCCTAGTATGAAGAGGAGGAAACCGGCATGCTCTCCACCTCTCCCTCCAGAACGCACCCTCCCCTTCAAGTAGCTTCCTTTGCGGCCTACCGCATTTGCTGCGGTGCTTTCTCGCCGCGTCGCTCGGCCGAGGGTCTGAGGATGCAGAGGGTCTCTGGGATAAGTTGCAAGGAGCAGAGAGAGTGGGGGTGAGGGGATGCAGCCGAGGCCGCGGTCGCTTGGCTCGACGCGACGACGTGGATCCTTAAGGATTAGGCCGGGGCCTATTTGCACAAGAAGAGAGACGAGAAGGTTCTGAATGAGTGGAGAAGCGACGTACCACCCAGGGAAGGAGGAGGAGGAGGAAAAATAGAGCAGATGGCTAGTGATAACTGTGTATTCTTAGAAAAGTTCGCATAAATACAAAAACAAAATGAGATTTATATATAGTATGCGATACAGTACAAACAGAACGTACAGAGGTACGTCTATTCAGTACACTGAACCTGTGAGCTGAAGTTTCAAATGCGGAAACGCCCTAAAACAGTGCTTGGCGGGGAATGCGAGTTCTCATGAGCTCATAAAGCTATTTTGCCGTTGTTGGCTCGCAAGGTGTTTCTTTAAAAGTCTTCAAATGCGAATTTGTAAATATAAATGCATTTTACCGCTAAATAAAAGCTTAAATCCTGTAGGGACAAGTAATTGGAAAGATAAAACGAAGTAATGTATTTTAAACTATTAAAGACATTACAGAGGGAATTTCATTTAGCATAAGTTGTTTGTAATTAAATCACACTAATATATGAAGACACTTTAAACAAACATGATTAGCTATGGAGAATATATCATCCGAGCTCTATAGGAAGAACAACAGCGCCATAATTAGAGACTTCGAGGCTCCTGGGAAACAGGAGATCTGAGCTCGTTCAAGAAATACGTACGCAAAAATTGTAAATTTTTAACCCTCCCTTCCATTATATTTCATAACAAAAATATTCTACACCCTCAATAACGTACACAACATAGAACATCCAGCCCTCTTTATATTTTACGGGATCATAAAACGTAGTATTAGTAGTGTAATAACTAACATAATATATAAAGAAAGTAACAATTATTTTTCCTGTTTAAGTCTCTCAAGGAAAGAAAATATAAAAACTTAAAACTGAAATTGTAAATATTGTATCTTAAGTTTGATTTCATTTTTTTCTCCATTTTCCTCCCAAATTACTACTCTTGGGACCACGAGACATTGCTCTATCACGATAGTAGCCGTGAAAAACGAGAGAAAGGTAAAAAAGACAAAGAAAGCTGGCAGGCAGGGTGAACCCCGAACGAATAGGCTGGCTTGCCCTAGGTCGCCCGATTACGCGGGATATGGATCGCTTTTCGAATGCGTTTTAAAGGAAGAGCTGTGCAAATCGGCCCGAGATAAGGATGAGAACCATTGGTGGGTCGCGTGAGCAGGTCGCAAGGATAGCTCCCTCGGAAAGCTCGTCTACACACCTGGGTGCCACAGCTCGGAAGAGCAGGTCGAAAGCGCAGGTTGCAACGATAGATCACATGACCTGTCGCAAGGGCAGCCCTGCAGTCACAGACCACACGGATAGGTCGCAAGGGGAGGCCACAAGCACAGCCTGCAAGTTCAGCATCCGACAAAGAGGTCGCCGAGCATGAAAGCGACGCGTTACATTGCTCTCACGCATGTATCCGCAGTTCCAGCGAGTACAGTGAGCGCGGACTGGTGCGGGGTGGGCAGGATGGAAGGGGGGCGGGGCAGAGGATGGGACTGAGCGGGAATAAGCGGAACATGACGGGCCGGGAGGGGATGGGTGGAGCAGGGCGGGGCAAGGCGAAGCGGGCGGGACTGGACGGCACGGGGCGGGGAAGGGCGAGACATGACGGGATGGGACGGGGCGGGGCGGGGCGGGACGAGACGGGACGGAATGGAAAGGGACGGAGCGGGAAGGGGCGGGGCAGGGCAGGGAAGGGCAGGGGTGGGGAAGGGCGGGGAAGGGCCTGAAGGGACGGACAGACGGATGGGACCGAGCCGGACGAGGCAGAGCTTGGCGGGGTTGGGGGGGGGGGGCTGTTCAGGACTGGGCCGGGTTAGGCGGGGTTGAGAGGTGCTGGATGAGCGAGTCGACAGTACCCTGCGATGCAGAGTGAGAAGGGCGGGTGGAGAAGAGCGGGGCGGGGCCATGGTCAGTGTATGCCGGTGAGGCGTTAGCGCGGGGGTGCGACGGTATGGGCCACATGTCGTGAACGGGGCGTGAATACGGGAAAGCAGGTAGCGAAGCGGGGCGGGGCAGGACAGGTCGGGGCATGGCATGGCGGAGTGGGGCGGGGTGGGGCGGAGGGGGGGTGGGGCGGGGCGGGAAGGGGCGGGAAGGGGCTGGGCGAAGCGTATGCGCGGGGCGGAGGCGGGGAGGGGCGGGGCGAAGCATGGCATGGCGGGGTGGGGTGAGGCGGAGCGGGGCGGGGAGGAGGAGGCGGGGCGAAGCGTATGCGCGGGGGCGGAGGAGGCGGGGCGGGGCGAGGCGGTCGGGGGCGCCCATCCGGCGCGCTAATGGCGGCGCGTGGCCCAACAAACAGACGCCGCTCGTTAGGGCGCGCCGTGGCCGTGACGCGTGCCGCCGCCCCCGCCACCTCCGCGCGGGCACGCGTGCGTTCAACAGTGGTATCGTGCGCACGAAACCACAACGGCCGAATTCCAGGGCCCCGCTGCTGGCGACGGAAGTGAAAGTATGGGCGTGTTAAGGGATTTTTCGATTTGTACTTTATTATCTTTAATTTACTATTTTACTATTGTATCGTTATGTGATCAGAAGCTTTAAATGAAAACTATTAATATGTTTGCTGTAGAGGAATTTCTTAGTACGTAGGAAAAGAAAGAAAAAATATCGTTTCCCCCGTGCATAAATGTACATTTAAGGTGAACTTCAAATTTTCGTAAAATTGTTTTTACACTCCTTTTTCAACCAAACGGTTGGGAAAATATGGATTATAGGCGCTCTATTCTGCATATCCCTGAAATTGTGATAGTTCATCTTGCTCGTCGCATTAACCTGTTGGCTCTATGATTGACTCGCATCAGCGCATTGCATTTACGACAGCCATGTTCAGAAACCTCAAGAAACTACCAATATTTCAACAAATAAGTGTACAATGACACAACGTGTGCAAATACATCCTCATTATCTAGCGCTAAACCAACTTGATAATAGCCAAGAAATTTCTCGTCACAATAGAATTTCCTCTCTTCATCACTCTCTCTGTTTAAATAATTAACATTAATGCAAACAGATTTGTGAATGGCAAGGAAAGAAACAAAGAGTTACTCTCTTATTTTCATTTCGTTTTATATTGTTAATAACTATAGTATTCACTGATTAATTAATTAAGCTTTGAAATAGATTGTAAATATTCGTTGAATAAAATATTTTGCGTTAAAAATGATTTTACTTTAGGAACACGCGACTGTTTGATCATCCGTTACTGTTGCAGCCTTTTACCTGTAGGCAAAGGAGCTGCTATGCCACGGAGTCTGCTATGCTTCGCGAGCAATAACCCTAACTGAGGATGACATGAAAGAACTTTTAACAATTTAACAAAACATCGTTTTAAAAAATATCAACGTTTGAAAACATCGCTGTTCAAGACGAAAAAATAGATGTTAACTGCAGTACATTATCCTAAAACCATCGATGTTTTTAAAACCGCTTTGGTAACTTGAAACATTAATATTCGGGCGGGGGGAGATTTTAATTGGATGGTGGACGCATTCATTAATTTATAATTGATATTCATCGACCACTTTAAACCATCGGGCACAAAACATTCATGTCAACATACATTGGTTTCAATAAGTTCATGTCGAATACACATGCGTTTATCACAATTAGACTTTGACGATGCTTCCCTAGTTGTGTCACTACCAACAACAAATTAGAGATGGTGCGATTAGTGTATTTCTCTTATATAAATTACGTGATTCATAAACGAAAGTGATGTCAAATATTATTGTAGATAACCCATCATTCTCATGAAGTGTTCATTGTACGGTAGTCGAAAATTTGTTTGTAATAAGATCTCCATTTTGTTTCAGGTAAGATCCAATGAAGTGCAGACGGCACGATCTTAACAGGAAAAACGATCGAAACTGGACATTACGAAAAGAATGGTATGATTCTACAACGGATTTATTCATCTCACTCATTCACTACAATATCAGGTATCAAAACGCAATTATTTGATAAAAACAGTATATTTTTCAAAATGTGTTAATTTGTTAATGCAATATTTATTAGTGCAATGTTACTTCAAATACTTTTGACAAATGTAAATACTCCATTCTATTTTGTAATAAGGGTTACTTATGAGGCCGTTCTAAGCATTTCTTATAAATGTATATTAGTGCTTTCCGTCGTGTATAAGTCGTTTCTGAATGTGTCAGCGATTCGAATATACTTGGTGTTGCAAATTTAGGTAATTTTAGGGGAACGGCATTTGAAATAGGACTCATCAACGTTTTCAGTGTTTATTGAAAAGAAGGGTCCCAGTCTAGAGCCAGCAAGAGAGGATTTTTTTCCCACTAGAGACATTGCCGTTAAGCCGCACTTTAATTAAAACCCGTTCTCGCGCCCTTTCGTCACTGCCACCGACAACGACGGGGCCACAACAGCCATTTATCGTCAGCCCACACATTATTGCAGGTGCTACTGCTGCCAAGCACGCTACCGCTGCCTCAGTCTGCCCCCCGACAACATACTGTTGCTGCCACCAACGCTACCACCACATCACAATTATCATCACCCCTGCCGTCGCTACCTCGTTGCGTAAATTGCCGCCACCATACCACCACCACCACCGCCCCCCCCCCCCGCCAAAAGGCAGCACCATCATTAAAATCCCGCTACAGCCTTCACTCAATGACACGCACCATCGCTGGTCACCACAACCTTAATCACAGCTCTCCCCCTCTACCATCTGCATCGCAGTCCCCCCCCCCCATCAGCACTTCCACAATTACCCTAGCTTTAAAGAACTATTGAATTGAATTGAATTGAATTAATGCCTTATTTTACGTGGCGAGACTCGGGCCATCAGGCCCGCTCTTCCGTCTGACCACGCAAATTTCGCTACGCTCCTTTCACCAACTAGAAGGTATTTCTTGGGCGAGGAACAGGCGATTTGAATTTAGCTCAGAGGCGTCATTTAGGCTTGAGGATCTTTTACATGCAAGTAAATCTACGAACATGGGACAGCCGGCTTTACTTCCCCTCCGAAGGAAGGCGTACGAAGGATTTTTTCGCCCTTAAAAATTCACGGCTTTGATCGGGTTTGAACCCGCCAACTTGGGTACAACAGTCCGAAACGCTAACCGTTACACCATCGCCGCCGCCGATTGTTATTAATAACTATTGTTATTAATATCTCTTTAACCATCCCAAAGAACACCACTACTGCCATAACAGTTTTTTGTAATAGGAAGACCGCCAGTGCTCCGACACAGCAGCTCCACCGGCCTCGCCATAGCCAGTATTTCGCTCGTGCGCACGCGCAGTTATCGCAGCGGCGGAGGCAAGGAAAATCGCCCCGCGCTAGGCTGCCTTACAGCGCAGCCCAGGATCATTCTGAAGGGTGCCGTATGTCCCACGGCTTGTGCTGTTTGCTGTACACACGAAATGAGATGTTGACTCTCTTTCATTACTATAGAAAATTATTATTATTATTATTATTATTATTATTATTATTATTATTATTATTATTATTATTATTAGCGTATTTTCCCAATAATGGAAAACGTTAAGCAAAAATTGACTCGTTTTTGTGGAGTTCTAATTAGTTTTTGTGGAGTTCTTCTTAATTTTCCAATATTCTTTCACTCTGTTGGAGAATGCCAGTTTTCTTTCTTCAGACCATTTCGGTCTGTAGGGTTTTGATTTAGGTTGCTCTGGTTTGACTTCCCATTTGTTCACTTTGTTGAGGAAGGTGTTTTTGTTTGAGGTGTCAGTTATGTCGGCGTGTCGCATGTCTTTTTTTGTTTCTTTCATCCATGGTGTTGTACTTTTAAGTGAGGATATATAGTTTAGTATTCTTTTAGTTAGTCGAGTATTTGGTAGCCTGTCTATGTGTCCGAAGAATTTCAGTCCTCTTTTCCTGATGTCGACTTCTATGTTCGAGTACTTTTCAGTTGTCTCAATAGATTGTAATCTGTATCCATCGGGAGTGAGTCTCGCACCGAGTATTTTCTAATGATTTTTCTTTCTTCTTTTTTGATTTCTTCCAGTTCATATTTCTTGCTGAGCGTGAGTGTTTCTCTAGCGTAAAGAGCTGCCGGTTTGATGACAGTATTATAATGTCGAATTTTGGTTTTCTTAGACATTATTATTATTGTTATTATTATTTATTATTATTGTTATTATTATTTATTATTGTTATTATTATTTATTATTGTTATTATTATTATTGTTATTATTATTATTATTATTATTATTATTATTATTATTATTATTATTATTAATTTTTATATAAGATTGCTGCTGGTGGATGCATGTTGGAAGCTCCTTGAATATGCCCCTATCCTCCTCCCCACCTTAACACGCGAAGTTAAATGTTACGGATACAAAGTTAATGAATGATGACACATTTAATGTTCAAACTTTATATTATAACTTAACTATATGAAAATTAGTGAAAAATACGTTTGTGAATCAGTGTCATCGGCTTCTTGGTTGTTGATGAGGGGGAGGAGTACCATGATCCCACCCCTGAGAGCACCAATGCGTGTACTTATTGAAACGCTGACTCCGAAAGTGCACTGCATGATATTTTGAACAAGAGTGGGTATTGGAAGGCGTTAGTTTCTCGAACGCGCGACTTTTCTTGAAAAATTAACATATCGGTGTGCAGTTTCCTGCTCTCTGAGGGAATCACATTTTAATGTTATTCCATTAGTACACAAACTTCAAGGGTTTGCAGGTAATTTCTTTATAATAACCTATTTTTTGATCAGAATACATCGTAACTCTTAGCAGAGCTCAGTGTAAGAACTATATAAAAAGTACGAAAATCTGTATGTTCATTACAGACATGCCAATCACTGTCACCTTTGATGAAGTAACCTCTTTCAGAAACCTAACACAGAGCTTACGTACTCCTACTCAAAATTGTTCCATATACCTTTCGAATCGAAATTGAATCAATCGTGTAACAACTGTGAAGAGTTATATCACTCGATATAAGATACGTTAGAAATAAAGAGAGACAATTCAGACAAAAATTAAAATAAAAAACGAGCCAAGTTATAAAAAAAGTATATCTCAAGTTAATCACATTTTCGAAAATTACGCCTATTTTTTCGACGAGAAACAAAATGCATCAATTTCATCATGGACACATATTATCTTTCACCACCTCATTCACATCTTGGTGAACAGTGGCGCAATAACAACGCATTAATTTGCATGAAGCGTCCTTCAGCACATCGTCGTTCAACCCTCGGCCTCATCACGCGAAGAGGATCTTCCTCATTTCCTTCCCTGGAGATTTCCTACTGGCGTCCGGTCATCACTGCTTCCTCCACACCAAAATTCCTCTTCGTCTTCTGGCGTGCCGCATCACCGCCGCACAGTAGGGCCCTTGTCGCAAAGAAAATGGCGGAAAGAAAGCATTTTGAAAGGTGTTGTAGAAGCGTTGTTTTTATCGACGTTGTGCGCGTTTTCCAAATTAGGTAGGTCAGCGTGCGGGGTTTTCCCTTCCAGTTATCTCTCCACAGAAGGACACCGCTTCAGCCGGGATGCGCTCTGAACTCCTGTCTGGTCTCCTGACACAAATGGTAGTAGAGTGTGTGTTAGTGTGTGTGCGTGTGTGTGCGTATGTGTGCGTGTGCGTGTGTGTGCGTGTGTGCGTGTGCGTGCGTGTGCGTGCGTGCGTGTGTGTGCGTGTGTCTGTGTGTGCGTGTATCTGTGTGTGCGTGTGTCTGTGTGTGCGTGTGTCTGTGTGTGCGTGTGTCTGTGTGTGCGTGTGTCTGTGTGTGCGTGTGTCTGTGTGTGCGTGTGTCTGTGTGTGCGTGTGTCTGTGTGTGCGTGTGTCTGTGTGTGCGTGTGTCTGTGTGTGCGTGTGTCTGTGTGTGCGTGTGTCTGTGTGTGCGTGTGTCTGTGTGTGCGTGTGTCTGTGTGTGCGTGTGTCTGTGTGTGCGTGTGTCTGTGTGTGCGTGTGTCTGTGTTAGCGTGTGTCTGTGTGTGCGTGTGTCTGTGTGTGCGTGTGTCTGTGTGTGCGTGTGTCTGTGTGTGCGTGTGTCTGTGTGTGCGTGTGTCTGTGTGTGCGTGTGTCTGTGTGTGCGTGTGTCTGTGTGTGCGTGTGTCTGTGTGTGCGTGTGTCTGTGTGTGCGTGTGTCTGTGTGTGCGTGTGTCTGTGTGTGCGTGTGTCTGTGTGTGCGTGTGTCTGTGTGTGCGTGTGTCTGTGTGTGCGTGTGTCTGTGTGTGCGTGTGTCTGTGTGTGCGTGTGTCTGTGTGTGCGTGTGTCTGTGTGTGCGTGTGTCTGTGTGTGCGTGTGTCTGTGTGTGCGTGTGTCTGTGTGTGCGTGTGTCTGTGTGTGCGTGTGTCTGTGTGTGCATGTGTCTGTGTGCGTGTGTCTGTGTGCGTGTGTCTGTGTAACAAGAGAAGAGGAGACGAGGATGACGAAGGCAAGGGAAGATTGCTCGCATGACCCGTTTGTTATGGTACTGATGTGGTATTCACCTGATATTGGGCCGGGAAAACACGGTCAGAGCGTCCAGCAGCTAAAATTGCCGTCAGCGGCTTATTTGGATCTACCTCTACCGCTAGTTTCGAAAATTCTTCACCGTTTGAACTCGAACCCTAGAACCTCTAAGATAGACGTTACAGAGACAACGCGAACCTCGTGATAGAAGTGCTTCCAGAATCCAGAAAAGTACATTTTTTTCGTTGGCTGTGGCGTGTTTGATTACCATAACCAGATCTGAACATCATTATATCCATAATCATTTACCTGACATACTCATTATCCCCCATCATCATACTTCCAGTGGACGGCAAAGACAAACCATAAAGTGATCACCTAACCTGAACAGTGTATGCATAATGACGACAGCCTTCTTAACCGACCCTCGCCGAACAAATCTCTCATCATCCCCATCACAACCATCATCGTATTGATCTTAAACATCGTGATTGCCACTAATATGTTTAAAGAAATCTAAATATCACAAAATTTTGAGTTTCAATTGGGGTTTGCGAACTCTTCAAACCGCGGATTTCGATTCGCCCTGCCTCTGTATCTTCTGGGTATCCGTCTCCGTTCTACTGGCGACGCTTCCTCCTCGCTCTCCCCCTCTGCCGCTTCGCGCTTCCGTCCGTCGCGTGGCCGCCCGCCCCCGCTCAAATGGCGTGCCGCTATATTTAAATGCGCGCTCCTTCATGCCGCCCGCACGCCCGCCCTCGGTCTCGCCTTCCTTTGTGAATTTCCCTCCCTCACGGCGCTCTCTTCCCTTTGTTTTGGTCCTCCGTTAACGTCCATCTGCATTTTCTCTGAGAAGTTCTGCTTTGGAAATCTTAATCCCAGGATTGAATGCATGCTGTGGTTTTACTTTTAACCAATAAATGCGTTGCACTTAATTGTAGTTAAATTAATTTGTTGGAATTATTGATAACTTACCAAATTGTTAAGCAAAATTTGGTCTTGAATAGACGTATCAGTCACACCACAATTTTGTTGTGCTCAAGAAAGTAAGAGTTTTCAGATCTTTTTATCAAAACAAAACAATTCCAGATAAGTGTTTATGATGTTTTGGAGAACAACTACTTTATACTTTTATTGGTACTAAGTTTATTAAAGACAAGAATAGATTTTATAAAGTTTGTAAGGAACGATAAAATGAAGTTAATAAAGGAAATCGAAGGCATGAAATAACTTTATGATAACTTTATGAAATTACTTTGTGCTTCCCCCAATCGTCACAATCACAAACAGCACATTTATTTAATTTCAAAAGCGTCTACACGTCAACCGAGACTCATTTCTCTTGATTCGTTCATATTATTCTCGATTTTAGGTATATTCAACTATCTCATAATTCATATCGTTACATTGGATTCAATAGGCGATCGCACGACTATTTCTTCGTCGTTTTATTCTTCAATCTGCACGTGCGAACACTTGAAGGGCTGTCGTCGACTCCGTAACTTGCGCCTGCCACGTTTTGAATGTCATTTATTCTCAGCGCAAATATTTCTCAGAACGCTCTGAACTTCATGCGCATTAGCTGCGTCAGAGCACGAAATTACTGACACTCGTGACTTGTGATGTGAATGTTAGCACGTAATGAACTCGAAAGAAAATTACTGTGATTTCATTTGCCCACGCTTCATACAATCTGTGAGGCGTTTGTTGCAACTAGCAATGGACGCAATGAATGTCAATTTCTGTTAACTGTGATTGATTTCTAATTAGGTGATGGGTTAAACATTGTTCGATAATTCATTAAGTAATAATCGAAGTTTGACCGTGGTAGATTTTCTTGGATTTAATTTTTGTCACAGATTATAATTCGCATTTCATGCGGCAGCATACCTATTTAGCTTAACGAACACTTCACGTGAAATATAGTATTAAATTATTAGCATGCTATAAATTACAAATCATTTTTACTCCTCGTACGTTTCTACTGATTTTCTCCTACATGCATTACCTTTGATTTAGACGTTTGATATCATAGAGGAACAGTTCACCATTTCCTTTATTTCTTTGTATCATCACACAAAACTATAACGTGTGTGTCATATTCGAGGAATAGCTAGGCTACAAAACACTAATTTTCGTAATAAGGAATAGTTTTCCTTCTGTGTCTCTGATAAGGTTTTCAACTCACTTAACTTTAAAACACCATGCAAGTCATTAAACAGAAAATAAATTATCAAATAAATCGGAATATTGCAATTGCTTTATATTCACGGACCCAAATCTATTGAGGTTCAATGAGTAGTTTCATTTTGAAGACCAAAACAAAACGTTCCAGGCAAAGGCATCTCGGAATACGATCACTCAGAGATCTTGCAAGGATTATCCGCGGAATTAACAAAGTCTCTTCAAAATATAGTTCTTTAAGTTACGGTTGCATAGTAGCTATTAGACCACACGGTTGTTAACCTGAAATAATCAGTTTGTAATCTCAACTTGGCTGAAATGTTTTTCCAATGATGTCATATTTAGGGTGATCACGAGATCAACTCAATTCCTATCAATATATACATGCTGTAAATTCTCGTGTACCGTAACTGTGCGGTTGACGCATGTCCAAGCCATCTCCCCATTTCTAAAACGAGTGATTTCTTTATTCATTCTGAGGAAAACTATTGCAAGGGAAAACCCCGTCTGTGAGTTGTAAACAGCAGGATTGTTAAGTGTCGATTTTGTTTTCTACTTGTAAATAAAGTGAATCGCCAATTGCATTGGTTTCAGCAAAA
The DNA here is from genome assembly GCA_038098605.1 of Gryllus longicercus. Classification (NCBI taxonomy): domain Eukaryota; kingdom Metazoa; phylum Arthropoda; class Insecta; order Orthoptera; family Gryllidae; genus Gryllus; species Gryllus longicercus. The sequence goes on along the minus strand of JAZDUA010000971.1, from coordinate 238,572 downwards.
TAATTATAAATTTGGGGTAAGACTAACTTAATTCCTACTTCTAAAAGAACGATTAGAGTACACTTTGCTTCACCTGCAACGGTAGTCATCAGTCGGCAGTGAGCACAGTCCATATTACAGCGAATACTTCAGTTTCTAATTCTTTAATCTTAGATAATAATGCCGTATTTGCATCTTATTGTTAGTAAAGATCAAGTGTATTTAATACAAAAGTTCAAAAAGTTCCACTGAGTAGAATTTTCTAAAATTATTTTGATTGAATTATCACATTTGTTTATTCTAACTTAAAGTTTAACCAAATTTCGCCATAAATATAATTGGATGCCAATAGCAACATATACGTTCTAGCTCACAGAGTTGGTCATTTGAAAGAAAACAAATGGCAGGTTCACAAATCTCAGGTTGGTACCGAATAATTAGTGTTGCAGTGGTTATCAATTAATTTGTTACTTATATAAATATGTGCGAAGTTAACTTATACAAATTTTTAGACTAGGTTGTTGAAGTAATGATTTGATTTTTTTAATGTAAGATCAATATTAGGGAAGTATTAATACACATGCCTATATTTTGGTTTGGCTGATCTTCTTAAACTTCTCAGTACGTTCATCTTTTAAATATATTCGTCGAATGTTATTTGTTCTGTAAACGACGTATCATTGGCAGGGAGTCCAACCGTATTACTGGAAATGAGAAGGAAGAATACAATGCGCTTCAGACGAACGATGACCAGACTTTTCGAAGCATACGTTGTGTTCACTCATGGTCAAACCATCATCCTCTAGAAATTTTTCTCACTTAGGAATACTCACATTACCTTGAAATTTAAATAGCCTAGCAAGCAAATCAAGATCTTCCACACTCAACACACGTCAGTAACTCCACTGTAGAGTGGAAAATCGGATTCAATCCGAGTACAAAACAGGAACTCTGAGTCCACATGTCCCCGTGGTCCCGCACTTTGCCTTCGAGTTCCAAACTCCGCGGTCCTTGACATGAGCGCTCGCACGTCCGAAGACGCTGGCTGGAGTCGAGGCGTTCCGCATCTTTCGGTTCGTGAACTACGTGCCAAGAACGCGTAACAGAGCGGAGAAAGGATCTTACGCGCGTCAGAGGTTTAGAAGCGTTGCCAGAGGAAGCGGCCGTTTCTCACAGTAGACGAACACGTAAGTTTTATCTGGTATAAAATCTCGATTGTGACTATTAGAAAACTATTTGTGCATTCATATCCATTCTAATTGTTTGGTAGTGTTCATTCTTTAAGCGATGGAAACAATATTAGAATGCTGTTAGTCTCCACTTTGAAAGAACGTGTCAATGGTTCATTGCAATGAATACACATTGTTATGGTAAACGCTGATACATATACATATACCAGAAGAGCAGTGAGATGTGTTAAGTTCTTTCATGGTACACATTTAATGTGAGTTTAAAAAAAATGTTGTGCTGTGAGCACTTTTGAAAACTCTCATCAATTGCAGTTGTTTTGCCCATTTATTTTTGTAAACTCTTGCATCTTGCTTCTGAAGCAAAGAGCACACGTCTGCATTCCACGTCCACATTTCTCGAGTAACGCATCATTGTAACATTTCATTATCGACGAAATTAGCTGTGCCTTACGCAGGATTTGAACCCACAACTTCACCGCAGGAAGATTGTTGCTGATGCCTCAGTGCTATTGTGGGTTATTACTCTAACCTTCTTAACTACCTTTTCAAATGCATAAACGTTTTGCGTTTCTTTTTTTCAGAGAATACATTAATTTACGGCGAGTTTTAAATAAGTAAATATTAATATCTTGTATCGGGGATCAGTCTATTGAGACTGAAGATCCGCCTGACCACTTACAAAATTTAATACAGATATATCATACAAATTAGAAAAACGCAATTCTATTTCGTTTACAAGTGAAATTACAAAAGACAAAAGGTCGAGCTTTGTGGAAACTAAACGCTTTTCTTCAAAAAACAACATTTTGGGTCATTTCCTTACATTCATTGAAGCATCTTAATTGTGTGAGTGCGTAGGCTTCCGCGGCCGGAGTCAGTATTTGCTAGGCTGTCCGGGTGACGCCGCGTCCATGGCGATGGTGCCGACGTTTCGGCATAACGCCCTGAGGAAGGTCGCAGAATGGCGACCGAAACGTCGGCACCTTCGCCATGGACGCGGCGTCACCCGGACAGCCTAGTAAATACAATCTTAATTGTGTGGTCACAATATGTTCCGTCAAAGATTTCTTCATTTCTATTTTATGTGTCCATCATTTTACTACATGGTTGTGTATGTTAATATTTTACTCTGTTCAAATTATTAATTTCCTTCAGAAATTTAAAATTATTGCGTATTGTTTGTTTAGCCTGTGGTGATTAATACACAGAATTCGGAACCGAAATTCATATCTACATCTCAGAAGAATCTCAAGTTCCCTTCTCTTGGGACGATTCCAGAGAAAACAATTTTCATTTATTTTGACCGTCAAGTAACACGTGTTGCCCCACTGTGCATGAGGCGCCACCCGATCGACGTGCTCGGCATGAGGCAGAGCGCGCCCCGGTCGCCGCCCGGCGGCAGAGAGTGGTGTGTGGTCCGCGGGGACAAACGGCCAAGTTTTCCTTCCGAAAGTCGCGCGCCGCTCCGGAGGCCCAGCTGACTCTCGCGGCGGCGGGGGACCGCGTTCGATATAATATATATCGATATATTCGATATAATATATCAAACATATTATGTTCGATAAATGAAAATTCGATAATCGCACCGGGATCGACACTGTCGCGTTCTGCGTCGGGAAACTATTGAACAAATCGCCGAAACGTTTTAAACACTCGTGGACTGCAGTACATTCACCTTGCCGCCGTAATAAGCTTGCATATAATAACGTACGGAATATGTTTCCTGCATCGTGATTGCCAGCCTACTATTTCGTCTTCATAGCTATTATCTAATATTTACTTAAATGATGTTTATGTTGTTCAAAAAAGATCCCAGTCGGAAATTCATTCTTGAATTAGCTTATATATGTTTTATTTGACGATTAATGGCCCCTACTTGAGAGACGCCTGATCCACTAGAAAGTTGCAGTCATTTCGATCGATATGCCTACGCTTCCTGAAGAAACGAGTGGTTTCATTATTCTACAAATGTACCTCGAGTCATTATAGACGTTCAAGTTAATAAATCCGTCACTGAAATGATATTTTTGTGATAGTCGTATAATGAAAATTCTCGAATACAGATGATGCAATCTCTTGCTATTGTTCTCGTGAAGTGGAACGAACGGTTACATTTCTGCTGGTACGCTTTACTCTTATCGCTAAGATCAGAATACAATGTGACATCACTTTCTGTTTTCCAACTGCATTTTTCATTTTGAGGATTTTGAGGAGGCGCGCGACTGTCCAACCCGCAAGGACTAAAGCACCAACGTAGACCTTCGAGTTCCACAAGGTCCGTTTCATCATTCTTTAAATTATTTTGTACGCCAACTTAACTCTTTCCTTCTTTCAGCCGTGCTTCCGTTTCGCGCTACATTAACCTCAATTGTTTAACCTCATTTACCTCTGCTTAAAACGGTTAGTACAAAGAACACATCCGTAAGGATATTAAGTGTGCTGAAAATAAACAGTAGCAAATGTATGTCAGGATGACAATTAAGTTTTATTTTCAAAAATCCAATTCCTTTTCAACCCTATTCTTCGGCATTCTTATCCACTATATTCCAGTTCGCATAACAAACGCAACAAAATGAGTGAACAAATTGATTACGAAGAGGAGTTCAGTTTTAGTCAAAAAAGTTTTGTAGGACATACGTGGCCTCACTAAGCTACGCTCTGTCTACAGTACGATATATTTAGCCGTGCGCCTGGCAGGTATCAGGGTTTGACGATTTCAGCCAACTGGGAGCTTATATGTTACTAGAGTAACGTCACTATGGTAACGTTCAAGCTCCCGATTGGATGAAGCCGTGTACAGGAGATTTACTTCAAACGCACGGTTAAATAAATCCAAGTCTAGTAGCAGCTCAGCAGTCGAAGGCTCTCCGGAGGGGCAGGAACGGCAGCATCACGTCGGGCGTGAGCGTCGTGCTCCCCTCCAAACGTCCTCTCCGCGGCCGCGTGCCGACAGGCAGAGGCTGTGTGGACACAAGATGCCTCATTCATGAGCGGGCGGACCGCCGCCAGCGCCGGCTGTGACCGCAAACAAGCGGCAGCGGCGGCTCGGTCCGCCCGGCGCCGGCGAAGGCCCGAGACGCCGCGTCAAAGACGCGAACAGCGGCCGCCGGCGGGGCGTACACGTCTCCTTAGGGCCCCTTCCCACGGCGCGGCCGCAGCGCGCTTCGCAGCAGCGCGGCGCGTAGCAGAGCGTTGGTTTGAATGGAGGCCTTCCCACGCGCAGCGGGTGGCGGCTGCTGCGGCAGCCGACGCCGAACTCCAGCTACGCGAAGCGGAGGAGGGGCCACGCGCCACCGCTAGCAGAACACAGCTTTAAATGGGAGCCTTCCCACTGCGCCGCGGCCGCAGCGTTCTACCTGCTCCGGTCCCTTTGTTCGTCGTCGCCGGAGGGTCGGCGAAACCTACCCCTCCAGACCCCACCCCCTTCCACGGCGGGCGGCGGTGCGGCCGTGGCTCCGGCGGTGGCGGCGTCGGAAGGGCTCTGCTCCTTGAAGGAAGCGCGCTGAGGTCGCGCCGTGGGAAGCCGGCCTTAACGTCGTTTGCTGCCATCGCCGTTGTCGCCGCCGCGCACTGCTTGCAGCGGACGGTTAATGCGGGGTTCCTCGAGTGGCCGGATCTCTTGATGTGCCCCAGCCCAAAGCTTATCTGCGGGCTGCCTCGTCTTCTGGCAGTCGGATGGTAATGAGGAGAGGGAAGGCGTTCGGGACCCTGGGCGCGATCGTCTCTTGTTCGGTGAAAGGCGAACGGCACGTGGGGCACTGCAGCAAGTCACCGCGGGCGCCCTGGCCCCATTTTTTCACATTTGAACAGCGTTCTGGGTTAGTGTTTAAACAGACCGCATATGCACTGCTGTATAGGAGCGACCAAATGTTGTTTTAAAAAAAATATTCGTTGTTTGGACATGTTTAGGGATATTACTCAGGTCCTGACTACTTCATCTCCTCCAATCTATCCAATACCTTCACCTCAATATTCAAACTTCCCCGCCGTCTTCGTGGTATCTAATTTCGTAATCGACTCAAATGACACATTTCCCCTATTCTCCATTCTTCAGCGATTGCATTGTCTTCATTTATATCATAATCACCAGTATCCGCATTGGTTCTATTGTCTCCATATCCACCTCCGCCTCCATGTTTCGATTTCCTCACTGATCCAATGACTTCGTGGACCTTATTTAGGTACATGAGGAATACGTTATCATAAGACGGAGACCAAGGGGCTAGTGATACATTGCAGTTTTATCTCATTTTTTGGCGTCTGGTATTTTTGTTGGGTTGATACGCTGGGGAGCGTGGCCGAAACGCAACATTTGCGCCCATCACCCATACGTAACTTAGGTGAGTAGGTCTCGCCAGCTCGAGACCACCAACTTTCTGGGTTGGTACCGCAATCATTTACATCCCTCACTGCATTCTATAGGAACAATAATTGTGATACCTTTCCAGTCCACAAGCTACGATAAAGTTTCAGGCAGCCGCCGCGTTCTGCACACCGCCTACAGCACAGTTGGGAGCGTGCGGGGCGACAAGAGAGCGTGCGGGGCGACAAGAGAGCGTGCGGGGCGACAAGAGAGCGTGCGGGGCGACAAGAGAGCGTGCGGGGCGACAAGAGAGCGTGCGGGGCGACAAGGGAGCGTGCGGGGCGACAAGTGAGCGTGCGGGGCGACAAGGGAGCGTGCGGGGCGACAAGGGAGCGTGCGGGGCGTCAAGAGAGCTATCGGGGAGACAAGGGAGCGTGCGGGGCGACAAGAGAGCTATCGGGGAGACAAGAGAGCGTGCGGGGCGACAAGAGAGCTATCGGGGAGACAAGGGAGCGTGCGGGGCGACAAGAGAGCGTGCGGGGCGACAAGAGAGCGTGCGGGGCGACAAGAGAGCGTGCGGGGTGACAAGAGAGCGTGCGGGGCGACAAGAGAGCGTGCGGGGCGACAAGAGAGCGTGCAGGGCGACAAGAGAGCGTGCGGTTGAGGCTGCGCGAGGGACAACGGAGCGGGCAAGGAGCGGCGTGGTTAGAAACGGGTGGAGGGGGGGGCGTATTGAGGTGGGGGGGGGTAGGATGGAGCTGGGCAAGGTGGCCACGGGCGTACATTCGTGACAAGGCAGAAGGGGGAAAGGGGCCGACGAGATGAGGCGAAGCGGTCAGAACCAGGCGGAGTGGGGCACGACGAAACTGAACGGAGGAAGGTCAGGCGTGTCAGCTTGGGGTGGGTGGCGGTGCGGGGAGAGGTTGGGGGTAAATTGGAATCGAATGGGTTGGGCGGGAAGGGTTGGGGAAGGTAGGGTGGGTTGGAGGGGAGGGGGAGGGGGAAGCAGTGAGAATCCGAGCGGATGGGGCGGGTCAAGGAGGAGCGGGTTGCGCGGGGCGGGGAAAGTCGGGGCAGGGCAGGGCGGGGAAGGGCGGGACGGAGGTTACGGGACAGGGTTGCGCGGGGCGGAGGCGGCGCGACGGGGGGCGGAGTGGGCGGGACGGGGGGTCGGCGCGGGGCGGAGTGGGTGGGACGGCAGGCGGGGCGGGGAGGGGCGGGGAGGGGCAGGGCGGGGAAGGGCGGGGCAGGGTAGGGCGGGACGGAGGCTGCGGGACGGGGCGGCGCGGGGCGGAGGAGGCGGGACAGGGGGTCGGCGCGTGTCGAAGTGGGCGGGCCTGCGGTGTGCGGGGCGGTACGAGGGGCGGGGCGGGGCGAGACGGGGGTGGGGCGGGGCGGGGCGGGGCGAGACGGGGCGAGGCGGGGCGTGGCGGGGGGACGAGGCGGGGCGGGGAGGGGCGGGGCGGGGCGGGGCGGGGCGGGACGAAGTGGGCAGGGCGAGCAGAGCAGCGATGAAAGGCTCGTCTCTGTAGCGACCAGCGACCCGTGGGCCCTTGATTAAAGGAGGAGCGCGGGCGGCGGCTGTGGCCGGCGTGCGCTTCAAAAATAGGAAAAGAAACGCCCCCCCCCCCTACAGCCATGTTCTCTCGCGGCGCATTACAAGGACGCGGCTGCGCGGTTTCCTTTAAAACGCCTCTCCTTCATTTAATATGTCACGCTGATTTATTCACTTAATCAGGACTCGGGATGGGTGAAGTTGAATTTCTTCATTCATTCTTGAACTCTCGCCTATGATTAATCTGGTAAAAAGTATATCTATGAGGATGTTTCTTTTCTCATATACATCTTCTTCCTTGTTTCGCCCGCCTTCTTTTCTTCTTGGTTTTCTTCACTTTATGCTATTGACTACAGCTTGTTTCGTTCTCACAGTTGAACCTTTCATAAACTTTGGTCTTTCCAAGTCTTCTCCGTAGAACACGTAGTTGCAAGCCGCTTTCTGATAAGAATATATGCTGTATTCCATTCTAACATTCTATTGCGTCGATCTACACGTCCTCCGAAAGTCAAAGGCTTCTTAAAACAGTATCCAGAGTTATTATTAAAAGCAACTGCATGAGGTGGAATCTTAACAAATACCTCATTAAACGGATACATAAATGGATGTTTCGCTGTATCCAACAGCATAAAATATTGAAAAAGCATGAAATATCAGGAGTAATTTTACTTTGTATGTTCGGCAGTTTTGTCATATGGAACAATCGTTGCTATGACATTTCGAAAATCTTGTTTGTATACTATGTTCCCAAAGATTGCGCACAATTAACATTTTTGTGCAAAAAACTCCTATTAGACTAAGTATATTTTATAAGTTGCGAATTTAATCTATAATTTTATTCCGACGAAAAAATTACCTGCACAATACCGGGAGAACGAAGCAAAGATTCGGATTTTCAAAGGGAACAGATTTGAAAGTGAAATTAAAATATTTTGTATTAATTTTGGCACTCTGAATATAGTAAACTATTACTCGAATCATATTTATCAGTAGTATCATAAATGCAAGAAAAACACAATCATAATATTGTCTTTATTTTGTTTATATTCAGCGGCTATGTTACAGTATAATTACCAAGAGCAAGAGAAATTTTTTATACTTTATTAATTTCAGTACATAGCCCGTTGTGTGCAATTTAGTCTTATAAACAACTTATTGCTCATCCTTCGAAATGAAATATTTTCTCCTGTTATAAGATATATCTCACATGACTCAGCCGTTATCTCGAAAGTTATCATTGGATGTTCTGATTCCAGAAGTAGAGAATAAATATTTACTTACAGTTAAATGCATACTTCGGTTTACTTTGATGTGATAAGAATTTGGAGGCAGGTAGATTAAAGGGAACAACAGCATTATTTAATGTTTTGTAATAATGCTGTTCCACAGAGATGAACTTTTGCAGAACTGTAAGAACATGATGACAAATTCCTTACCGATCTTAGTATCTCTCAAACTGCGAACATTCGTCAAAATTAATTAGATGGTGAGGTGGATACCTTTTATTATTATGATAAATAAAAGATGTCTGGTATCAATAATTTATTTGGCTGATGATAGTTTCGATCGCGTAGCGATCATCCTCAGAGCTTGCAGCTTCCGGGCAGATCCGCAGAACGTCGTTTTCGGCCCGGAAGTTGCAAGTTCTGAGGATGATCGCTGCGCGATCGAAACGATCATCAGCCAAATAAACTGTTCATTCCAAACAACATCTTTATGATTCGTCAAAATAGTGAAATCAAATTTTTTACTATGTATCAAATTATTTTCTCAACCACACCACATATATGTTAGTGAAAAAGTTCATGACAACCAGATCTCTTCGTGCCTTGTAAATAATTTAAGCGAATAAACCCTTTTTTGTCGTTTGGAGAGCTTGCTTCGAAATCACATACACAGCGCGTCATTTCGCCCACTGTGCGAGGGACTGTCGGGTGCTGCGCTTGCAGCTGCAGCTTTTGCGCTAGGTAGCCACTGGGCAATGCCCTCCCTCTCAGCGCGAATGTCCACCACGGAGCATCCACTCGCTAAACAGTTTCTTTGCGCGCACACAAGCTACCGACTCCGTTGAGCTGGAATTACTCTTCTTCCGTCCTTAGATCGCTGGGGCATCAGTTGATGTCACTACAGTGCCTCTGACCAAGAGGTCAAAGGGTTCCAGCCCCGACGGTGGCAGGATTTTTTGACACCAGCGACGTAAGTCGAATTCAGTCGCTGTCTGGAGGAGAATTCTAATAGCCGGCTGCTCTGATCGGTAGGTTTCCTTGGTTTTTCTGAACAACACCAGGCGAATGCCGGAGCAGTATTGAATTGAATTGAATTTGCCTTATTTTACGTGGCGAGACTCGGGCCATCAGGCCCGCTCTTCCGTCTGACCACGCAAATTTCGCTACGCTCCTTTCATCATTAACATCATTCATCAACAAGCAGAGAAAGGAGATATTTCTTGGGCGAGAAACTGGCGATTTGAATTTAGCTCAGAGGCGTCATTTAGGCTTGAGGATCTTTTACATGCAAGTAAATCTACTAACATGGGACAGCCGGCTTTACTTCCCCTCCGAAGGATTTTGTCGCCCTAAAAATCCACGGCTTCGATCGGGTTTGAACCCGCGAGCTTGGGTATAACAGTCCGGTACGCTAACCGTCACACCATCGCCGCCGCCAGTACGTACCCGAACAAATGGACCACGGACCGTGCGCGATCTATCCTTCCACCTTCTTCTCCTATCCTCATCCGTTATTTGAACATACATTTGCACGCACTTCGCTACTAGATAACTACATCTGCCGGGAGGCTGGTGGAGAGTTTTGAGTTTGCCCCGGTTGGAGCGGTGCCCCTCTGGAGGAGGACTTCTGGTTGAAGTAAACTCCGCAAGCCGACTCGTAGGTCGGCGCCACCAAGCGAGGAAAATCACCATCACCCCCTCCCTCCGCGGTGATACATGCACTACACTTACGGGATCAATTACTTTAGCCGTTGACGCGCCCGGAACCGCTAATCAATCAAATCCTCCTCCCCTTCCCTTTGTCATCCTCCTCCTCATCTCATTTCTTCTTCTTCTTCTGTCCCTCGCCTTTCTTCTTCTCCTCCATTACTTCCTTCTTCTCCCCTTTCTTCTCTTCCTACTCCTCCTTTACTCTCCTCCTCCTTCTTTACTCTCCTCTTCCATTTCTTCTACTTCTCCCCTTTCTTCTCCTCGTTCTCCTATTTCTTTTCCCTCTCCTTGTTCTTGACAATGAGTAACAGACAATTAGTCACTACTTAGCTAAAGATAGTTAACGCAGTTTAGAAGTAACTTTGACGTATATAGTTTATTACTTCATCCGTACTAGCCGTGCTTTACTATTAAACTAATTTATTTTGCAACCCGGATGATGGATCCATGACGAGCTGATACTTGTTTCAGTAATTTAAAATGTATAATTCTTGGCCAAACACAAAAAGCATCGAAAACTTTTTAGCAAGAGGTAAACATTTTACATTTTCAGAATTTAGGATTTAATAATTTATTACTCAATCTACTGATAGTTACAAATATCTAATGGTAAGAAAACGGAAAGAAGAGGAAGAATAACAAATATACATTTTCTGAGAAACCTTTAACTTATTCATACGAAACAAAGAGGAAAACCTTTATCACATGCCATTTCCATTCATGAAGCAGAAAACGTCATATCGAGATACAGTTGGGAAACATTAAATACACTTAGACATAATCGTGGACCACATTAACCTCAACGGTTACAAATTCTGTAATTAATGAAGTTTCATCGAGTGACAGTCTTCAAATTTGTCTTTAATAACTGTGTGCATGTAATTAAATTTTATAAATAGCTAGTTCGTTATGTCTGTTCTGGTATCTTTGCTTTTCCGAAGTAATTCAAATTCATGTGATTACAGCTCATGAACGTAATTATTGGAAATGTGATAAATTAAATAAAAAATATGAATTTGTATTATTTTTTTTAATTTTATTTGATAAATAGCAAAAGTCTCTCGCATTTTGGAAAATTTCACATAAATTCACGAGTCACGAAGTACTGGAATGTATATTCTGAAATGGCTCTCCTGGAACGAAATTGATTACACATGAACTACTTCTCTGAAACGGAATATTCAAGCTACTTATTACGTCTGAAATTGTCCCTAATGAACACCGCATCGCAAACCGAGTGGACTGACCCATTTTCCTTCTCACAACACTCATTTCGTTCCTTGCCCGGCGCCCAACGCGGGGGGAGCGGGGCGTGGCCGGGGCAAGAGCGGGCGGGCTATTGCTTGGCGATGGAGCCGCGGCCGAATTAAACGGCTTGATGGCCAGTGACGTCACGCCTATTCGCAGGTTTTAGTGCCCACCTCGGGGCGTTGGGGCGCCCGTGTCGTCGTTAGCAGCGCCGCGGGCACCTCGACGAGGTCGCCCGCCACCTGGGCATACCAAGAAGGGCTGCCAACTTACACCGCTTTCCCCTAGATTTCCATCGGAGCCTACGGAAAGTTGAAAAGTAACTAACCAGCTTAGTTTGGTTATTTATACCTTTGGCTGTTTTGATTTGGTAATTGAAGGTAATGGTTTCATGGTTGTCAAGATGTACTGTGAAATGAAATGTACACTGTTATGGAATGAAATATTATATATCAGAATGTTAAAGAGATGCATTGTTAAGTGACATACATTAGATAACTTTTTAATTATTGTCCCAGATATATTGATAACAGGGAATTGTGAAGAATAGTTCTTTTCAGCTAAGTGTTTTAGAATTTGAAGTGATAATGTGTCATACTTGCAAATAAGGTTAATAATGATATATGTCCTAAAGTTTGTATGTGGGTAAATGAAAGACAACAAAATATGATGTGACTTATAACATCGCCTTACAAAGAGAAATAAAAGATAAAAATGGATAAGTTTTTTTTCAAATGAGAAATCTTGAAAAAATGTATTAAAGAGAAGTATTTTTCTATAAATACTTTTAAAATTGCCCCCAAATAATATTTTAGGGATTTGGTATAACGCTTTTGGTAATTCTGTGAAGGACCTGCTGGTGCAGGTAGGCAAGACTTCATTGCAGTTTAAAGTTGGAGGGCACGATCGATTTCAAGGGTTAATGGAGGACGTGGTCAGCATGATGCCGTAGTCTGATTGATGGATAATCCTGTTTCCAAACTCTCTAAATTCCATCCATACGACGGACAAACTTTTCCAACTTCCAAATGGTGCAGCGTACATCTAAGTAGAAATTTATAGAGAAGATAAAATCTGGGAAAGAGCAATGAGTTCTTACAAAGAAGAATGAAAAGGTTTTATTCAGAATTGCACTGACATTATTTCAAAACGAGGATAAACTATTTGCTATTACGTTCCAGCTGTACCTGGTTTTAAAGATGTGTTATAGTTATTCATATCATTCGGCCACTACAGATCAAATAACTACCCAAGATTTATTTCAATCACTGGTCGAATGTTGTTCAATATTTTAGGTAATACCTTCTTCTTCCTTTAAAAAAACATGTATTTGGCATTTTAGAGATGGATTAATCAGACTTTTTCTGGCAAGGTATGTTCCCAGACAATTTTGTTTCTTATATTTCCTTTTGCATTGTTATAGGCCCGATGAAGATGGGAAAAGTGTTTGCGAAAGTTGACTCTGGGTACTAATGTTTTAACTCATATTACAAGTTTTATTGTTGTGGTCTGATTATTTCTTAATTCATATTTTGGAGTACCACAAGATATCTGCTACCACAACTGAATTCATATTTAATATACTTGTCTTTCTACGTAATGTTGTTCACTGCTCTCTATTGCTGTTCAATTACTGTGTTAATTGCAGTATTAATTAATTAAATTACTCCATACTGCAATAAAAAATTAACAAACAGAAAATACAACACATATCAATGTCTATTTTTATGAACACCGTTTCATAAAACGTTTTTAGTTCACTGAACTGCAGGATATCTCTTAGCTCTTTAAAATCGTTCGCTGAGAGATAATCCCCAAAGGGCCGTATCGTAGTCTGACGATAAGTGATCTTATCTTTGAACAGGCGCATCTGCTTACCGGCAGTATTACGGGTGACACATAATCCGTAAGTGGCCAGATGTTAAGAGACGTGCAGTTATCATAATTACTGTGTATTCGAGACTGGTTAAATATACACTCCAGATTAATATAAATCCTATAATAAAAATAAAAACAAAAATATTAAAACGTACTTCACTCATGAAATTACACATGTTATTTAAAACGTCGCGAAGAACTGCAAGCCTTTATTTTTATCATTACTTGCGTTATCTAACACAAAAAAAGGAATGTCCCTGTATTTTTGCAAAAAAATTGTATCTTCATTAATGTTCATCACTTTAGAATCACTCCATCAAATATCAATTCATACGATCATGGACAACAAACTTGAAAAAAAACAGGAGTATTGAGAGGTGATATTCATAATTTGTAAAATGGAAATCTAATTTACTGAATTCGCAACATTTCAATTCAGATCCTAGTGAAGAGTTACATGGACATAAAATGTATGAAAGTAATGTCAATACTGTGTTATTTGTATATATGACACGACTGCATGGCAGTTTTAAAATGCATAACATGATCTTTCATTCAATCATAAACATTTTCTGCCCGGGGACTCCCAATAATTGGATATTACGACCATTTGGTATTAATCTTCAAAAATAATATAAATTGCCTTTTCATGTATTGCATTGCAAAAATTAAATTGGTGTTGCTCCAAAAGACCACATACACATATTTGAAATCGCAACGTAACATTTCACAAATTATTTACACTAATTAATACTAATATTTCAGCTGTATGTTTAAATTTTTTGCCGCCGCTCTGCTGCAATGACAACACACTAAATAATTCCGAACAGCGAAGACCCACATAAAAAGTAAAACCGATTTTTTGCTCAATATGTGAACAGTCTATTTATAAAAGCTGTATCCATCGGTAGCGGTGAATGGTGGCACTTGCATTGTAGACGGTTGCAGTGATGATACATAACATTCACATACTCAAAGTGAAACCCAAATGAACTTATATCGAATGCAAACATTGCCTACATTCTGAGTCTTCACAAGCGGGTCACTGTCGCCTGCTCTTCTAGAGCATTTCAAGAGCCTTCTCCCAGTGCCCTTTTGCCCATCGCCCGCCGGGGGAGAAGTAGGCGCAGACCAACATTGATCCGGGAGCCTTCTTCCTGCACCGCCCACGGCGCTCTCTAATTAGAGAGCGCCCTGGTCCCACACTCTCCCACCCTGCCCTGCCTCGTCCCGTCTCGCCTAACCGGCGCAGCCCTTCCTGTTTCACTCTGCCCGACCGTACTCCGCTTCCTCATCGAGGACCAACGCAACGCTGTTGTGCACATCACCGTAAGACACATTAAGGAACCTTACCTCTGTTTTCTCGGCACCTCCCCTCACGCCATTTCACCTCACCCTCACAACAAGAAACTTCGCGATTCCGGACGCTAAGGTTATTAGTCTTGTAAGAGTAGTGCAGTTTTTTTTCTGCGGGCGGTGGCGGTGATATACTCCAGCTAGCTGGCGAGATCCGGCGCGTACCTGCATATGCTTGACGCGTTTTCTCCAAGTAGGTATCTCCCAGCAGAATGATACCGCCCAGCCTAGACAAGCTTCAAGCTTCCAACTAGGTAGGTAGTGTAGTGTATGTGGATGTAAATGTGTGTAAAGGGTGAAGATAGGACAAGGAAGAGGAAGGAAAGATCGGGCGCAGTCCATGATTAGGGTACTGCTGGTTAGGGTACTGCTGGTTAGGGTACTGCTGGTTAGGGTACTGCTGGTTAGGGTACTGCTGATTAGGGTACTGCTGGTTAGGGTACTGCTGGTTAGGGTACTGCTGGTTAGGGTACTGCTCCGGTATTCGGCGTTGATAGGAGACACTAAGGAAAACTACCGATCAGAGCACCAGGACGCTAGAAGTCTCCTCCGGAAAGCGGCTGAACTCGTCCTGGCTATCTGGTTAGTGTCGAAAATCCTGCCACCGTTGGGACTGGCCCCTAGGACCTTCCAGTCGGAGACACTGCAGTGACTTCATCGATGGCCTGAGCCATCTTTGACGGTTTTATGTTCGAAAGATTTCTCCGCGTTTTTAATATTGATGCTATATAGTAAATTAATCACGTGTGTTCCTCTATCAATTGTGTAGTAAGATTCCACTCTTTGTCGGTTTCGATACCAGAAAATGGGTCCACAACAAAACGTTCGTTCGTTCGTTCGTTCGTTCGTTTATTCGTTCGTTCGTTCGTTTTTCGATCGTCCCTTCGTCCGTTCTTCCGGCTCTCCATGTGTTTGTGTGACAGTGGACATCGTGTTAGCGATGTTTCTTTCAGACAATTTTCTCCAAAATTGATATTGTTTGATCAATATGGTTGAACTAGAACCAGGACCTGAGAATTTGAAACAGGAATTTAATTTAACTGTGGTACTTTACATAGATCCTCAATATTTTAAAATTATTATTAAAAATGACTCAAAACTTTTTTTAAACGTTTTCTTCGGATCATTTAAAAACGGACGAATAAAAATGAACCAAGTCAAAGTTAATTAATCAAATAATACAATTGAATTAATGAAATTTAGTCAAAACGGCTCCAATATTTTTCTTTATTTTTTTCCAAAGTAGAAAAATTGACTTAAAAAATGGTGCAGTTCTCAAGTTTGTTGAACTCTCTAAATTTTCAAAAATTGCAAAAGATACAAAAATTTCAAGAATGTATATGCTGCTGAAGCACTACTAGTTTCCTTCATGAATTGTTTAAAAAACGCCATTCAAGAGTTAGAGCCTTTTCTCAGAAGACATTGACTGTAAAGAATTGCTAGATTATTATTTGCAAAATACTTTGACAGTCATCATTTCGTACAGAGATAAACAGAAAAGGCGCATTCGTAAAATTCGAAAAAAAAATTAAAGAAAAACTAAAAAAACTGTATATGCGATGTAAAATATATCCGAAGATATAGTTGTCGTTGTTGTCGAATTGTGTGCCGAGGCGTTCTAAAAGTCGACCCAACCTGCAGAAAGCGCCGTCATTACAGTCTCCCTTCCTTGCAATTCGATACGAGCCACCTCGCTGCCCGAAGTAGGTCAAAGGCAAAAGGACAAAGGGCCTCAAGAGACGGGAGGAAACGAAGAAATATCAAATGAACACAAGGGAGCGCTCCGAGCTGCACACAATTCACCACTTCAAGGACGAACTACCTTCCAATCAAAACCGTGGTACGTCAGACTCGAGAAACACATCTTGCTCGGGATTCATAAAACGTTGTTCACTTCAAGTGACGCACGTAACTTTGTGTTCGCAAACAATATCCACATATCTGAAACTATGCGCACATTTCAAACAAAATTGCTTTTCTTCAAAAATAAGCAATTCTCTACAAAACTCTCAAAGTAAAACATACTATATTATTCAATGTGTCAAAAATTTCCTGAAGATTTTGTATCAAAAAGTACTAGTCAGCCCATTAATTTACTCTAAGTTTCTTTTCGTAAAAATATTTCAAATCGAACTTCCCTGATATCACATGGGCACTTCTGCTGTTAGTCTTTATCTAATAAATCAATTTGTTTTCTTTAAAAAAGCATTATATTAATATTTAAATAATTTTAATATTTAATACTTTAAATGCACATATTAATATTTAATTAATCTTAATATGAAGATAGTGAATATAATCTTCATATTTAGTCCAATATTACAATATTAAAGAAATAAAATACTAACTTGCCGATTTAATTTATTAATGTTATTTTCTTTGAGTTAATAAAAAAATATATTTAAGTATTTAAACAGAAGACGTGTTACAAAATAGAGTAATTATTTTTAAAATCATGAGTTTACCTACAAAATATAAAATATCTCCTCTCATTTCGTTTGCTGGTAGAGAGATTGAAAACGAAAAGACGTTTGTACTTTTATGCCTTCAATGGCTACGCCTCCAAAATCAACGAGGATGAGGCCGTATTCTCTCAATTTCCATCCAGCAGAACCACCCGTCTACGGCCAGCATTCAAAATCTTTATCTCTGCCCCAATAAGTCCATTGGACTTTACGACTTCTCTTCTCATTGTCCGAAAGCGGTATTACAAAGTATTCTTTGTATACTCAACGGATTGCAATATCGAATGATAACCTGTTCTAAAAAACCTGTCTCATTTATACTCTTCAAGAGCGGTGTAGTTAAAAACATCGCTCTCAATTGGTACTTCCCTTGTATTTCATTTTGAAATTACAACATAATGTTTGCTTACTACATAAATTGTTTTCTCGAGATAAACTTTTGAGTGCAAATACAAGCATTTTGTCAATATGGAATAATTAGGGTACTCATTTGCAGTTAGTCTACATTTTACGCTTGAGTATTTGAAACTGAAATAATTAGTCAATAATGTTCAAACTTTGGATGTAAAGAGGGTAGTGTAAGTGAATTTACATGAGGCGAACTGAATTCCCACGAGGAAGTGTATTTATTACAATTTTCATTTAAAAGTATATAATGCTAAATGACACTATATTTTTGGATAATGGGTATTGTTTACAATTACACCAAGGTATGAATTTTAATTTTAGTATTATAATAATAATTTTGAAAGTTGTAAATCTGACAGTGTGAGACTGACACAATGAAACTCAAAATATTCCTTACTACTACACAACACAACTCTATTACGGAATATGACAAGGAAAGTTCAGCCCATATGTCTTATCGGGACTTCGGTATACTGCAAAATTTACCATTCACCTACGAACCAATCACGAGCTTACAACATGTGTGCGCTCTACTTCCTTTTTTTCTTTTGCAGGGGTGTATACTCATTAATTGTTCTTTTTTATATTACCAGATTTATATATTACCAGTTCGCATTTTCGGCCGAAGCAGCACAAGGGCAGAGACTTCATAACAGAGAACATGATTGACAGATTTTGGCTTATTCGCTACAATTATTAATTCATTTGATGGAAACCTTATAACATATAAATCCAAAAAGTAGTTTTTAGAGATCATGAAAGTAAACATGGAGGGCAGTTTTACATAAGGACATAGATTTTATCATAATCAAGTAGGGCAAAACAGGTCATATCCAAACAAAATAAGTCACCTTTTCTACTGAAAATTATTTCATATTTTCAAATTACAATATAGCAAAAACAATATTCGATTTGAAAGTGTAATAAACATGTATTTTAAAAATACGTATCTGCGTGTGCAATCTCAATGTGCTGAATATTTTTCTTTGACGTTTAATGGATAATTGTTTCAACATGTTGGGTATCTTTTTGTATAGTTCGTATACGGAATTCGCTACATACTTAAGAAAACATTTATAATGAACGTCTTGGTGGTGTGGAGGGGAAGCGAAATATCAAAGAGAGAGAAGAGAGAGAGAGAAGAGAGAGAGAAGAGAGAGAGAAGAGAGAGAGAAGAGAGAGAGAAGAGAGAGAGAAGAGAGAGAAGAGAGAGAAGAGAGAGAAGAGAGAGAGAGAGAGAGAGAGAGAGAGAGAGAGAGAGAGAGAGAGAAGAGAGAGAGAAGAGAGAGAAGAGTAGAGAAGAGAGAGAAGAGAGAGAGAAGAGAGAGAAGAGGGAGGAAAGAGAGAGAAGAGAGAGAGGGAGAGAGAGAGGAGAGAGAGGAGAGAGAGGAGAGAGAGAGGAGAGAGAGAAGAGAGAGAGAGAGAGAGAGAGAGAGAGAGAGAGGGTGGTAAGCAATATTTGAAATCTAAAACCAGCACAATATAGCTTTCTGAGAAATGCAAAACTTCTCATCTCGCAACAACACGCAATAGTCTCTGAGAAGGCGCAATAAGGATTCCTCATGGTCATTTCAATCTATGATCGCTTGGAACGTAGTGACGTATTACCCCACTACATAACAAGGACGAAAATTCCTACTAATGAAAAAAGGTAGTAGTGCCTCAGGCTAGTCTCAAGCTAGAAGACCACCGGCTCGAGTCCCGCCTCAGGCATGGCATTGCATGGCATTGAAATGCTGATTCCCCCTACAGAAAAGTAATGTGCACCTACCCCGATTATCAAATCTAATCCCCAGTGGGATGCATGTATAGCGTGGCCCCATGATTGCCGATTCGTGAAACAAATAATAATAATAATAATAATAATAATAATAATAATAATAATAATAATAATAATAATAATAATGAGTAAGAAGGCAAAGAAGAAGGAGAAAAATAATGGTCTAACGCTCGGGCTTTAGATTTTGAGTCATCAATCCACATCCCTCAAAACCTGCGTTGCTGAGAAATATTTGGCACCACTCGATGGACTCTTTAACTTTATCAAAGTAACGCATTTCGCTGTCGGAACAAGAGCGCTCTCAGTAGCATTTGTCTTTTACTTACATAAGTCATTTCCTGGGTGAGCGAAGGGAGGAAATAGTCTAGATTACCGTGCATATAACCAGGCTATGCTGCAAATATGGTGTGACCATTCATTACGTGTTTTTCACTCTTCGAAAATTACATGTATTATTAGTTCTTCACCTAGCTCTGTGTAAAGGGCTCAGTAGAACGGAGGGCCATCCCACATAGACCTAGTTCTGAGATATTGACGGTTTTACCAGAACGTTCAAAATAATTTCAGTGCATTTTAAAACTTTTAAAAATAGTACACTCTCGTGTAAGTCCATAAAGGACTTAACTAACACACTGCACTAAAATAATAATATTTGAATTTGTATATTTAATGCCAACAACTCAATTTCACAAAAATGTGGGATATCTCCTCGATCTACTGAGCCCAACGAGCTAGAATATACTATATAGAGTGAAGTGCATCCAACATTGAAGCAAGTTGAAGCCATGTTTTTTGCAGTCAAAGCTGCGGCCTCTGGGAAACAAAGTATTCTAGCATTACGTTTGGCGCTGGTTACGGACGGTTACATCGAGGTTACAGCGCTATTCGTATTGTTTGACTTCAAAAAAACATGGCGGCCACTAGTTCGGCGATTCTCAACCAAGAGCGCTGAAACTATAGGGACAGCTACTCCATGTATTATATTGTAGCTCGTTGCCTTAGCCCTCGGTATCTGATATGATCACCTTTTGTTCATTGTACATTTCCTAAACAATATACCTCGTGCTATTTGATTCACTACTGTTCATGCACTTCACCTCTTATTACACGCAGGCGTCCTTTTGCCGGAAATAGACCGTGGCTGGCCGGTGCAGCGACAATGGGCGCGGCGGGGCGCGGCGGGCCGCGGACGGGCTACCGCTGCTGCATTGTCTCCTAAGGGAGCCCAGCCAGTGGGCGGGGCACGCTCGGCGCCGGAAGCGACGCACGCCCCGCCCCTTCCCCGCCCCGCGCCACCCGTCGGCCCCTCCTCCCCGCCCCCGCCCGTCTCGCTCCTGCCTCGCACCGGCCCCTCATCCCGCCCCTCCCCGCCTCGCCCCCGCCTCGCCCCCGCCTCGCCCCCGCCTCGCCCCCGCCTCGCCCCCGCCTCGCCCCCGCCTCGCCCCCGCCTCGCCCCCGCCTCGCCCCCGCCTCGCCCCCGCCTCGCCCCCGCCTCGCCCCCGCCTCGCCCCCGCCTCGCCCCCGCCTCGCCCCCGCCTCGCCCCCGCCTCGCCCCCGCCTCGCCCCCGCCTCGCCCCCGCCTCGCCCCCGCCTCGCCCCCGCCTCGCCCCCGCCTCGCCCCCGCCTCGCCCCCGCCTCGCCCCCGCCTCGCCCCCGCCTCGCCCCCGCCTCGCCCCCGCCTCGCCCCCGCCTCGCCCCCGCCTCGCCCCCGCCTCGCCCCCGCCTCGCCCCCGCCTCGCCCCCGCCTCGCCCCCGCCTCGCCCCCGTCTCGCCCCCGCCTCGCCCCCGCCTCGCCCCCGCCTCGCCCCCGCCTCGACCCCGCCTCGACCCCGCCTCGCCCCCGCCTCGCCCCCGCCTCGCCCCCGCCTCGCCCCCGCCTCGCCCCCGCCTCGCCCCCGCCTCGCCCCCGCCTCGCCCCCGCCTCGCCCCGCCTCGCCCCGCCTCGCCCCGCCTCGCCCCGCCTCGCCCCGCCTCGCCCCGCCTCGCCCCCGCCTCGCCCCCGCCTCGCCCCCGCCAGCCCCACCCCGCGCTACCCACCACACCCCTGCCTCGAACCCGCCCCTACGCCCCTCCCCCACCTGCCCCGCCTCTGCCCCTCCGCCGCCCAGACCCCCGCCCCGCTCCTCACGCACGCCACTCGCGCGCCGCCTCCTCGCCTCGGCGACGGTGACAACGACGGCGCGCTCGCCGCGGCAAATTAGGATGCGCCCGGGGCTGCGCGGCCCCTCCGCCACGGAACCCTCTTGCTTCCCGGTGACGCCCGCGCGCGGCCTCTGCGGCTCCAGTGACAAAAGGTCCTCGCGACAAGCACTCCCTGCATCTCGGCCCCTACCACTGGCTGCGATGGCTCAGGGAGAGCAGTGAATGCTGCGGCGTCGTTGCTCGGGATGTCCTACGGTTCGAGTCATACTATATATCTACGGATCCTGGTGACAAATCTGCAGATCCTGGGAACAAAGGTTCAAGCAGTCCCTGCAACTCGGCCTCTATAAACGGCCTGCGATGGTTCAATGACAACTGCGGCCATTGCGGCTTCGCTGATCGATAGGTACAAGGTTTGTGTCACGACGGGAGCCGATTTTCGAACCCAGTTACATATCTGGGGCAAATTATGGCGCTGTCTGGTGGATATTTTTCTTCAGGAGATATCCAACATTTCTCGATTCGAAATTGAACGTGAAAATAAACAGAGGCATTGAAATAATAAAGAAAACACACTTTTTATGGCCCTTTCTTCACATATATGTTCTTTTAAAATTTATGTTAATACACGTTTGTATTTTGTTCTCTGAAATGCTTGCTTTGAAAGCACTCTGGGGGTATTGGGAAATTTTGTGTTTTTTCGGGTTACTAGGTGCTGGTGTCATTTCATCTCCAAGCTCCCTTTCAGCCAGCAACGATCAATCACTACTTTCTGTCACTCTCAGGGACCAAGCTATCTGATCGATATACAACGATGGACGTCACGTCCAGTGAAAAGAGCAACCTTCTAGCAATGGATCACCCAACGAGAAACTACTGCAGTTATTGAAGCTATACACAGTACGAAGGTATCTACATCGTCTTCATCACTGAAATCTCTGCTGCATGTTATACGTCTATATATATATATTTATTTTGAACAATATTTTTTCTACAATTTAATGAGTATTATCTAGAGCAGCAGAATAACCACAATCCAAACTTGTAATTGCTGTTACTTCAGCACGGTTTCAAACATTATTCTGTATCCTCCCCTTTGGAACCTAAAAAACACTTCTTTGCAGTTTTTCTAATCTAGTATAAGGTGAATCAGTTTGAAAATGCAGATTCATATATTTTTTTTATTTTTTTCATTTGAATATATTGCAGTAGTTTTTGAGATATCATTTTGTATGTTATTTTCCGACCGTGGGAAGAAACGTTTTCAGGCAATTGCAATAGTACACTCAACTCTTGCAAATCCGTTTTCCTGCCTCTCTCATTACTTCATTCCGTTCACCATCATTTTTCTATCCATATTTGCATGATGTTAGATGCTCTTCTGGCATCTCTTGTGAACAGGTAACGATGCTAAATGTATACGCTTCAAACCAGCCACTTCGCTGGGTTCTTGCAACAGGCATCACGTCTGTCTTCCGGCAATGACTCACCCCAACACTTCCTCGGCTTAGCTTCGCCATAACGCATCCTCGTCACACACCAACGTCTCGATCACTTCATTGCCATGTCTTTCATATTCGTTTATGATCCACTCCCCTTACTTGGTTTGCTAGACCTCGATGAGACTCGCCTCTCCCCTCGACTTGATACCGCGCTCCGCCCCGCTACGCGCCCCGCCCCGGCCCGCTGCGCGCCCCGCTCCGCGCCCCGCCCGCCCGCTCCGTGCCCCGCCTCGCCCCACACCGCTCCGCGCCTCACCCCGCGCCTCACCCCGCGCCTCGCCCCGCTCCGCGCCCCGCCCCGCTCCGCGCCCCGCTCCGCGCCCCGCCTCGCTCCGCGCCCCGCTCCGCGCCGCGCCCCGCCCCGCTCCGCGCCCAGGTTGTACATATTGGCCAGGTTGTACGATGGCTTCTATTGCGTCTAGTCTGGCAGCAACACTAGGGCCTGGACAGCAATAGAAGCTTTTACTACTGACGGGAAATTGTGCAAAGTGTGTTTCAATTTGTGCTCTCCAAATAATTTTTAAAACATTTGAATAATTTTTAAAATTTCTTTAGGAAATTTTTTATAAATCTAATTTTGTATCATGTAAATGTGTTTTATAAATTGTGCATTTTCATATTGCATATTTTATTCTATTTTACATTTTATTACATATTCTTACTTTCATCATTTTATATTTATGTAAATATTTTGACGCCTCATTCTACATATTTTTCCGGTCTCTAGTTTTGATTCTCTCATTAAACATGTGTCTAATCATTCGATAACACTGGTTTGAGTTTACTGCGCTTAGTCATGCTTATCCATGCTTTATTACGCCTTGTTATGTTTCATTCCTGTTTCGTCCCACCTCTTCATCCATACATTTTTTTCTGCCGTGACTCGCGGTGCCTTACTATTCATCCCCAAGCCCCTTTATCTAACGCCACATTTCTCACACCTGTAATCCACAAAGGTTTCAGAGGTCGCAATTTTGTGGAAAACACACAAAGCCCGACATAAGCACTCTCACATTATTGAAATACCTTGGAACCTAATGTAATTACTGAAATTCATTCTCGTGTATTCACGTTTATGTATACACGAGTGTTCCAGACCCATGCGCACGTACTCGAAATGTCATGCACCGTAACTGAAAACTGATTTTTATGTTCGTGCACTAGCCTCATCAGTCTAATAGCTTCAAATTCAAGGCTACCCGTTCAAAGCAATGGTATGGTCCAAGTTAACCTAAACATTAGAAATATACCAGTAGAGACGCTCATCTAGAAACTACGCGTATTTAGTTCAAAGAATTACACTTTGAAGAATTATAAAAGCCCCGTATTGACCTACTACCTCCTGAGCCTTGCCCATGACGTATCAAGTGACATGCATCCTATGCAAGACAAAGTACCTCGTACGCCCAGTTTTACACAAAGCGAATATACATGTCAACAATACTAACTATTGAGGGTCATTCGAGGGGAAGTATTTAGGGTGTACGAGAGAGATGGTATATAATTAAAGGGCTCGTGAGGCAACGAGGAATAAAGTTGTATGGCGATGGATGGCGCGGCATCGGGACGCGAAATATTGTACGAAATTCGCAAAGGTCAATTCAATTTCGTTTACAGCTGTTCTTATTTTTCTAATTTTATTATTTATTCTGTTTATTCCACTGGCCTTAATCTGATTAATTTACTGAATGGTTTAATTGCTGTAAATAAAATATGAAAGCTTTAAAGTAAATTTTGCGTTATTTTTTAATGGCTGATATATGTACATATCTCTTGATTTACGATTACGTTATGTGGTGTTCTGTCCGCGAAGTTCTCAGCACAATCCTAAAATATTGCAACATTACAGGTAGTATCATATATTAGAAACGTCAAAATTCTAAGCAGTAATCAATCATTTTAACTGTTTTCTTCGTAGATGTATGTTAATTGGAACTAGGTACAAACGACTATGCTGTCTTCATATTAGTTTTGCACGGGAAGGCATTCCTAGAAATTAGCTCTTACACTTGTAGCATTGCTGACCACATGCGTTTCTGAGGATCCCTTCTCGTCGCGGTTCGCATGAGTTTGCGATCAGAAATATTTCAGCGTCCTTTTCGTTATCAGAGCCACGAATTATACTAAAAACGTCTTCCCGCTTCCTTTTCAATTTCCACAACTTTTGAATCGGGTTCTCGGGGTCTCTCGTGTGCTGGGGCGTTAGGAACGCGTGTCGGCGGCTGGTCAAACGCATCACTCTCACGTTCCCACCCGCGCTCCCAAAGAGCTCGCCACCGCTGTCCTGCGTCGCGTCGTGCGCGCGACTGGAATAAACGCGGAAGCCCAGGCTCCAGACAACTGACCGCGCTCCCGCTTTTAGGTTGGTTATTTCGGAGCGAGGAAGTATTCTGTCAGACCCACTCGCGAAAATATTGCGGAAATATAAAGGGGCGTTTTGTACGACTCGTCTCCATGAGCTTCCGACCGCATTATTGTAAGTTAGGTTCAATGTGATAAAGATGGAATGGCGATGAAAATGCATGTAATAAATGTGTGACATAACAGATATGTCCTAGCTGTAGGTATATGGTCTAGTATGTCACAGTGAGTATGCTGAAGAATAAATTGCATTGACGACTTCAAACGATCAGATATTTCAATGTAATATTGGCCAGGTATACTATTAGTAGTCTTATTTCACAACACCTTTGCAATTCAGAACTGCCATTTATTTGAAAATTCGGACGTGCTAACAAAATTTAAATTTACGAAGTACATAGAAATCACTGTATAAATTAAATATGAACATAATATCAATTTATTTGCAATGTGTCTATTCCATACACTCATTCATTTCATTCCTTGACTTTTTAAATTACATGTGTGCACAATGCATTAATTAGTAAATAGTTTCGAAATAAATACGGAATCCTAATTCAATTTCTATCTTGCGATAGAAAAGAATGGCCGAAAGCACGTGAGCTTAAAAATCAGTGAGGCAATTCAATTATAACAGAGAAAAGGTGCCGTAGTGGAAAAAATAATCTCCTGAAGACGGCTTTTGAGTTCAACGTATTGATAGAAGTTCAATTCGCAGACTGACTTTGAAAGAAGTAAGCAGAGGAAGAGCTTAAAATATCGCTGGCTGGTGAAGTCTTTCAAACACCACTCTCTTTGAGGCACGCTTTGCCCGGCGGATGGGCCGCAGCGGGCGGGGCTGGCGACGGTCAGAGAGGCGGCTGGCGGGGCAGTCGGCGGGGGAGTACGGGCAATGGGTAGCGAGGCGGTGGTTAGAGAGCTATTTTGTTGCGGGGGGGAGGCAAAGAAAGTGAACGAAAAGAAATACGACAAAGAAGGGGAGGTGAGGGACGGAGGAAGGTGAGAGAAAGGTCAAGGTACGAGACATAATGTGGGTACGAGTACGTGGAACGTGGAAATACGAGTACGTGGAATGGGCAGCGATGCGATGATTTGCTACGGTTTGGGAGAAGAAAGGGATCGAAAAGAAATATGTCAACGAAGGGGAGGTGAGGGACGGAGAATGGTGAGACAAAGGTCACAGGTACGAGACACAATGTGGGTACGAGTACGTGGAACGTGGAAATACGAGTACGTGGAATGGGCAGCGATGCGATGATTTGCTACGGTTTGGGAGAAGAAAGGGATCGAAAAGAAATATGTCAACGAAGGGGAGGTGAGGGACGGAGAATGGTGAGACAAAGGTCACAGGTACGAGACACAATGTGGGTACGAGTACGTGGAAATACGAGTACGTGGAATGGGCAGCGATGCGATGATTTGCTACGGTTTGGGAGAAGAAAGGGATCGAAAAGAAATATGTCAACGAAGGGGAGGTGAGGGACGGAGAATGGTGAGACAAAGGTCACAGGTACGAGACACAATGTGGGTACGAGTACGTGGAACGTGGAAATACGAGTACGTGGAATGGGCAGCGATGCGATGATTTGCTACGGTTTGGGAGAAGAAAGGGATCGAAAAGAAATATGTCAACGAAGGGGAGGTGAGGGACGGAGAATGGTGAGACAAAGGTCACAGGTACGAGACACAATGTGGGTACGAGTACGTGGAACGTGGAAATACGAGTACGTGGAATGGGCAGCGATGCGATGATTTGCTACGGTTTGGGAGAAGAAAGGGATCGAAAAGAAATATGTCAACGAAGGGGAGGTGAGGGACGGAGAATGGTGAGACAAAGGTCACAGGTACGAGACACAATGTGGGTACGAGTACGTGGAACGTGGAAATACGAGTACGTGGAATGGGCAGCGATGCGATGATTTGCTACGGTTTGGGAGAAGAAAGGGATCGAAAAGAAATATGTCAACGAAGGGGAGGTGAGGGACGGAGAATGGTGAGACAAAGGTCACAGGTACGAGACACAATGTGGGTACGAGTACGTGGAACGTGGAAATACGAGTACGTGGAATGGGCAGCGATGCGATGATTTGCTACGGTTTGGGAGAAGAAAGGGATCGAAAAGAAATATGTCAACGAAGGGGAGGTGAGGGACGGAGAATGGTGAGACAAAGGTCACAGGTACGAGACACAATGTGGGTACGAGTACGTGGAACGTGGAAATACGAGTACGTGGAATGGGCAGCGATGCGATGATTTGCTACGGTTTGGGAGAAGAAAGGGATCGAAAAGAAATATGTCAACGAAGGGGAGGTGAGGGACGGAGAATGGTGAGACAAAGGTCACAGGTACGAGACATAGCGAACAAGGTGGAGCGAGAGCGGTATTGTTTCACACAGCGTCGGGCGAATTAAACAGACGGCGGATGATGCAAAAATAAGGATTGGGACGTGTGATGTTGATAGGATGGGCATGGTGTAGTAAGAAGAGAGGAGGGACGGCAAAGAGGGACGTACAACGGAAAGATGTCGAAGACCTCTGAGGAAAAGGATGACGCGTCCAGACGTTCACTGTCACGAACGGAGCAAGGGAGAGTGAGCGAGCGCGGGAAGCGGGGCGGGATCGTAGGCGGCGCAGGGCGGGGATCGAGCCAGAGCGGGCCAACGTTGCGAATATCACAAAGCAGGTATGGAGCTGGTGGAATCGGGGGTCGGGCGCGGCGAGGCGGGGCAGAGCGAGATGGGTCGCAGCGGAAGGGACGAGATGAAACGCGGGTGGGGGGGGGAGACGGGACAAGATGAGACGGAACGGCCGGAGCAAAACGCGACGGAGCAGAAGAGACGAGACGGGTCGAAGAGTAACGAGACAAGGTGGGACGGGGCGCGGAAAAACAAGACGGGACGGGGAGAAGGAAAACGGGTGGGGCGAGGCGGGAAGAAACGAAACAGAATGGGACGAGGAGAAGTGAGACGGGGCGGAGCGGGGAGAATCGAGACGGAATGGGGCGAAACAATACAGGATGGGGCGGGGCGGGAAGAAACGAAACGGGCCGGGGCGAAGGGAAACCAGACGCGGGGGGAGGCGGGTAGAAGCGAGACAGGGCGGGGCGGAGAGAAACCGAATGGAGAGAGGCGGGAAGAAGCGAAACGGAATGGGATGAGAAGAAGAGAGACGGGGCGTGGTGGGGAAAAACGAAACGGATCGGGTCGGGGAGAAACCACGCGGGGCGGGGCAAACCGAGACAGGGAGGGGTGAATAAAGAACGGGATGGGTCGAGGAGAAATGAGAGGCGGCGGGGTGACACGCGACAGGGTGCCGTGGGGAGAAATGAGGGGCGGCGTGGCGGGGAGAAACGAAACGAGACGGACCGGGTAGGGTGGGGGGCGGCACCAGAGCAGACGGCGTAAGACGAGTCGGGGTGGCGCGACCTGGCTGCGTGACGGGTGGCGCGAAGCGGCGCGAGACGGTTCGAGATGAAACGGGGCAGGACGTGACGAGTTGCGGCGGTTGGGGCGGGGCGCGGGGAGTGGAGCGCAGTGGCGCGGCGCGTCACCAGCTGCTCCACCTCCGCCACCGCCCCCACTGCAGCCGCCGCCCCCGCCCCCGCCCCCACCGCCCCCGCCGCCGCCCCCGCCCCCGCCAACGTCACCGCCACCGCCACCGCCGCCACCACCGCCCCCGCCCCCACCGCCTCCGCCCCCGCCCCCGCCCCCGCCGCCCCCGCCCCCGCCCCCTCCACCGCCACCGCCACCGTCACCTCCGCAACCGCCGCCGCCGCCGGGAGAGGTTGCCTCAGTGGCATATCGGGGAAAAACGCGGTTTCACGGTGGCTTCATTCTTTGTGGCCTTTCCCTGACGTACGTCCCCGCCCCCGCCCGCGCCCTCGCCCTCGCCCGCGCCGCCGCCCTCAAGAGACAATTACTTGCTCCGCGGCGCCCCTTTCGCCGCCTCAAAGGCGCTCACCCGGGCGGAAGGGCGCGCCGCACGCGGCTGCGAGAGATATATGCGGCGCACTGCGTTCACCTCGGCCTTTTCGAGCGCTTCCGGCAATTCAAACGGATTTATCGGCTGCGCTGAATAGCGATAATGTAATTAACACTAATAATAAGTATCACAATCGCAACATTGACATCACTTCCTGTAATAATAATAATAATAATAATAATAATAATAATAATAATAATAATAATAATAATAATAATAATAATAATAATAATAATAAATTATCATGGCAACAAGTAACAAACGCAGGAACGTCCTGTTTGCCTCGATAGGAAAGGTTTCCATTTCCAGTCCCATTATGGGTTCGTTATTTGTCTCGACGTGTTTCATGATCATCCTACCACAGAATGCGTGACATTTTGTCGTAACCATTTGTCTGAAAACAAATTGAAAATTATTCGGTTTTTGACATGCCAGTTCCGAGTTCGAGGGATTAAGAAGATTTTAATGTGAATAAATGAAACTTGCGTGACCACATGCAACATTTTACTTGTTTTATTCCCTTAATGCTTTTAAACACTAAACGGTGTACATAACTATCACTGTGGTTTTGAATATTCTTATGTTGTGCGATTCCCTTTACTGTGTCTTTCATTTCATTCTCTCTATAGCGTTCTCAGAATATCGCAGTTTTAGAATGAAATTGTGATCGATCAGAGAAAATGTCCTCTTTATCTTTCCATTACAATACATCAATCTTACGCCAAAAATGTTTCCGTGGATAAATTCAATGAATATAACTGGATGGAATGTCTAACGATTTCTCTTCACGCCTAATTTGAATGAAGCGCTGAATAGGCGTTAGAGACTTCTAATACATTGATCACGATACTAGTAATGATTTATATGAATAACGAGAAGAAGAATCACACATGTTCAGGTTTTTGCGACCTCTAATATAGTATTATGCGTATGAGTATATAAATATACCACACATAAAATAACCAAACTCATAACGGAGTTCGTAAATAAAATTCGTTTGCATAAGACCACTATAAACAGAGCTAAGAAAAAAAAGATCAAATAAAGAGATTCTTGGCTGATTTTTGCGGACTCTGTAATCTTAATCTTAATCTGATTAACCTTACAGATATGCAGGTTTGCTATGATCTTCAAAATAAACATATTTAAAAATATGTACGTCGTATGTTTGAATTTAATCACTCGCACAGTTTAAGTTTTTCCTCTAAAATTCGTTTATAAATATTTATGACCTTGACGTTATAAATTGACCATAAATAAATATGTTAAAAAATCCTGAAATGAGTAAAATACAACATCATTTACAACAAGATTTACAAAAAGAAATGCTTATAAGGAAGATTAAGTAGTACACCAATTAGATTAAAATTAGTTTTTTTTTCACACCATTTCGAATAAATTTAAGTTTTTTTAAACGTATGTATGCCTAATTTTATCATAAAATGTTTCTATCCCATTTGAAAATTAAATTAATCTACGTTTCAAATAAAATAATACTAGCAATGGAACGTCTTTTCGCACAGGTACAGGTGCTGTCAGCAGAGCATTAACAGAAAATTACAACACACCAACACATGGAAAGTGTTCTTCATCGAACAAACAACATTCCTCTTTCTTTCTTTATACCTCACACTACGTACCTTCCAAGGGCGTTGCCAACGTCCCGGGCTCTGGGACAATATCTCGCAAATCAGCGCGCGTCGCGCCGTCCTAAATCCGCAGTCTTCCAGCCGGGCGGGCGGCGCGGCTCGCCCCAGCTCTTGTGGCGTCATATCTGTCTCTAGTACAAACGTACTATATCAGCCATGTGGACAGCGCTGGCGGAAGAGACGCTGGGCTGCACAAAGGCTAGGGAGCGGAAGGGAAGGGGTGCCGTGTCGTGGGTGCATGCTGGGAAACCCCGGAGGCGGCGGAAACGCGTCGGAGACAGCGGGTGACGCAGTTCCGTCAGCCTGCCCTGTAGGTATATAAACGGGCCCCGACCTAGCTCTGCCTTGTGTTCTTCTGATTCTTCAGGTTTGGGCGCGTCGGTAGGGCGTCGTGTGGATTGTGCGCGGCGTTGCATTGTAATGCATAGGCTACCGAGGCGGGGAACCGAAGCCGACGTGCTACGTCGTGACGGTCGGTGCGGCATACTCGCATGTATGCTCGCGTTAGGTACTGGTGCATCACACCGGATATGGTAATTAATTATCGGGCCATCGGTGGTGGTAACCAGGGAAGGTTCCTTCTTGTAACGGTCAAATTAATTTGTAAATATTGTATATAGTATTAAGGTGTCGGAGTATTTTTATTCTAATAAATACTAAATATTTACAAGCCGTTCACGTCTGTAATTATTTGCCCCGGCAAAGACGCCACACTCGGACCGCGAGCCAGCGCACAGCGCGCAAATTGTTCCGCGCACAATCCCCGCTCCGCACATTCATCCACATAGTGTGACGTAGTGAAAAGAGAATAAATTCAAATAACAAAAATAAAAATAGTATATTGAAAAGTTACAGACTAGATACAATAAATTGCTAAATTTAAACACTCCGGCAACCTTTTCCTTCCAGTACCCTGCTTTACCGCAGAAAAAAAGCCACGCGTGATGCGAGCTGTCGGACTTCCGTCCCGTGACAATTACCGTCACATGGCCTGATGCCAAAATTTAAACCGGTCGCCGTCTGGCGGACCGTGTGCACGAAGCACCCGAGATCGTCTGGCCCTTACACTCCGGACATCTCGCCCCCCACTCTTACGCTCCCTGTACCTACACGTACTAGGCCCTCTGATGTAAACTGAATGAGAACGCGGGCGCAGATGGCGCCGCGTTAAATAGTTGATGGCTACACCCCCCACCTCACAAGTTCCCATGATAGGCTCGCCTGCTGTTGCAAACTAGGCTCGCCTGCCAGCGTCTTAGGAGGGGGGATACACCCCCACCACACAAGATTCCCAGGTAGGCTCGCCCGCCGTCGACAAGCGAGGCTCGCTAGCCAACTTCCTAAGAGTTTACAGCCTAAGGTTATTTTTGGCTCTGCCACGCTGTCTGCGTCAACTGCCAGAGCGCAAAATCCCGGAAGTTCAGGCTCAACCCCTTCCTCCCCCGCAGCGCACTTTCACCGACCTAACGGTTCTGGCCCTCGTGTTAACGACGCCACAATAGCCAGTGCTGCGCGCCGCTCCGCGTTGCGAGTGCGGTCGCGTAGGGGCGGTCGCCCCACGCGCGGGCTGCGTTCGCGCCGCAGCCAAAGGACGCCGCGCCGTCGCGCGCGGGAATGCGGAGCACGCCCCGCTCTCTAGGTCATGCGGGCTCGTGCCAGGGCCCGTCAGCCCCACTGTGAACTATGATCTACTTTTTCCAAGTATGCGATTAGCCAGTGTCTTCTTTGAAACCGTTGCTGACGCGTTATGAGCCAATCGCGAACGTGGATATCTTGCGTTCACATCAGCTATCGACTAATTTTCTCATAATTAGTCATGCAGAAAACTATGGTAACAAAATTGAAATAATAAATTTTGATCTCTTTATGAAATAATAGATAGAATGCTTCGGAATAAAACGAAGAAAAATCACAAAAATTTATTTCGGTAAGGCGACCACTGTTAGAATTCTACTGTATGGTAGTGAATTGTACATTACAAGAAAAGAGAGATACTCGTAACAACAAATTTCAAGCAGTTGAAATGAGATTTATCAGGAAACTTAAAGGCTCCACAAACAAGATCACATCTGATATAAAGATATTCGAAAAAAATGATCATCTCATTGACCATCAAGGCGCAACTTACGACTAGAGACCAACTATTTTAAGCTATTACATTTTTCTCTCTTGATACGTCTATTGATATGAACACTTAAAAAGGTGAATTTATAAACTGACAAGGCCCTTTAATGAAAATATTAATGTAACAATTTTATTTCATACGGACTCACATGTACTTCGTGTATTTAAGAAAACCATATATTTTCCGGAAATCATCCAATAATTCGAGTTATTCAGACTTCAATTAATGGAACTTAACTGTAAAATTGATATAAATGTTAATTTCGGCCCTCTACTCTCAATTCACAAATGATATTTTTGATATAAATATAAATGAAATAGTAGTACAACGTATCACACACGTTCTTGCATTGTTTGTAATGAAAACAATATAATTTTGTTACAAGTTACGTACATGTTATATTTAAGCCTATTATGTGCAAATATCTCATCACCGAACTACTTGAAACATAGTACGGTAAAGCTATTATCGTCTATCCTGTAAAATGCACTTTATAAGTAAAATTAACCTTTCAGTTGCGTACGCGAACAATAATGTACTTAGCAACTCTGAATCTACATAACTCGACATTTAACAGCATTCAGTGTCATAGCATCCACACAATACCAAAATTAAAGCGAACAAGATTGCCGTGATATCAACTCCACAACACAATAGAGAATTGACGGAAAATTAAAGAAACCAGCAGAATGTCGAGACGAAGCCAAGAAGGGCGGCTGAGGCGTATGAGACGCGCTGCCCTTCCGCGCTCTCCTCCTCCGACAAGTTCCAGGGCAGTTGGGTAGCTTCGTCGCGGCAGGAAATTGCATAAAAGTTCCCAGCGATTCCTGCGCGCCCAGCGGATGGGTTTGGAATCGAGGGAAATCAGGCGTCCTCCCGGGGGCGTGGCGCGGGACAGGCCACGCCCCCTGGCACAAGCCCCCCGGAGGCGTTTTCCCCGTTGGAAAAGTTGCACGAGACACACTAGTGCCTCGTTTTAACCCTCGTACCGTCCCTGGGGGCGTTTGGGGCAATAAAACTTTCTGGAAGAGACAGACATGCATTCATGTGTGGAAACGATAATGGGTGTTCTAATGCAGTCAAAGCTGAACACTCATTCATTGGCAAAAAACCAACATTGTCGTTGATATCCCTATATGCACTACGATTTGGAATATTTATTCTGCACCATTCTGCATTTCTTATTTTATTTGAAGTATCTAAAAAAATATACTGATAAACACTTATTAATTTACGGTCCATTTATAATTCTTTATGTTCAAGTCCATCATTCCCACCTATCACTAAGGCTTGGAATCCGAAAAGTCTCCATGTATAGAACTTGGTAAAAGAAACAGATGTTTTACGACCGCTAATAGCAACAAGTAATTATTTAGGAAGCATCGTATTACCATGCTACATTGCATCATGTTACCATGTATTCTATATCAAACCGGTAGAGATATGTGAGACGGTAACTGAAATTTTTTAGACCAGGAGTGCTGGGTTTGAACGACAAAGAGAGAGTATTTTCGACACTGCCAGACGCCTGCCTAGTCGTAGTATCTGCGGTCTTCTGACGCCGTGAAAACACGCGTTAGCTGACTGCGGGACCGCCAAGAGATCTTCGACGTCCCCGGACCAGTTTATTGAATTAAGAACTCGCTGTTGCACCTATTGTTACTTTTTTATTCCTTAGAAAATGGTACAGTTCTGATTTTCATTAAAACTCAGAAATGTTGAAAATAGTAAAAGTTTACCTTTATTTTTGAATCTGACCTAAACGTATTAAAACCAGAGGTTTTTGGTTTTGTGACGGAAGCTCGCCCGAATGACGCTTCTGCCTGATTAAAATTTCTAGATACCCAATTTGATCGATCGATTCCATGATCTCCATCAATTAATTTTAGCAAACGCCAGAAAAGTTCGTTAAAAATCGGGTCACAGACAGCGTGCGATCTTTCCGTCCCCACATGGACCTTATTCCCATCTTCTCGGCGGACCCATGGACTGAGCCTAATCCCCGTTGTAAGTGATGTGACTGTATATTCGGATCACGGCAGATGATTATTTTGACAGATTGTAAAACTGCACAGTATCGCTGAAAACGTAAAATAGTTGAGTATCGCTCAGAGACATGTATTCTTTCTCCAGCAGATTATGCTTAGTAAGATTAGTTGAGTCCCTCTATGATAATGCTTCGAAAGTATTAATTCAGTTAGTGCATTTGTTGGTAAGGGATAGTTTTGATGAGTGATTGAGTTTGGTCTGAATTCTTCTCTAAACATTACATTGTATACATTGATACGAAATTATCTCGTAAAATATGTTGGAGCATTCTTTAAAGAGAAAGAAATTTATACCATGCGCTTAGAACGTAAACTGACAGCTCACCATCAAAGAGTATCAAAGAACTCTATTTCATTGATTAATGTAAACTTTGAAAATACCTCATTTTATTCGAAAAATAATCCATTTAGATATTTCTTAAAGAATATTTGGAGTTCACTTTCCTTAGTTTGTAAAAAAAACTTTGCGAACTTTCTCCAATTGCCGAAACAACAAAAATAATAGGGAATTCTGCTAGTGTAACAAAAGTTATCAGATAATCGTGAAATTACTGTAAATTACATCTAAATGCTACTGGCCACGTCCTCCAATTCAGTTTGAAAACTGTGAGCACAAAAATAATCGTTTCCATGACAATCAACTACTTTATGTGGCGCGGATAACTCGCCAGATCGCAACCTGCATAGTAGCGACATTGGAGAGAGAAAGGGGGGGGGGGGTTGCAAATATTCTGTTGCATCATTCTTGAACGCTAACTTAAATCCCTCCTCCTTTCACAGCCTTGTTTCCATCCCAACGCGACATTAACCTCAATCACTAAACCCCTAAATAACACTATTCATATCTGCCCAAAATCGTTAGGAATATATTGTACTTGTTGTGTTTGCAAGTGTGTTGAAGGTAAATAATAGCTAATATATGCCAGAATTAAAATAATTGCCCTTGTGAGCTTTCTAAAAAAAAATATTGATTACCCCACATTTCTTTGTTTCGTATTTTTATACATTTTATTGCCAGCATTTGCAACGCGCTTTTATTTGTAGAGAGAGGGAATGTATCAATTATGAATGGATGCTTGGTTTTATTTCCAGTAAGATTTTTAGCACATTCATGGCGTTATTACGCAAGGTTCTGGCTAGTAGCCGACGATCTCAGCATAATCGCAAAAGCCGCCTACTAATCTTTACAAACTTTACGACGATTGTGCCATTGAATCAGTTACAAAACCTCATTCGCTACGCAAGATTTGATATTTTTCTTCAAATTAGCTGTCAGTAGAAGTTGCTACTCATTTCAAATCAAGAAGGTGCTGCCCCCTCTTCTGATTACCAAACTACCTTTATCTAATTAACAGGAAGTAACAAATAGCAACAACAAACAATACGGTGTTGATTTTTAACTTAATATCCTTTACCTCATATTTCACTCATTTTTCATTGCCTTTCATTTTTATTTCAGTAGTTACACGTTTTGAAAATTCTGAAATAGATATTTAACATATTCTTGAAACATTAATTATTAGAACTCTTCAAATTATTTTTGATGTCAAAATTATGTTATTTTCAATCTGTATTTTGAAACATCCTAATATTTGAATAACATCGATATGTGTTGATTACAGAATATTATAATTTAATGCAATACGTAACGATTATAGGGGTATATTTTATAAAACTCACGTTACATACTCCTAACATTTATTGCGTCAAGTATTTCGACATGACCCCTTTTCTTCTAAACTACCTTTGACAGACTGAATTTGACAGAAGATTTTTTTTTCTTTCATTCCAAAACGAAAAGTCCTAATGTAACACGCTATCAAACCCCGCTGCAACATGCAGTACCAACAAAGTTTCTAATCTCCATCGGGCCTGAGATCGATCTGCTTTCCATTATTGGAAGAACTGTCAAAGCAGCCCTCCCATCAATACTGCAACCGCGGCTCTGTGCGTGGAGAAACTCGCCTCACTGGAAGCAGTATTCGGAGGCGGCTTTGCCCCACGCGGAACAGACCGCCTCTGGCAGAGGGCCAGGCGCGAAGGGATACCGATGGGGCGAGTCGCATCTGCTCCGAGATGCGATAGTGTATTTCAACAGGGGGAAACGAAAAGAAAAAAAGAATGAGCGAGGATGATAAGAGAGGAAAGTATAAAAGAAATGGAAATAAATTAAGATTTGGGAAGTAAAAAAAAATGCCTGATTGAAAGATAGCATTGAAAGTCCTTTTTATCGTCTTGCCAGTACTCCCATTTAATAGAAGTTCGAAGTGACTTAAACGGTTTTAATTTATATTGAAGCTTAATAATTGTAACTACATCTCAATTCTATTTCCTCCTCCTTTTTCAGGCGTTAGCCCACCGCGAATCTGTTTCTATCCTTACGTTTTACATGTTCTATCCTCGCTTTTTCATGAGTTTTTTCCGTCATTCAAAAAAAAGTGTAGTAAATTTCTCATATACTCATTTAGGATATTGAATTTTCTTGTCACATTGGCCAGATCTCACACCAACAATTCCATAGGGTGCTGCCACACTTTTGATAATTTCAAGATAGAAATATATATTTACTTTATATAAAAAAATATATATCACTTGTATAATTTAAACGTAGAAAATGTTGTTTTAAAATACAATAATTGGAAGTGAAGGATCTGACAACATTGGCTAGTCACCTCAATCAATATTTTTCGTATTGCTACTTATCTCATTACGGACATAAGCGATAATACCAGAGTTTCCTACAAAAGAAAATCGATACAATGCGATGTTTGTATCCGAAACTCTTTCCTACAACATTCTCAAAATAATCAGTAAACTAAAAATTAAATATTAGGCTGGTTTAGATAAATTTTTGGATTCTTAGTTAACGTCTTGTGCACATACCATAAGCCACATATTTAATGCATTCTAATGTACGGGAACACTTCCAGATATTTAAAAGCCAGGTATGATTAAGCCGCTCTTCAAAAAGGTAAAGGACGATAAAAAAGGCTGATAAAAATGTTAGAGAATTTTTAATGTACTAATGGATACTTTCTCAATAAACACGACCTCAGAATTTAAAAAAAAGCTTGCACAGAATGCACTTGCCCCATGGAACGTCTTACACGGTTTTAACTGGTTTTGACGTTAAATGATTACTTTTAATTTAAAAAAATCTTCGTTTCTTTTCTAAATCCTTTTCTTAAGGTCATCCAAATAGTTCCATGCATACGGTTAAATACTGCATTTTTACTTTCTACATCAACCTCTTTTACGTATGACGCATCTCCGTATCTTTGTGTTCGATCTTCAGCTTCGACACACTACGCTACGCAGCTGAATCCCCTCGCGGAGGTTGCTGCATTTCGTCACTCCGCGTGCTTTTACGGCCACTGGGAGAAGCGACAACCGCCATTCAAGCCGCCCAAATACGTCGCGGTGACAAATGGATACGCTTTACGGGCGCCTCTATGGAGCTCGCTCAGTGGGCGAGCAGAGCGCTTAAACGGCGCCTCAACGGCCTGGACGTGGCCAATCGTCTAATGACAAGGTGTCGCCAAGAAAGCACGCGCCAGGTTCCTTGAACAAATTGGTATACCCCAAGGTCCAAGATTTTGTCACTCTACGTGTTTCTTCTTCTTCTTCTTCTTCTCCTTTGTCTCCGTATTCTTCTTCTTCTCCTTCATCTCCGTCTTCTTCTTCTTCTTCTCCTTCGTCTCCGTCTTCTTCTTCTTCTCCTTCGTCTCCGTCTTCTTCTTCTTCTCCTTCGTCTCCGTCTTCTTCTTCTTCTCCTTCGTCTCCGTCTTCTTCTTCTCCTTCGTCTCCGTCTTCTTCTTCTCCTTCATCTCCGTCTTCTTCTTCTCCTTCATCTCCGTCTTCTTCTTCTTCTTCTCCTTCGTCTCCGTCTTCTTCTTCTTCTTCTCCTTCGTCTCCGTCTTCTTCTTCTTCTTCTTCTCCTTCGTCTCCGTCTTCTTCTTCTTCTTCTTCTCCTTCGTCTCCGTCTTCTTCTTCTTCTTCTTCTCCTTCGTCTCCGTCTTCTTCTTCTTCTTCTCCTTCGTCTCCGTCTTCTTCTTCTTCTCCTTCGTCTCCGTCTTCTTCTTCTTCTCCTTCGTCTCCGTCTTCTTCTTCTCCTTCGTCTCCGTCTTCTTCTTCTCCTTCGTCTCCGTCTTCTTCTTCTCCTTCGTCTCCGTCTTCTTCTTCTCCTTCGTCTCCGTCTTCTTCTTCTCCTTCGTCTCCGTCTTCTTTTTCTTCTTCTTCTTTTCTTCTTCTTCTTCTTTTCTTCTTCTTCTTCTTCTCCTACTCCTCCTCCTTCTTCAACGAGTTCAATTGGAGGCTTGTCCTGACACCCCATTGACGACCGTGCTGATGGAGTCTTCGCAGATGTTGGGGACTTAAGAAATAAAAATCTTCGCTTTGCCGGGCCCTGGATTAGGTTAGGCGTTAGCACATTTAAAACTAGCTCATTTACATTTCCCGCTTCTTTAGGCATTCCGTGGAATCCTAGGCATTTTGGACTATATTATGAATTTTCTCACCTCGTGTAATTAGTGTTAAATTTACAGTTCATGTTAGCTATAAATTAGGATTTAGTGAAGCTTTTAGGTATTACAGTCAGAACCTTCCTTTCCTTCTATTGTAAATTAATGTAATGAATAGCTTTTAAGCTTCGTTTCTAATGATCAAATCTATTCCCTTTGAAATGTGCTCAATCAGAATAATATTGAATAGACATTCAACAAATATAAAATTAATGAATTACTTGTAATGATGCTTTCATGGTTTCCATTCCCACTAGTTCTCTTATTTCAAATTCTCTCTTTCGTTTTATTTTTAACGTCATTCGGGAGACAGAACGTCAACATTCATTCTGAGCATTTAGAAATGTTGTAACTGTTGCAGCCTAGGATAATCGTATGCTTCGTTTTGTAGCGTCGTGCCAAGGGGCCAGACGGTCAACACATGTCGGAGGGCCGGCCCTAGGGGGCAGTCCTTTGACGGCGAGCGGAAGGCCGCCACAGGCGGGCCCCGCCTCGGGGGCCCGGGGGGGCGTGTCTCGGAAATCGGGTGTCAACTGGGCAAAGGAAGTTGATTGGTGCGTCCAGCCGCGGTGCAGCTGGACTTCCAAATTGCAAACAGGCCACATTCCGGGATGAGAAAACGCCGCCGGCATGTGAGGTCTGTCACGTG
Organism: Gryllus longicercus; assembly: GCA_038098605.1. Taxonomy (NCBI): domain Eukaryota; kingdom Metazoa; phylum Arthropoda; class Insecta; order Orthoptera; family Gryllidae; genus Gryllus; species Gryllus longicercus. The sequence goes on along the minus strand of JAZDUA010000971.1, from coordinate 198,497 downwards.
ACCCCTCGCGAGGCGGCTGGAAAGTAACCAGCCGGAGGCATTCGAGTCTGAACCGGATCGGAGTGCGGCAGGCACATTTCACCCGCCAGGGGTTCTCGTGAGCTTCGGCTGCGAGGTGTGGCGATTGCCACGGGACACAGACTGGGAGCGGCGCCAAGCCGCTGGGGTTTGCGTCAGGCTGGGGCGGGAATGCCTCAGAGGTATGCTGTGTTGGGAGTGCAGCGCGTTTCCAGGGAGTATGTATATACTGTAAAATCTTGTAATAAAACTGTATAAACAACTCCGTGTCTGTGAGTTACTCGCACCCGACGACGCCACAGTTTATTTTCCTTCGGTGCCTTGCTTGTATTTTGTAAATATATTGTTATCTTTGCCGTTGAGATATAATTTGTACTGAACTATCGAGATCAGAGATGTCTCATTTCCCATCTTGCCATGAATTAGTGTTCAATTTTATTTTGTTACGGCAATGTTTTGAGTTTGTTGCCCCGGCGTCCATTTCTAAATTGATCGGAGAAAACCACGCAAAGTACCGATTACAGAAGCCGGTCTCTAGAAATGTCCAGCAGGCAGAGGCGTCTTTCAATTTCAACCCCGCGTGGGGTTGTGGTGTCGTGATTAGGATTTGCGTACTAGCAGCCCCAAACGCTAATGTCCCTGGTGACTGTTTTGTCATCAGCCTTATTCACTGCGCTGTGAGATGTTGGACTCCTCGCTGAACAACACTGTTAAGATGGAGAGGATGCTGGGTGTGCTCGTAGAAGCCGTCTCCATTCGGATTTGGGAGATGGATGGGGTGGTAAGGGAATGAGAAAGAAAGATCGCGTGATCCTTGGCTCATAGTTCACACAGTTACAGCAGGCTCATAGAACTGCTCTGAAAACAGCTTGGAAATTATCAGAAAAAAAAAACACGAAAATCTAACAGAGCAGTAGACTGACGGCTCAATAAAAATTTTCAGCACCAGCCCGTGATCTTCCGGCAAGTGGTAGTTAACTGTCAGCTTGTTAACTGTTTCGTTGACAAGCTAAATTCTTCTCGTGATGGTGTTCTACATATCTCCATCAAGTAGGTAATGTACTTCGTGATTAAAAGCAATCAAATGATGGACCGGCAAACGTGCATTTTGAATTTTGACACTTATTTTAATAAATTGTAAAATTTTGTTTCTAGTTTGTCTCTCCAATTTTGCTTTGCTTTATTTTTGAACTGAAGCTGATAAATAATCTTCCAGTGGATGATCAAACGTGAACAAATGATTCCAAAAGAAAAAAAATGTCAAAATTTCCATTCTTCGAGGACCAAATCCATGGAGGAGCTCTATGTTTAGAACGCACGACTAAGTGTTCGGGAAACCTTCAACCTCGGCTAAGAGAGGTCGGGAGACGATAAGAGCCGCTCACAAGGGAGAGGCGGCATGGTGAACGCGGAGGAGGGTGAGAGAGTGAGGGAGTGAGGGAAGAGGAAGGCGAGGGGGTCGATAGCGCCATAAGGGACACGTCACGCGCCGAGGCGGCTGGTGCGAGGGCGTGCGACCCTCCATCTGCCATGTGTTGAGAGGCGTTGAGATAAAAATACACGCACCCTGCTCCAGCGAGGCATAGACTGCCGCCACGATGACCCTCCCATTTCCCACGCCACGCCAGGCGTGTGCAGTTCTGGGATCCAAGGAATAGTAATGCTCCTGTCCAGCAGGGCGCGCACTAAGCACCTACGTGGAGCGCTTCAACCTTTCTATACACAGGATCTCTGTGGCACATGTGTACATAGGTGCACTAAATGGGGGTTCATAGGCTTTTAGCCCACGACCTCTGAAGCTAATGATACATATTACACAATACAGATTTCATTAATTTTCTGTTACAAGGAAAACTGTGCAATATATCAATTGTTTACGTCATAAATATTATCTACAAGTCAACAAATAAAAATAATTTTCTATTCAGTATGAACGATAAGTTCTTTATAATAAATATTAATTCGGCTGGTTTTCTGTAATCCCCCACCGAGAAAAAAATCTTGGATGAGGCTCTGAATACATTTTAATACATAATTTTTAAATCCTGAAGGATATACTTATTTTTTATTAATTTTGATGACATGCGGTTAATGTTTCAATACTACTAGGGAGCTTTATGATTTGTTCATTGTCAGGGCCCCTCAAGATATTTACACATTATTGCTCGAATTAATTTTTTACGTAAGTCGCGTGCGATCATTTTTATCAGCTGAGATGCTTTTGAACAGTTTTCATTCCGACCCTACCTGATCTTCCCAATCAAACGGACCCCTGGGTCACGTAGTCTTCAACCCGTGGGCTCATGCGGATTGCGGTTGCTTTCGGATGATTCACTCAGGCCAGAGGACGATTATTTTGACAGATCCTAAAACATAATAATTTCTACATGTTACTCACGACCACGCCTCAGTACGGTTTGGCAGAAATTAGTGTCAAAATAATCGCTCAAATGACGAAGCACAGTATAACAGATCCAAAAACATAGGCAATATAGGCAAATTTTGCATATGATGTGTCGGAGTTTCTAATAGACCGTGACAAGATAGTTTCCCTCTCTGGACTCTGTAGAAAAGGACAAAAACTGGTGTTGTAGGGGGGTGAATTTCTTGTTTGTGCATTCATAATTAGATTGAAAACAAATGATCGTGCTTTGTGGTTAACACAATCTGATTCTTTATTCATAATATAAACTGGTATTTTAATGTAAGAACAATACTTAAAAGGTGGCAATAGACATTAATGGAGTTAATGAAAAAGAAGGTAGGTTGTTACGTACCTTTTACAGAAACGGTTGATATAAACATAAACGTATTGTAAATATTAGTTACTAGTGGCCACTGGTCTGATATACTTAGGTTATATAGGAAAAATTAAAATATTCTCCAATCTTGAATCAAATCCATCTTGAGTTTTTCTCTACTCGGAAGCGTTCAGGTTTGAAAAGACAAATTTTCTTTTCTCTTTGAGTTCAGGTCAACATCACATGAACATTACATTACTATGACATGATAGTATTTTCCCGAAAGGGACCATGTTGTATGTTATTACTTACGTTTCTTCCTTCGGGTCTATTTTTCTACTGACGCTTTGTTACTGGCAGGGAAAACATTCTCAACAAAACAAATTGAACATTATTAATATTTTACAAATAAATGTCCCATTAACTCTGAATATAAAACTGACTTCATCTCATCAATTGTATGTATTTGAATAGTAATTAAATTTCCACATGTTGATTTTCTGGTGAAAAAATTGGCATTATTTGTATTATATCAATGTCCACTTCTGACGTAAGTATCTATTTTTTAAAATTGGTGAAGCGAAATTGGAGATTTACGCAACTCTCAATATTTATACGGAAAATTATTTGGTTGTGCAGCCATATTTACAATTTTAATATTTGCTTGTTCTGTTGCAGGTGAGGCCCAAGTCTTCGTCAACTAATAAATAAAATGAAGCGGTCAGTAAGTACCAGGAAACTATTACTTTGAACCTGCGAAGTACGTCACATGTAAGCACACAAAGCACTTGGTCAGCGCTCACTCTCACGTGATGTAATTCAGCATTATCAGTTTCATATTACTTCTACAAACATACGATTCTAGTAGCATACATGATATGGTAGAAGGTTATTCTTTTTGCAACCGGTAATTTACCTGATGACTCGTGCAATTTCTAAGGTGGCAAAAAATTTCCGTCAACACTAATTCCCTGATGACGTATGGTCTGCATATCAATTTCAATTTAAAGTCTTGGCGTCAGCGACTGGAGTCAACAGATGCTGTGCTGTCAACACGCCTTGCGCCCTGAGGAAGGTCACTGTATGATGGCCGGAACTTTGGCAACTGTGCCTAGAACGCGGCGTCTCCCGAGCAGCCAAGTATTTAGTTCAATTTATTTTTGGATAAAAAAAAGTTCAATGAGATATTCATTTCTCTTCATTAAGTCGGTTCAATACTCTCCTGAGAAAATGTTTTTTTTTTAATTGGGGATAGGTTAGATGGTACTTAGAATAAATAATTAGGCAAGTCCTCACGAAATACATAGATACAATACCAATATGTAATCATTTTACAATATTACAACTGATTTAATGCAAATAATACATTTTAGTAGAATAAAGTTAACATCACATTCTTCTCGTTGACATTTCCTCTTTTCCATGAAACGTTTTCATCATTTTCTCAAACGTAAAATCAAATATCTCCAACCGGAAGAGAAATATTTACCAAGGCAGACTCCCAACGTAGGCAAAGATACAAGGCGGATGATACAAGATACAAGACCGAGAAAGAGGAAGAAAGGTCCAGCATTGATACACCTTTAATCCAAAAAGAAGAAGACCGAATCAATACACTAATATTAGAGCTCTTTTATGCAAAGAAAAAATGTTCTTCGAGGCTACCATAGAAGACATAAACTGAAGTAGTTAGTACATAAAGTGAAGATGAACAAGATTCAATCAGTACTACCGTAAATCGAAAACGTCTTTATTATTAATATTGCCCGCGTTGATTTTGTGGCCGTTGATTGCGGCGAGATTTTGCGTCGTCGCCCCCCAACAGCGGAGTCCGCAGCGCTGTGGTCAGCCCACCTGCAAAGGAGGCCGCGGGTGACAGAAGACGGACGAAGCGGCGAGTATCTCCCCGGCCGAATAAACGCGAATCGTCCCGCCTGCGCCGGAGAAACTCGCGTCTTTCGTTCCGCCGTTCTTGGGACTTATGAATTCGCTCCGGCTGCCGCCCGCCGCAGGACTACGCGACTTGCCGCCGAACAGTGGGCACGAACGAGCCTTTACGAGGCGGAAACCCCTAACTTAATGGTCGAACACTGATTGATTGATTGATTGGATTTAGATTTATTGCGATTTATTGTGATTTACTTGAATTTACTTGAATTTACTTGAATTTACTTGGATTTACTTGGATTTACTTGGATTTACCTGGATTTACTTGGATTTACTTGGATTTACTTGGATTTACTTGGATTTATTTAGATTTATTTAGATTTATTTAGATTTATTTATATTTATTTATATTTATTTATATTTATTTAGATTTATTTAGATTTATTGAATCCAAAAACAGTAAAAACTGTATGTGACGTATGGGGGAGAAGATCATCTGCACACGTTTTCTTGAGTTCCAGAATACCTTTCATCATTTTAACTAGAAATAGTTGAAAGATGAGTAAAAGTTAAAGATATATAAATAAAAAAATAAATAAAAATAAAATTTAAAAGAATGAGATTATCAATGTTTGAAAAAAACTAGACATTTTCGTTCCCGAGTTACAGAACACGTATTTCATCGGTAAACGAACTACAGATTTGATTTTTCTGCTTTGCTAACAAAATAGTAGCTCGCTCTTACCTCTACTCTTACCACTACAAGCAAAACGAGAGTTCAACAAAACGTGCGCATAGTGAAGCTACATTTACAGATTGATTGATTGATTGATTGAGGTAATCGAAACTATAAATTTCTGCTTAGCGTTCTTAGAGAATTTCATCAAGTAACTGCCCTAGCGAAATATTTCTAACTCAACGTAGTTCACTGTTAAAAAATTTGTCAAAATTGCAACTTCGGCATTACTCCTCACGTAAAATATTTTAACCATCATCATTAGAAAATAATCAGCTGAAGGCTTATATCTCCTACGTATAGTTAAGTATTTAAGCTTAGGGTTTAGTGCGCTTTGATCATTTCTATTTTTTCTCCCGTATCCCCTTTTATTGTACAGAAAGTACGGAAGAACATTTTCAGAAATTTCGACGCGCAAATGGAAATGCGGGCCCACTGGGCGCAGAGAGCGAGCGCGCATGGCTTAGTACCCGCTTGCTGATCGACATGCCGGGCCATCGACTCACTTCTCGATCGATTTTCGTCGAGTTTCCCTTCGCCGGTCGCGCTTTGAACATGCGCAACTGATGGGCTCTTGCCGCACGACGAATTCCGTATATTGAGCAAGAAAGGAAAATCGATGTCAGTGATTTGATACACGCAACTCTGTGTTTTGAAACCCTGGAAGAACGAAAAATGAATGAAAAAAAAAAAGAATTACGAAAAAAAATGAATTACGAAAAAAAAAATGAATTACGAAAAAAAAATGAATTACGAAAAAAAAATGAATTACGAAAAAAAAATGAATTACGAGTTAGAACACATTCATATTTACATCGGTATTTGTATAAGTTATGATTTCAAAAGAAATCTGTATATCGTCAATAGGATCACACAATGAAAATATTGTACTCCAGAGTACAGATGCAATGTGCCACGCAGGCATAGCTTAGCAGGTTTCCCTGAAAAAATAAAGTTCTTAAAGTAATTTGATAGAATACTGGATTAGTTAAGCAAGCTAGAAATATAAACTAACCCAAACATATTATAAAATCCCCAAAACGCAAAAATATAATAAAAGGACCAAAAACATGGAATATTGTGGACTACGGCGTATGAAACATACCTCTAGTTGTGAATTCGCAATCAAAAGACAGACAGTCGCTCTCGCAGTCTGTACACAAATGTATATTTTTCCTTAAAATTCTTTTTCTGTTCAAATGTTGGGGATTTCATATTGATCAGTACCATCTATAGAAGAATTAGTTCCGTTAAGAACTTCGTGAAGGAACCAAGCATAGTTTCAAACTTGGAAAAATAGCATAATACTTCTTCAAATGTCATTGTAACAGAGGAAAACCTCAAAAGTGACAGAGCTGTAAATATATTAATTTTACACATTTTCCCTTTCTTCTGACGCTTGTTGGCTTTGTTTCAAACATAATGCAGTGTTTCAGGATAGTGGAAATGTTTTTGGTTTCAACATTTTTGCTTAAGTTAAAACAACCATTGAGTTCAGAGCGTTTTAACTGTACTTAAGGCAATATCTTAGAAGCATTGTCTAAAAAAATGGAATATTGAACAGACAAGCGAATCACGCAGAGTGATTGTAAAGGCATGTAGAAGGCAGCCTTTCTGTAGAATAGCTTCACGTGAGCTCACATACCTGGTACATAAAAATGTAGACGTCTCACCGTAAACAAGACATCCACTTTTTGTTGTAATTTGCTCGTTTACACAGTCATGATCGTTTTTCTCGTAATTGTAAACATACGAGTAACTCGAACCCCACATTAACACGCATGCCTCCAGCCATGCATCCTAAGTATTTACAAGAGTCGTTATTGTGCGACACTGCGACTGTTTACAATAGATCGACTGAAATTTGGAGAACAAAATAATTACGAAATAACGGCAGATTGGCATTCATTTGAATAACCTCAATATATTTAAATTGTAGTGTTTATACTCTAAACCGGTAAATTATACCAAGCAACAACACTTCTGGAACGCACTATCGTTCACTTAATGCAAAACTCACGATATTTGATCGAGTCCAAAGGACAAACGTCTTTCTAAACGCAAACCCAAATAGCGGGTATGTCTGTTTTGATGCGTTACTCTGGTATAATTGATGTAATTGGAGACTATATTCATATAAATATTTCAATAAAACTAACAGAATTCCAACGTACATTTCAACAGCTCGAACTAGCTAATACACGTGCGCAAAATCGTCGATTCAATTGCAAACAACGATGTTTTGTCGTCGCGCAGTAATCATTAGTATACTCGTAACTGCGAGGCCACGAGAATCCAAAGGCCCGTGGAACAGCGCCACTCGCACGCCCTCATGCAAATCGCCCCGTAGGCGATTAGCCCCCCATATGGCTACCTGAGCCCCCCTTCCTGCGTGCGGCGCGGGGCGACAGTTGGGGAGAGGGGGAGGGCGAGGGTGGCGGCGGGAGAGAGGGAAGGAGGTGCCTTATCTTGCGATGCGCCCGATAGCCTGGGCCAGTTATCAAAGCTGCGCGCTCCGCTGGGCCGCATCGGGCCTCGACGGGGCTCCACCGGCTGCGCTCGCCGCCCGCGCCCCCTTCCCCAGCGGAGCGAAACCCCACGTCCGCGGGAAGAGTGAGCGCGAGGGTGCATCCTTACACAGTATTCGGCCAACCTGCAGCTATAATCCGACACTCCCTCCCTCCGTCCGACCCTCCCTCGGTCCGTCCAACCGTCCGGCCAACCGTCCGACCAACCGTCCGGCCAACCGTCCGGCCAACCGTCCGGCCAACCGTCCGGCCAACCGTCCGGCCAACCGTCCGGCCAACCGTCCGGCCAACCGTCCGGCCAACCGTCCGGCCAACCGTCCGGCCAACCGTCCGGCCAACCGTCCGTCTAACCGTTCGTCCAACCGTTCGTCCAACCGTCCGTCCAGCCGTCCGTCCAACCGTCCGTCCAGCCGTCCGTCCAACCGTCCGTCCAACCGTCCGTCCAACCGTCCGTCCAACCGTCCGTCCAACCGTCCGTCCAACCGTCCGTCCAACCGTCCGTCCAACCGTCCGTCCAACCGTCCGTCCAACCGTCGTGATTTCTCCTATCAATACTATGCGAATGCCGGAGCAGTAACCTAGCATAAGGGCCACGGACTGCGCGCGAGCTTTCCTTCCTTTTCCTTGTACTATCATCTCCCCTTACTAACACACACTTAGGTATTACCCAAAACGAGATGGCGAAATATATTACGGTGACGAGGACCAGAAGATATGTGGTGAACAGGGGTCAGATTACTGATGAGCCACAAGTTACGTAGTTTAGACTTCCAGTGTGTCAGTCGTTTCCTACTTACACGGTCCCACCTAACGTAATCTAAACTAATTTCACTATGTACCTGAGCTGACGGACGCTTTGCTACGTATATCCGACTTGCTCATGCTGCGACCTTTCTCCTTCGCAATTCACATAAAACGGCACTGAGACTCTGCAAGATAATATGCAGCTCAATTGCAAAAATACTCTTACAAACACACAATACGCTTCATACTCGGACAATCGCTTTATTTCACCAGAACTCTGTGGCTAATACCAACATTGGCCAGAAGTAATCCGAAGCGATCCTTCGACGTACCTACAGCTTGATCTATACGATGTACGTCTACTTCTACCATTAGCCATATTTTCGACTTAATCTGAAACATAGAAACTGAGTAACCAGCATGCGTCTGGCCGTCTGGAAGGCACTCTGGACACCTTCCGGTCCTGTGTGCGACGCAAACGAGTTAACATTCGACCAGTCTCGGTCTGGCAGTGGGACACTGGAATCTTTCGTACGCTTTCAAATTTTAAAAATTAAAGTTATTTAACATCAAAATACGCTTAAAATGTTTGAAAACGCCACACTAATCTAATTATTACATAAGCGGACTGTTATACCCACGTTCGCGGGTTCAAACCCGATCGAAGCCGAGGATTTTTTAGGGCGAAAAAATACTTTGTACGCCTTCCTTCGGAGTGGAAGTAAAGCCGGCTGTCCCATGTTAGTAGATTTACTTGCATGTAAAAGATCCCTAAGCTTAAATGACGCCTCTGGGCTAAATTCAAATCGCCTGTTTCGTCGCCCAAGTTAATTTAATTCCATTCAATAAGCAGTCTAAGCAAGAGCTTGAATTCACTACATAAAATGGGCCTCTCAATTATTTTAAACATTATTATACGCCTTTTATAAATATGAAAACTCGAATAATATTATGTTTTCATAATAACTCCGATTAATTTAAATGCAAGACTCCGGCCTTCGGATTTCGCGATTATCATAAAACATCCTTGAATCCAGCCAAAGCGAATTTTCCAACGCGTGCTGCACCAAAATATAGATACGGCTTATCTTAACTCACTTCCCTCCCGAAACAAGAGCAAAAGAATTTTGTGGTTAATTAAAAACCCGCATTACCCACATGTTCCAGCGGCTTTTATAGCTTAGTGGCTTGTCCATTACCTTTGAATTTCGAGGAGGTCCTAAGATTTTGATATCGAGATTTGGCGGAATTATTCCACCGTAGGTACCTGACACAATTCAAACACTGCCCGGAATAGAAATCTAGTGTCGACTGCTCAGTCGGCCACTAGCAGTCGTTTTCCGACTGCAGTCGTTTTCCGAAGTTTCATCATTCAATACGAGGCGAAGGTGAACATTTTTTGTGTGGATTTACTTGCTTTTCAATGCTTAATCGTTTTATATCCTAAATAAAATCATTCAAATAACAATATTCCGGAATATTTACAAATGGCGACGGATCTTCATCAGGTAATACCATCACCACTGGCTCTCCCCCTCTGCAAATTTTTAAAATACAATGCATTTTCTACGTTAATTAAACCTTCTTGGTAAAACGAATGTTTTCCAGACATTCGTATACCAAAACGAATTTTCTTTATTTTTATTTACTTACATTTTCATTATTTGAAATCTTTCGTTTTAAATTTATGGGCAGATGTTAATAAGGAAAACGTTAAATCACAGCGGAATATAAAATATTACTATGTAATAACAATAGTGCTTCAATTTATTTCAAAAACAGGTACTATTTATGAAACAAACTGTTTTTAAAGAAAATATAAATATTTTCTTCTCTGCCATCCCCACTCCTCTCTACTCTTCCCTGTTCTTCTCCACTCCACCCCGCTCCTCCCCACCTGCCCACCCAGCCATCCATGTTACGCTCCGCCCGCTCTTTCCTCCCCTTCCTCTTTCCGGCCATGCCCCGTCGCGTCACCAACCTGGCGTCTTCCACACACACACCCCGCCGTCACACACACATTAAACAATAAAAATATATTTCACCCCCTCCAACAACATTTATAGATCGATTGTTTTAGTGATTCCGGGCACGTCAACTACTAGGGTCATTAGTCCCGTAAGTGTAATGCAAGTTTTTGCTCGGGAGGTGGCGGTGATCTTTCCCACGCTGTATGGCGCGATCCGACGGTGACCTACCGTCGGCTAGCGGGGTTTTTCCCAACCAGTAATCATCCGCCAGCCGGGCACTGTCCCAGCCGGGACAAGCTCTAAGCTCCCGACCTGTCTCCCGGCACGTGTGCTTGTGTAGTGCGTGTTAGTGTGTGTGTGTGTAAAGGGAGAGGATAGGAAGAGGTAGGAAACATCGCGCGCGGTCATTGGACCGTTTGTTATGGTACTTCTCCGTAATTGAATTGAATTGAATTAATGCCTTATTTTACGTGGCGAGACTCAGGCCATTAGGCCTGCTCTTCCGTCTAACCATGTAAATTTCGCTACGCTCCTTTCACCAACTAGCAGAGAAAGAAGGTATTTCTTGGGCGAGAAACAGGCGATTTGAATTTAGCTCAGAGGCGTCATTTAGGCTTGAGGATCTTTTACATGCAAGTAAATCTACTAACATGGGACAGCCGGCTTTACTTCCCCTCCGAAGGAAGGCGTACGAAGGATTTTTTCGCCCTGAAAAATCCACGGTTTCGATTGGGTTGAACCCGCCAACTTAGGTACAACAGTCCGAAACGCTAACCGTTACACCATCGCCGCCGCCGCCGCCTTGTACAATTCGCCTGGTGTTGATCGGAGAAACCACGGAAAACTATCGATCAGAGCAGCCGGCTGCTAGAATTCTCTTCCAGAGAACAACTGAATTCGACAAGCTAGTGTTGAATCCTGCCACCGTCGCGACTGGAATCTAGGGCCTCCCGGTCAGAGGGACTGCAGTGACATCACTTAATGCCCTGAGCCATCTCTCCCGGTGCAACAACATTCATCGTAATAGATATTCCATCTTTCACCTTTCCGGTTTTTCGTAGTTTAGGCTGTATGTTTATATGCCTATCAGTCATTTTATCTTATATTCTAGATTGTTCTCGAATTAATTCTTAACAAATGATGAAATGAGATATAGATGGATCAATGAATTATTATACTGTATTCAAATTTGAATTTGCTCGCGGTGTCTCGTTGGTTAGCGCGCTCGCTTTTCACGGCGCTACCTCGGGTTCGATTCCCGGTAGGAGCAAAAATTAAATGTGCGCTTTCATTGTAATGTCCAAGTATCTGTTGCTGTGTGGCAATGAGAAAGCTCACTACGCATGTTGAGAATACCACAATACAGCGTAGGGATGGCTATGTGCTAACCACATGTACCCCTTAACCCATGGCCGCAAGGCCGGTACCCTGCTGGTCGGCCTTAGTTTGTGAAGAGCTGTTGTGCCAAAATACATACATACAAATTTCTGCAAAACGGTACCCCCACAATTTACTTAGCTGGAACTACTCTATTTATTGTAAAAGAAGATTGTTTTCCAGGTAATAGAAAACTGAAGGAAATGCTTATTGAAACACTTCTTCGTCAAGTGGGGGACAGAACCATGCGTGCAGAAGTTTAAGCGAACTCATTCAAGTAAAGAGGTGCAAAATGCACTAAATTCAATTACCAGCAGTTAGAACACTTCACACACCTTCAAAAACACAAGGTCAATCATCTGGGAAGAAATGTGAAAAACGGAAAGCAACTGCCTATAAATATTTTTTACGCGGCATTGAATTTAACAATTACTTGCCCATTTCAGTAATATTTGTCGCACTATTTTCATTGCCTAAAAAGTATGATAGGTTAAAAAATGAATGTGATTAAATTTTATTTATCCCCATTTCAATCTATTTATCTTTATCCCTTCCCTCTCTTCTTCACCTTCTCTCTTTCCCTCCCTCTTTCTTCATTTCCCCCTCCCCTGGCTATCACCTCTCTCCCTATCTCTACCTTCGTTGGGGCATGAACTACGTTTGCCTGATCCTCAGGACAGGAGTGAGATCGCCTGATCCTAAGGACAGGAGTGAGACCACGACGGGGGCCGGCACATTACGCACGGGCCGTGGTTGTTCGTCGTTATATTTCTTGTCCACATGGAACTCGAACCTTGTACTTCTCTTTTCATGGCTTCAGCTGTGGCCTCGCAACTTCACACCGCTAACTGTCGCGAAGGCAATTTGTTTACGCGGATTTTTTTCTCCCTTTGTACAGTCTCTACGGCAACCTCGCGCATTCCTTTTCTAATACGCAGATAGAGGGACGATTCGTACTGTGTCACGGAAAGGGTGGTGGGGTGAAAGGGTGTCCCCAGAATGGTCGAAGCGAGGGTGTCGTGGTGAGACTTCGCTTGGATGTATTGTTCCTAGTACATTCATTTATACATACGTAGTATGCATTGTATAATTCGACCTAGTGTGATCCCTAATATTCTTACTCTAACCCGTTTTTCATGTCAGCCTATTCACATCGATCAATATAATCCGACTGAATAGTCTGTTTTCCTCTCCGGTGATTGTCTGCGACAAGGACAGGCACGTAGCTGGAAGATAGAGGAAGGGAAGACTAGAAAAAGTTTTTATTTGTGCGTCCAGCGTTTCTGGGATGCCACTAAAGTGTGCCCATCCAATTTTAATTTAAGACTTGTGAATCTGGCTTTTGCCGATTGTAAATCTACTACTACAATCTGCTTCGTTGTCCGCATAACGAGAAACAATTAGGCGGCGAGAAATTTATAACTGGCGTGTGGCAATATCATCAACCTCAGAATTGTCCGTTTATAGGATCCTTAACTGAAAGCGCGAATTCTGTCATTCCCCACTTACTATGTTCACGATTTTCTGCGATTTGTGCCCGCTCGCTTATTGAATTGGTCTGAAGGTCTTACCAGAGAAGCCAGGAACACAATTTCGTTCATGAGATGGCCAAATGTAGCATTGGGCATTGGTTGGGAGCATTCCGCCTCTAAAGGCCAAATACTCTCAACCTTGCCCATGATATTTGCCTACGTCTTTTGTCGTGTATCACGCAGACATTTTTACAGCCAGTAACTTCTACCACAATGTGTAACAGCCTCATAAAAGTGGTTGCAACTGTTGTCTGTGCCTACCACAGCTTCTTCCTGGACGCGGGTCCTTCCCTCTAAAACCGCTCTCGCTGTGTCATTATCGAGGTCCAAAGGTTTACCTGGTGCTTTACACACCAGGAACGCAGGTGCTTTTATGGCCGTTTAAAACGTCAAACAATTAAAGACTTGTGGAAGTTTGTTTTGCACACGAGGAATAAATGTTCCGGGATGGGAAACATTTATGTACTATTTAGGTGCGCATTTAATTATTCAGTAAAGCAATTCTAAAGAAATACAATTTCCTATTTTAATAATCTGTGGAAGAACAGTAATTTCCATAGACTTGCATCGTTAATGCAAACCTCACAGAATATAATTGGCGATGGCTGCGATTTAAGTACTATTTCTAGGTACTAAGCCCCATCATTCATTTGAAAATCTTATTAAAACTAATTGTAAGACTGTTTCACAATCATTATAAAATTTATTTTCAACAGTAACATATTTGAAGTATTATTAATTTCCTGCGATTCTTGTTTTTTGTTCCTGCTTCGAATACCACCTAGGCCAGTATTCTATTTTCCACATTACCAACATACTATCTCCTCGAGTAGCATCCAATTCGTCAGGCTAGAGTCTGGCAAGTATTCGCTCAATAAGTTAGACGGAAACGCACTGAACTTTTCATTTAATTAAACTCTTTAGGAGTTACATAGTATATTAGAAGTTTTCAATTTATGTATTGATTCTATTCACGAATCAATATCATTTTACATTTCATTTTCCAATTATTGCATCCTGTTTCCATTCCATTAAAAGAATACTCTCCACGTCAGATTATAGAAATTAGGATTTCGAACGGTCTGCGCGCTTTCCAAATCCCGTTTGCACATCGACACCGCCTCCGTTTCAGCCACCTCTTCCATCGCCGCCTCCGCCACGCTCGACTGCGTTGCCGCCGCAGTCGTCCCCACTGCCATCACTGCCACCACCTCCACCGCCACCGCCTACGACGTGTGCCACGCACAGCATCACCCGCTTGCATCGCCACCGCCTCCGCCACCGCCTACGTGGCATGGCATGTACAGCCTCACTCTGCCTACATCGCCACCGCCTACGTGGCATGGCATATACAGCCTCACTCTGCCTACATTGCCACCGCCTCCGCCACCGCCTACGTGGCATGGCATATACAGCCTCACTCTGCCTACATCGCCACCGCCTCCGCCACCGCCTACGTGGCATGGCATATACAGCCTCACTCTGCCTACATCGCCACCGCCTCCGCCACCGCCTACGTGGCATGGCATATACAGCCTCACTCTGCCTACATCGCCACCGCCTCCACCACCGCCTACGTGGCATGGCATATACAGCCTCACTCTGCCTACATCGCCACCGCCTCCGCCACCGCCTACGTGGCATGGCATATACAGCCTCACTCTGCCTACATCGCCACCGCCTCCGCCACCGCCTACGTGGCATGGCATATACAGCCACACTCTGCCTACATCGCCACCAGCGCCGCCACTGCCGCCTACATCATCATTGATGTCGCCACCGGCACAGCCCGCGACGCGTGCCACGCACAGCCTCATTGCCACCACCATCGCAGCCGCCGCCGCCGCCGCCGCCGCGAGCGCGGGCGCGGGCGCGGGCGCGGGCGCGGGCGCAATCCAAGGTCGCCGCAGCGGCGCGGCTGCGGCGCTGACATACAATCGCGGCGCTTTCACTGCGAGTCGCGAAGCGGCTCGGCGCCCGCCGCCGCCGCCGCCACCACCACCACTC
This sequence comes from Gryllus longicercus, assembly GCA_038098605.1. Lineage (NCBI taxonomy): Eukaryota > Metazoa > Arthropoda > Insecta > Orthoptera > Gryllidae > Gryllus > Gryllus longicercus. The sequence continues at coordinate 182,957 of JAZDUA010000971.1, read as the reverse complement.
CGGTGTGCGAGCAGCGCTGCGCTGCGCCGCGCCGCGCCGCCGTCAGCTGTTCCCGCGTCATTTTCGCCTGCGGGCGCCCGGCGGCCTTGACACGCCCCCCTCCCGCTCCCCTCCGCCCCTCCCCCCCAGCTCACCGCGCCGCGCCACGCCCCCGTCGTAATGTTCGCGTGCTCCCGCCGCACCTCGCGCGCGTGGGGTGCAGGGAGAGGAGGACTCTATTTACGTCACGGCTCACCAACTGTGGGCATGAACTTAACGCCCCAAAGCGTGCCACGTTTGATACAACGATTGTTTTGAAGGTACGATGTGGTTGTCGGCAGCATTGTAAATTTGTACGTGCCGTTCCGAGTTGAACCTAATTATTTCAACGGGCCGTGCTATTCAGCGCTGGGGAGCTCGTATGTCAAGAAAACTTGCGAGTGTAATACACACACTGCTGCCCACGCGATCCATCGTGGGTTTCCACGCGGCTTCCTAGGGTTCGATGCCTGAAGTTGGCGGACTATTTTAACGCCAGCTGCCGGGAGTTCGCTCAGCGTATCAAATGATGGCAGTGCCTCTAGTCCTGGCGTTCGAGGTTCGACTGTGGCAGATTTTTTTGACACAAGCTACACAGCTAGATCGAATTCAGTCGCTGTCTGGAGGAGAAATTTAGCGCCTGGCTGCTCTTATCGATAGTTTTCCGTGGTTTCTTCTATCAACACCAGGAGAATGCCGGAGCGGTACCGTAAAAAAAGGGACACGGACCGCGCGCGACCTTTCCTTTCCATTCCTATCCTACCCCCTTACACACACTTACATTTACATGCACTACGCTACCACACATGCCGGGAGACCGGACGAGAGCTTATACCTTGCGCCGGCTGGGGCGGTGCCCTGCTGATGGGAGATACCTGGTTGGGAAAAATCCCACTAGCCGATGTTAGATCAGCGCCAGATCTCCCTATCCAGAGGGGCAAAAATCACCGCCAAAAATGTACACTACACTTACGGGACTAATGACCTTAGCCGTTGAAACGCCAGGAATCACTAGTAATCAATCAAACACGAACGCTAGCTACATTATAGGTGTTGTGGTGCGTTATCGTTGGCATTTTTCATGAAATAATTGTAAACGTTGTCATTGCCAACAAAAGTATTTAATATAATAGCAGCTTTCGATGGCTTAGCCATCATCATCAGTTGTCTGCTGGATGGAAGCCACAAAAACGACTACCTACGTCGACTACGACGACTACCTAGTCGTTTTTGTGGCTTCCATCCAGCAGACAACTGATGATGATGATGGCTAAGCCATCGAAAGCTGCTATTATATTAAATACTTTTGTTGGCAATGACAAAGCTAGCTACATTGCTGATTTGGATTCAACCAGTGCTTTTAAGAAGAATTCTAGCGATTGGCCGCTCTGAACAGTATTCCGCTGATTATCCAATTAAACATGGGACCTTCTAATAAACGGGCCACTGATCGCGCGCGATCTTTCGTTCCCTAACCGTGTGTCATCTTCTCCCTTTGTACTTCACACGTTCACATGTAATTCAGTACACGACATGTAGAGAGACCAGAATGATGGCTTAAATCATATTTTTAAGCTTACCGTGGTGCCTTCAACGGGAGTTTTTATGTTTCATATTTTTTATTTGTGGTAAGCAAAAAGTAAATTGTAAATAAACTCGCTACTGGGCATGGAAAACACGCGTCGTGGCCCGAATGTTGGACCGAAAGTTGTCAATCTGTGTGTAACAGACAGAGATACACGAACGATACTCGAATTCTAAACATAGGAATTTATTTTTCATACATCATTAATTTTATGGTACCTAATAATAAGTATCGTGACATCTCGTGTCATCCCCTGTCGCACTTTTTACTACTCGTTATTATTGGCCATCTAAGATCCCATTATGGGTAAGGTCTTACTATTCCTATGCCCTGGCAATTGCATTTTCCATTTTGTACTCTCTCATATCCCTTTAGTTCCCCACTGCCAATTGAAAAGGACGAACTAATGGAGAGGCAGTGTATTATATTCCTGGAAGTTAGTTAGGCGGAAAGATTTATCACGGAATTTACAATTTTCCTCTATTCAAGCATCTTTTAAACGATGATCGTATGACGCAAGCGACTAAAATATAGTACTCAGAAGGAAGGAAGGAATGCAATAAAGGAACACTGATTAGTGTCTATATACAGTGATAAATAAAAAGACAGCACGCCATATATAATTTGTCACACGTCTGAAGTGATTAATTCACATGAATTTATCTTTGTACACTGCGATGCTTCTCTGCCATCACTAGCCTGAAATTGTATGGTTTTCAATAATATTATTTAGAATGTTTATTGTTCTCGCTTTGCAGAGTTCCCCATTATAGATTCTTTATAATATTTTGTTTAATCACACGTTGGCTGATGCTTTAGTGCTAATAGTACTAACGCTAAGGAATAGTTCTAACGCTAAGAAAACGAGATTTCCAAAGCTGAGAGTTTAGTTGGACGTGTCACCTGAATACTATTACTGCCAAACGGTGAGCAAATACGGCTCAAAGATTCTGTGATATAACATAAGTTTCAGTAGAATATGAAAACACATATATATTACAAGTTTTCAATGCGCGTAGACATTGAAGTAAAACTATGGGGGGCCTCCAGTCATGGTGGATATGTGAACTGGTACATATTCGTCAGATATACAGGATCTTCGGAAAATTCCAAAAACCAACGAAACAAATTCGATTTTGACTGAAAATGCAAAAATTTAATTGTTTTATACCACCCATTCTCATATTACAGTTGTACATGAGAGTATTTAAGGTGTTGTTTTTTAGCAACCTGTATGCGACTTATTAAAACACATTTTTTTGCTTTGTTTTCTTCAGTAGCATTTTTATTGATACAACACACTATTTATTTTAAATTTGAATTAGTGAAATGATTAATAGTAAGTAACTACATCGAGTGACTTCCCCGAAATCACACGAAATATCGTATCAAATTGACTTGATGTGTGCCCGTCCGTGGACTAGGTCCTAGACACACAAACCCTGACATTTATTTTGCTTCAGCACGTTCTCCACCCATTTACTTTCCTCACGGAAAACGTCCCTCCAATTACCTCACGTCCCCCCTCCCCAACCCTCCCCCAGCTGCACTCATTAGCCACCTGCCCCCCCCTCTTTCTCTGTGCACTCCGCAGTGCTGGCTCCCTCCCTCCACCGGCCGCATGTCTCTCTTTCTCTCTCGCTCTCCTTCCCCTCGCTCTTGGTCTCTCTCTCAATCTCTCTCACTATATCTCGCTCTCGCTCGTTCTCTCTCCGTCGCAGCCACCGCTCACCGCACACGGAGTGTCACTGGGCCATTATTCCTCCGGCGCGCCCCGCACAGTGTGCCACACACAAGCAAAAATTCCCTTCACTTTTATGGCATTTACAATTATTTTTTTTGTCTTTAATTAGAAACATTCTCCAAGAAGCGAAGAGAGAATCGAGGTTGTTGCGATTTGTTGCATCCAGACTGCATAAGCTTTTCGAAATTTTTTTAACCTCAATGAGGAAACGGTCATAGAGGATGGGGACTCAAAGCGTCGTTTGGCCTGAGGATGAGAATGGTGGCGGACGGCGCAGCAAACACCCTATGTGAGCCGTGGCCCTTTGTTTAATATCAGGAAGTCGGAATCGGGACGGCATGGTCTGATCAAATCAGTTAGCTCCTGGACTTCTCATCCAGGCAGTGGTCAGTTTCGGCCAAGTTACACAGCTGTTTGAACTCGAACCAAGCACATTTTCCCCGACGGACAACAATCATTAGAGTATACAAAGGTACGCGACACGTAAAACTGATAGGCAATCAAAACGCACATTAAGTTCATTAGCAATTCAAACCCTATGAATAAAACAAACACATCTGCTAAGTAGGTAATATTTAAATTGCCCTAAATTACCCTATGAACAAAAAGTGAAGGGAATTTTACGTTTACAGCGTTGTTAATGCATCGAACTGTTTCATAGATGTGGAGATTTACGTATCCTCGACCGTAATATATGAAACACGGTGCCCCTTTCTTTCCCCCCCTCCCCTTCCCCTCTCATTCTTCCCTTCTTTCTCTTTGTCTTTACTTGCTTTGTTTCGTTTCCTTTCTGTCGCTGTGCTTTTTACCATCGATTGGTTTGCGGCGTATTTCGCCCCACAGTGCCCATCCAGGGCCGCTGCGCCGGGGTAAACTTCATTCCATTAGCGCTCACGGGCGGGCGGCGGACGAGCGCGCAGCCATTTAAATTAGCATAGTTGGGGAGTCAAATAAACGCCACGCCCGCCCGCCCGCTCGCCCGCCCCGCGCCCCTCTTCCCCTTCTTCACTTCCACGCCACGCCACGCGTCCACAAAACTGCCTCCGCGCACGTCCCTCGCCGCCCCGTTCCACGCCGCCCCGCGACACGCCGCCCCGCTCCCCGCCGCCCCGCTCCACGCCGCCCCGCTCCACGCCGCCCCGCTCCACGCCGCCCCGCGCCACGCCGCCCCGCTCCACGCCGCTCCGCTCCACGCCGCCCCGCTCCACGCCGCCCCGCTCCACGCCGCCCCGCTCCACGCCGCCCCGCCCCGCGCCGCCCCACGCCTCCCGCTGCGAGTGGTCAGCTGACGGACGATGCGAAGGGGAATTGCCCTGCTAACTAATGCTCGTGCGCTATCTAAAATTTAAATTCGCGATTGGCTGCCTTTCAGTTTCAATTGATATTGGAGGGTAGGTACACTTTTATTTTTGTTGTAATTTCTACAATATTTTTTGATTCCTATCTTTTTCTTCAATTCTTTTTCTCGTGATAGGCTGTTTAACAAAACCTACAATGAATTGTATTTCTGATATATTTTTATTGCGTCGGTTTTCAGAAAGTTCATCATTTAGATACATTGATTATTCAGTTTTTGTTCTTGTAAGATACGTTTACTCAATATACACGGCCCTCATTTTTAGTTCCCATGTGTGGTTTAAGTACCTGTTTTACACTGTCCAAAAATGGATGTAAATTCACCTATGCTGTTTACACTCTACAGTTATTAAACAAGAATTGATAGAAGAAATAACGGTGTGTGATTGAGATGAAAATTATTATAACTATATAGATAATGATAATTAATTTTGTAAAGTTCAAAAATAGCATGGCGTGAGTTTACTTTCAGGTTATGTTTGAAATCTACAACATTATCTTGTGGTAGTTTGAAACTTAAAGCATTATATTGTGTCAATGCATTATCTTGTGGTGGAAATTGTAGTTTTTGCTAAACACATTACGTGGAGTGCGTGCGGTCGTCACAGTCAAAGTGCAGTGCGTGTATCATTGATGTATTATATTTGTTCAAATACGCAATTCTGGTCATACGTAGTTCCGACTCCGAGCTTTGACCGTGCTGTTTGTTGGTTTTGGAGATAAGATATCAATTAGGTTTATATTATTTAGGTTAATATATTTTGGATCACTGAGAATAGTGCTGGTTTAATACTTGTTGATTCCTTTTTAAATGAAAAATATAGATATTATTTTTATGTATGTAAAACATTGAAAAATATTATATCAGAACTTTGAAAATTTCCTTACAACAATGAATTTGTAGAAATTCATTTTATAAAAATTATGGACATTTCAAAGCAAAGCAGAAACGATCATATCTAATAACGTACTTTAAAATAAAATAAAAGAAAATTGTAGGGCTTCATTATAGAAATGCTACACAATAGTACCTTCCTTTAAATTACAGACATTTCTATGGCCTTGTTTGCCATAGCTCTTCTCAATCATTTTACATGGATTTGTGTCGATGGTACAATGTAAATAGAACTGCGGGAAAATTATTCAATCGAAAAGCAGTCGCAAATGGAAAGTTATAAGGTCTTCATCTAGATTCGTTCATCAGGTTCTGAAACCAGTGCGTTGCTGTTTTCCGTAATATAAGGTATTCCCACATGTGTGCCAATATTTTTTAATATTTTATGCACATTAAATGTCACTAAGAGAGATTCGAGAACACTTTGTACTGAATCAGAATTCTTGAACATGACTATATTTTTTAGTAGTTTAGCAAACAATGTTTTTGAACAAATATTTCATGCGACATCGACTTGTTTGTATATTTGAGAATGTCTCTCAATACAACAATGAAGTTGAATGCTTATTTTCGAGAAAATGATAATGAAGTATGACAGAGATTCCGTAGAATGTAAGTTTTCATATAGGGTTTCATCAGGAATAAATTTGAATTCCAGACTAATCACAATGCTCAAATACAACGGACAAAGGATAGACATAATTCGATAGGAGCCTTGCCAAATGAAATTGTAACAGTGTGAAAGTATTTATTGTTTCCTAAAGCGTCAAATAACTAGTCAGTTTGTTATAGTGCTTGTTACATGTCAGAAGATTGTAGGATTTCTATCCCGCAGGAACAAAAGATTCAACGCCGAAAGATTCGCTTGGTTTCCTCTTCCAGTGGGGCACCCCCTCAGACGAGACAAGCTCTCAGCTCCCGATTGGTCTTCTGACGTGAGTGGTTGAGTAGTGTATGTAAGTGTGTAAGTAGAAACGAAAGGTCAATGTTGCGAAAAAAAAATATCGTAGGTAATTCCACGAGAGCTTTGGAAATGGTCGATAAATCCCTGACTCGCGAAGCGAGGAGGGGATTTATCTGAGAATTTCCAAAGCACGAGTGAGAGCCCTACAATTTTCTTCCATTTTAATAGGACTATTTCACGATTGAAATTGTGTCCGAGTTCCAAAATGCGCCAATTTTGAAAATGTTAAAATCAAAGAGGTTATACATAGGCAGTTTATTAGACATCGACATAGCGATCGATGTTTTCCACTTCCTAACAGATGAGTTACAGTTTATGATTGGCAGAAGGGAGAACCAGTAAAAAAAATCGGATAGAAAAGCGATAAACGTTTTGGGATACACCGCCTAGATTCAATACGTAGTTAAACACTATTGGTTTTAATTTCACGAGTGCAATAGTCGCGTTAAAGTACTGCTACGGTTTTCGCCTGACATTGATCGTAGAAATCAGGAAAATTACAGATCGAAGCAGCCGACAGATAAAATTCTCTTCCAGTCAGTAATGAAATTCGACCCCGTTTTGTGGCTATTGTCGAAAATTCTCTCCGTCATGATTCGAACCCTAGGATCTCTCAGTCAATGCCGCTGCAGAGACAACTTTTGTAGCTCAGATAATTGAAACTTTCATGAGAATCATAAAAAAAGTGTTCTATTTGGAATCCGGTGTTACCGCTGTACTCGTACCCAGGGGCGGATTAATATTTTTGCCGCGTGTAGGCACTTCAAATTTGCCGCCCCCTGTTTAAAATTAATGTTACATTTCAAATTGTATCGTTTCAGTAACAATTCCTCATTGATTTAAACGTTTTAACTTTAAAAGTAACATATTCTGCACATTGTTTTCATAATTTTTTTTTTTGTATTAGCTAATTTTGGATATAAACTGTATTTTCATAGCAAGTAACGTTCAACATTATTAACGTTTCAACACTGAAACGTTAACATTAAAAGGAAACTAAAACACGACATCTAGAATTGCAACATGTTTTCTTTCGTCAATTGGCCTTAGTTTCAGATTCATATACTTCTGAAATCGTAAGGTATACTCTAATGAAGTAGACAAATAAATAGCTTGTATTAAATATTAATATATTTAAAAAAAGTATGATTTATGCTGTTATAGTTTTTAGAGAACCTAAATTTGTTTTAGAAAATATCAAGAAAATTTTGCGCCTTTGAAAATTTGCCGCCCTTGAAAATTTGCCGCCGTAGGCACGTGCCTACTGTGCCTATGCGTAAATCCACCTCTGCTCGTACCATACCAAACAATGATTATCCACAACTATTGAACAACATCCCGTGTCATTCTGGAATAAGCCACAGCCACCGGCATCTTAACTGGTCTTGTTTACTCGACACGGCTCCGCTTAATACGGCTACAACACGTGTTCATAATTAGGACAAGTTTCCAATGCGACCTTCAGACACGAACGTTCGAGCCGTTCGAGGAAAAATCTCAATTCATAACGTGAACGTTAACAGTAGACGAGAAACTCAACGCAACCTGTTTGAACATTGTAATTTGCAGAAATTTAATAAGGGATTGGGTGGTTGGTTTTTATCATATTTTTTGGTCAAAAATTCTCAGAATTTTTTTTCTGATTAATTTATCTTTCATTCGCGTAACTAAAAATCGTATTTTTAATTCTGCAAACCAATAATTCGAGACTTATTTATCAATAAAACACTATAAATATATGTAGTGTTAAAATGTAAAGAAACATTCTCTAAAACCAAACAAGGAGTCATTAAGCAATTACACATTTATCCGAGGAAAGTATACGTAATCGCAGGCGGAGAGGAGGATCACAGACCCACAAGAACTTTATAATAGCTGTATCCGTTTTTTTTAGAATTACACACATTTTTAATTTTCTCATTAACAACTGAAGCTTTATTTTTTAATTGACTCGTAAGAAGAATCATCCAGAAAAATTAATTACTGGATGATTGTGAATTGAATATAATATAATATTAATAATACCACCCCCTCCTATCCACCCAGCACTACCGTGTACCTCCACACAGTTGCGCCAACTCCGTCTTGTGACAAACGTTCTAACAATCTGGATCTTCAATTACTCGAAGCCTGATTATGCTACCGAAATAAATCAAAATACTTTTAGTTCTCTAAGAAATTCTTTGTGCTCTAAATTGTTTGCGTTCTACGAAATGTTTAATTCTCTTTCATAAATTAACTTATCATTTACGAAATATTCACGAAAAACTGAAATGTTCAATAAAAATTTGCTTTAAGGGTACAAAACAGAAATGGGGGAAATTTTGCGAAACCTCCAACATCTCGTTTTTTCTTGTTTTGAAGGTCACGTAAACAAATGTTCATTTAAATCGTAAAAAAACTGTATATTTATATGAAAAACAAACAAACAAACAAACGATCCGCTTTGTATTAGAGAAAATAACAATTTGAAAAAAGGACGCTAACTTTTCCCGGCAAAACACTCAGCGAAAACTGCATGAAAATCGGTTCAGTCGTTTCAGAGTTTACCTTAAACAGGCACACAATAATCGCGAAAGCAATTAATTTGATTTTTATACCATCTGAATAAGCATTTCAGATTATAAACAGACAATTATTTTGTGATCACAAACACACTAATTTTGTTTATATAGATAGAAGTAGATATATAACAGCAGTAAATACTTCTCATGTCATTTATTTTTTTAGTTTATCATTTCGCATCAATTTCAATTATTAACCACTCGAGACTCCGAAAATCAAAGAAATCAATTCTCCATTACATTTTAATGAAACTGGAAGTGGGTATGTGAGTCAATAGTAATCTATCTATTCGTATGGGCTCATCGAATGTAAATATTTTGGAAAAGTATGGATGCAACCTTCCTCGGACTTCTCAGTGCCCATTATCGAATAAGGTAAGTATGTAATCTTGTGTTTATGAGTAAATATAGGTATAACGATTTCTGTTATATAACACCATTGGCGTGTTTATTTAGGATAATATTAGTCGAAATCCAGATATCGAAAATGGAAGCTCTTTGACATTGGTGAGACCGGAGGTTTCTTTATGAAGGATCCACAATGATATAAGAATTAACTGTGTTCTCTGATTGTGAGTGTATGTGGAGCGTGAAAGCAATCCAGCTCTCTGAAAGAGCCCCTGGCACCCAATTCGCGGAAGGGCAAACTGGCATCGGATCGGGGACGAGCTTTTTGCTGAGTACGACGTCGCATGACCAAGTGTGGGATATAAGAAGTGTGAAACATTACCCAAGATCTCTACAAGGTCGTCACACACACACACACTCACACAATATGTAATTAGTACTGATCCTCGAGAAAGAAGACCTAAAGAGGGAATGTGCTAGTGGTGTTGAAAGAGTGAAAGAGTAGATGGGAAGATTAGCTGCTTAGTCATATGAAGTAGTGGAAGGTAAACATTGCAATGTAAATATGTTTTGAGGTAGGTGATACCCGGAATAGCTGGGATCTATGTATAGTATTCTCTAGTGGGGTGGGGTAGGGTGTGGTGGGTCGGGGCGAGGCATGGAGGGGCGGGGCAGGGCAGAGTGGAGTGGAGTGGAGTGGGGAGGGGGAAATTGAAACGGGCGACCTGCGGATGTTACTGTCATTTTACACTAAAAACTGCATCTATTCATTTTCCTATCTCATAAATGTTTATGATAAATGCCCGGGTAACGTTGTGTTACTTTACTAGTTAGTAAATGTACAAAATAGTTTTTAAAACCTACCTTAGATCTAAAAAGCATCATAAATAAGATGATACACTGAGTTTATTTTGCAAAGTCCTTTAAGAAAGATGTATGGATGATATTGGACTACATATTTTTGTATTTTTTTACCTTCTTTTACCTGTCATATAGCTACCTCCTCCAAAATGTATTCTTTCCCATTGTGTACAAAAAATACTGTCACGGTATCGCATATTATATGTCAATTAAGTTTTTAAGTCGATATTTATACGTATTCCATCACATGCAGTGAAATTTTAATGATATTGAGAGGTATAGTATAGGCCTGAAACAGAGGTACCAATCAACCGAAAAGTCAGAGAAATTGCATCGCTAGCGCCAAGCCATCGCATTTGTCGATACGAGCATTGTTGCATCAATCATATTGCACGTAGGAATGACGAATTGAAAGCACAGCACTGGGGATCGAGATTAAAAAGTATGCACTGAATAGATGGCTTAATGCAGGAAGCCCTGAAGGGTTGCAAAATCGTGAAAAGCTGTTTCCAAACCCTTTTGCGGCTTGTTGGCATGGAAACCAATAACAAATCACATATTCTCTGTCATATTCATTCGTACACTTTAACCATTATCCAATTTTTTATACAACAACCACCAATCATAATCTTCATACTCTTCTCTAATTCTTTACTACCCATAGCGATACGATTGATTACGTTGTTGAGCTGAATTTCTCAACTTTAATTCTAACTTATAATAATTTTATTTTTGTTTAGATTATAACCTGCACTAATAACCCTTTATTTTGTTATTAATTTTTTTCTACGGTTTTTACTCAACAATAACATTACATATCATTTGGTAAGAATTAGTTGCTTTTGTTTTAAATTTCCATTTCTTCATTTGAAATTCTGTTATATATTTAAATTGCAAATGTTTTCTTAGAATTCGAATGGAAATCAATAAAACAAAACAAAACATCAAAAGCCAATGTAAATATTTTTTTAAATATTTGAAATTTTAAAATTGCAAATTTAAGCGATGTTAATCCTAACATACGCGTGTTACTTCTATAAATGGTATGGTCAACACCTTTGGTCCTGCTTAGACCTCTCCCTCGATATTAATCCGCCACGGAAGCTGTATATTGAACTTTAATTCACAAAACTTTCACTTGAAAATAGGAATTCAGACAATCTCAAAATGTTATTCTTATTCTCACACTAATATCTGTGTTAATAAAAACAATGCAAATTGAAAAGACTATATTCAGTTACCAAGAATACATCGGCCCTAAAAAACAAAAACAACAACCGGATCAATGCATAAGTCTCTGACATTGCTGATTTACGCGTTTCACAAAATTGTTTCGATCGACTTCAGAGGTAATTGGGTAAACAAAAAGTTGAATAAAGTTGAAATTTAGAGAAAAGAAAACTTTCGTGTCAAGGTGTTATCATTTAATTCAATTCACTCAAACTTTTTTGTCATCCTCATAAATATCGAAGAAAACATGAATGTTCTTAATGTGACAACAGTAAGAAATAACACGATATGAAATCAATTTCATTATGTCTTGCCTTATATAAAATATGCACATAAATTACGAGTACCATACAACTCAGCTCGGGATGAGCGAGCAGATAGGTGGTTGAACAAATACAGACAGAGAAATGGAGGTAAGCGGCATAAGCGTGCAGAGGTGACCTCGATGGGAGCATGCGTTAACCCGATGTTTTGTGAGAACAAAATGTATCTTTGACCTATATTTTCTTTTTGCAATGTTTTCCTCTCTGCAACCTTACGAAAAGACAAAAGGCTATGAAATTTGTAGGCGCCATTTTTCTCTTTCTATATAGTATTAATATTCATTGATTTTATATACAATTATAGTGGATTAAGTTTTCCCTTAGTTATATGTTAAATTTGAGTTCATATAACGGCTACAAAAAAAATATGGACAGATTTTAACTGCAAACGAGCATTTTATTACCGTGATATTTTGTCAAAAGTCTCTTGGCTGAGTTATCACGTGCGTGGTGTTTATACAGAAGGGAGGTGAATGTTCTCTCATGTCATCCATTCATGCCGATCTCTGCGGATGATTAATGGTCATGCATTCCAAAGGTAAATTTGTGGGGGGGGGCGACGACAGTTTTACGAATACTTTCATACGAGTCCGAGCTGACAAAACAAGAAACGCTGCCAGATGAGTCCTGTTAGACGTCAACAAGAACACACTAGATGGTTATGAGGCAGGACAAGTAACCAGATGATGAGATAATGCAATATGCGGTAGTTGATGGCCAACAAATCTATGGGCTGTAATTTTTTGATACCCCCTCTTATTTCGTCCTGGCACTCTAACGTAAGAGATTTCTTCCATTATATTTTTCTTAAAATTGGGATAAAATATTTTTCTTCTCAGTTCAATAATGTTATATTTTAAGAATAAATAGAGGTAGTATCTTGAGCTATTAAACTATTGCATTCATTTTTAGAGATGTAACTACTGTGAATATATGAGTTTGCAACTGATAACTTTGTAAAAATTACATATAGTTGAAAGGATCAATTATGAAAGTTTAAACGAGAAAGACAAACTCAAAAGCTGTGAGAATGTGGAGACTAAACTAACTTACGAACCCACGGGTTACAAATATAAATAAATCAGTCCTTTGCGTTCGCATTATTTGTTGCATATATGTATCAGTTTCTCTTGATTCATTGCAAACTGTTGAGATCTCCAACTTATCTTCTGCGTATTAAATTTTCTACATCATTTCTCTCTATTTTCAAGCCGAAAGTGACATACTCGTACATTTCTTTCTGATTTTGATGTGCAATAAATAATTGGGTTTATGTGTCTGATAGAAATTGAGTGAAAGTTGCGGGAAGAAATTCTGAGTTTCGCAAAAGAGTTCTTCTGAGTTATTTGACACTGGAAGAATATCAATGACGTTTTGCGGATGAAAATATTATTTTCCAACCATGGAATGGAAAGGTCGCAACAAAGCTGAAAATAAGGGCAACTAAATATTTGTTATTAATAGCTAATAAGTCTGAAACAACCCGTTCGCTGTTGTTCTGACTCATCTTCTACGTGCTTTTGTAACGTAATCCTTTAGTGACAAATTTCAATTTACATTGTTGTTCCAGTATTATAATGGCAACTACCGTTCTGAATTAATACATGAGAACTTCGACCATAACCGGACATTGAGGACCGCTCTTTTTAAGGAATTTCCTGTTTGTCATGGAGGTCCTCTCTACTGACCACGAGAAGTATTTCAGGATTTCACTCCCTTCAAGATATCGGATGCTGTTCAACTTTAAGGCTGGCTGAGTTGGATTCCGGAAGTAAGAATGAATTTAAGTGATTGATTTGTATTGTGTGATCTTACACATATTTTGTGATCTATCCAATCAGCAGAAATTTTGAAAATAATTTTTAAAAAATATTTTTAAGCCGTCTTTGACGCCAGAGGTAGTCATTCACTAGCACCATTTTCGTTTCAAATTACTGTTCCATAACTGAATATCTTCCTAATTAAAATCCAGGTGTTGGGAAAATTGCTTCGTGTGCGAAAATTTCATTAAGAAGTAGACCAAACAGTAAGTTTGGGAAACGCTGCTCTCGGCGAGTGTTTCTGCGACGTCGGCGGCGAGCGGATCGGCAGTGAAACAGCAGGGGAGGGAGGGAGGGAGGGAGGGAGGTGGGCGGGTAGGGGGTGGGGAGAGCGATGATCCGATGGCTCCACCCAGAGGGCAGAAGCCCAGAAAGGCCGATAAGGGGATGACGGCGTCAGCGCAATGGGCTAACCCAAGGCCGCAAGCCGGGCAACCGCCAGCCTCGCTGCGCCCAGGTAGCCGCAAGAGAGCAATACTTGCTTCGCTGCATGGAGGAAAATGTTGTACAAGACGTTGCTTAGCTGCCCTGGACAGATGAGGACAGGAACGTTAGAAGATTGCGTTAAAAATTAAAAGCAGAATCTTGATGAGAATCATAAAATTAAAATAGTATGTAACTGGCAACGATATGTTTTATGTGAATCTAGAACCGAAACTAAAATATCTCTCAAGAGGTAATTCAATAGCAAAGAAGTGTAAGGGGATGACTTCTTATAATGCCGGGGTCAAATTTGTTTCTTGGTTTGGCACATGCGTATTCATTCTTGCTGGATTATTGTCAAAGAACTACTAATTGGCGATGAAGTCGACTTCTATTGGCTATTTTCATTTAGTGTCCTGACCTGAACTTAACTCTAGGAATCTCATCAAGTAAATGACATCGTCCGACAAGCTGGTTTCCTGACACGTGAATGACTAAGAAACCTACTATCGGTATTCCTCAGTGTAACATTCTATCTATTAAACTCCAGGTGGGAAATTAACACACTGACCTAAGTCGGTAATAATGATTGAGTACAATATATTCTTGGCTATGTTTCATCTTTCACGAGTTATCTCAAAAAGCAAGGCATGTGATAATTCAACAGTTAAATTCGTCTATGAACAATAGAGTTAAATATTTTGTCATCGACAAAAATTTCTGGATGCCAGCTTCTGAAAATGCACCGCTTAAATTTAAAACACGTGAGAATCTAGTTTTGATGTTTGTTAAAAAAACAATGGCTATAAATTCGTTTTTTTAATTAACATCAGAATCTTTTCGCACCTTCAACTGAACTTAACTCTTAGAAGATTACTAGAACAAAAAGCAGTTCCTATTTGATATTGGATACCTTAAATTTATTTATCTTCTCTTTGTACCCATATCTAAACAGAATGAAATTCAACCGCAAACTGTTTATTCCGACAATTATTCAAAAAATGATTAGTTTTCCCGTAATTTTGCTTCAAGAATTGATTGTTTTTAATCTAAAAACCGGCTGCACGTTTTCAATGTTTCTCGAAGAGTAGACTATTCTCATGAAAATGGAGCAAGTTCTACTTTCGTTGAGCTCTTCAAGTTTCCGACAATCGCAAAAGTTACAATAACGCGATAAATTATACGCTGTTGTAGCACCATTAGTATTCATTCAAGTTTTGTAAATATGAAGAATATTTAATGAATGTAATTGAGAGTGGTTTCATATTTGTCTTACGCTAGAACTTTACACGTGAACGTACGATTCTGACCAACTTGACAAATAGTAACAGTAAAAGTGGTAAATTGAACAAATAATGTATTATTTAATGTGTTAATTTTGAAGAAACCCGAAGTCTAATACTGATTTTGTAATATAGTATTAATGTTTGATAACTCAATAATAATAATAATATTAATAATAATAATAATAATAATAATAATAATAATAATAATAATAATAATAATAATAATAACAATAATATTACTAATAATAATATTACTACTAATAATAATTTCAACAATAAAGTCGTGAATAGACATCCAAATTTTCACTGCAAAACGTCATAGCCGTCTTTACTAATGGCGTCGTCCGAATCGAAGTTACCGGCCTCGGTTAGCTGCTGGTGTAACGGAGGTAAACACATCAGTATTCACGGGAGTGTTTGCATGGACCAGACCGCACCAGATTGTGCGGAGTGCCCAGCCCAGAAAATCTTGTTTTTTCCTGAGTAGCGACTTGAGGCTGTCGGATCGTGTTAAGGAGAGGGGGCGACGGCGATGACGGTGAACTTGGCGTCCTGCCGGGTCCCGCCTCAGAGTTTGGCAAACCTGACTCGCTTTCAAAGAGACACCTACGTGACGCGATGAGGTTCGAAATAGTCCAGCGCAATATACATCGCCACGCAGTTGATGGACGTCCGCTGCATGAGTCAGTGGCAGCACCGGTTTTCTTCTCCGGCGGAAGACTTGCTTTCGGACGACTACAATCGTACACTGGAAGAAAAGGGAGGGACCACGAATGGGGATGGTCAGACGAAAATATGGCTGGACATACGCAATGCATCTTCAAGCGATAGTGAAAAATGCTGGAGGCAAAGATGCAACAGAATCACGGAATTAGATATGAATGATGCATAAAACGTGAGACAACGACAACGCAATATTCGGAGCATTCAGTGAAAATGTGAAAATATGATTTTCATATCAAAGGAGCATATATTTGCTATGAAAATATTGCATATTATATACAATGAAAATGTTTCCATGTGAAAGGAGGGAAAATGCCAGAGTGTTACCACGTTGGTGTGAGGTACTTCACTTTAATGTTTTAACTTCCAGCCACCCAGGGACGTTTAGGATACCACATTCCAACGGAGTGCGGTCAGATATTAAAAAAACATCAGACTCAGATATGCGTGGGCAAAGAGTAAAACATCATATCCTATAAGCCAAACTATTTACAACTCTTCAAAATCTCTTTTATGTAGACCGGTGTTGTTTATATATGAAATAAAAAAATAATAGTAATGACTATTTGAAAAAGTGCTTCACTGAAGTGACACCCTAATAGCGTGTCATAGCTTGCAAAATATCAATTCCCCTTTGCAAAACGCACGAATATTATGTGTTAGAAAGAGTCGACATCTCTATAAAATATATAATATTCTCTTACACCTACATATACTCTACCATATACTATCTTCTTACATCGTATGTATAGTGGGGAAAAATAGAGAGGGTAATAGAACAAAGAAGGTGGAAGGACAGAGCCAGAAGAAGGGAGAGAGTGAAAGGACAGAAAGAATGGAAGGCAGGAGGATGTGGAAGCTCTGGAGGAGTGGAGAGAATGAGCAAAGAAAATGAAGTGGTGAAAATGTTTGATTAACTGTTTAGTTACTCCGAACACGTCAACTACCATGGTTCTTAGTCCTGTAAATGTAGTGCATACTTTTTGCTCAGAAGGAGGCGGTGATCTTTCCTTCGCTGTATGGCGAGATCCGGCGTCAACCTACCGTCGGCTAGCGGGGGTTTCCCCAACCAGGTGTCTCAGTATCTCCCACCAGCGGGGCACCGCCCCACCCGGGACAAGCCCTAACCTCTTGATCGGTGTCCCGACATGAGTGCTTCTGTAGTGCGTGTTGTGATGAGAGTAGGACAAGGAAGGAGTAGGAAAGATCGCGCACAGTCCGTGGCCCGCGCACAGTCCGGGGCGCTGGGGCCGAAGGTGAGGGCGGGGAGTGGGGCGAGGGCGCAGGCACGGGGACGGGAGCGTGGGACGGGGGTGTAGACGGGGTGTGGGCGGGAGCGTGGGGCGGGGGGCGGGGGTGAAGACGGGGCGGGGACGGGAGCGTGGGGCGGGGGTGTAGACAGGGCGGGGGCGGGAGCGAGGGGCGGGGGTGGGAGCGTGGGGCGGGGGTGTTGACGGGGCGGGGGCGGTGGTTGTAGACGGGGCGGGGGCGAAGACTGGGGCGGGGGCGCCGTCACGGGCGAGGTGGCGAGAGCCCAGAGACATAAATCGAGGGCGAGGCGAGGCGCGGCGCGGCGGCGAGCTCTCTTTTCCTGAAAGGCGGGCCGGGCGCGCGGGAAACACGTTGCCCAGAGTGAGTTAGCGTCCGCGGCGCCGCGCGCGAGGCCTGAGTAACGGCGCGCGCCGCCCCGACTGCCCGCCCGCCCGCCCGCCTGCCTCGGAAGCGCCCGCTCGCCCCCTCGCGAGCCTTCTTGCGCACCCGCTTGCCCGCTTTCGCGCTGCCCTCTTCCTCCCGCTCTTTCGCTAACTGTCCCCCGACCGTACTATTACGCGCCCGCCAATCCAATAGTTCTGTCTGTCCGTCTCTCTCAGTCGCCGTCTCCGTCTCTCTCTGTCGCCGTCTCCGTCTCTCTCTGTCGCCGTCTCCGTCTCTCTCAGTCGCCGTCTCCGTCTCTCTCAGTCGCCGTCTCCGTCTCTCTCAGTCGCCGTCTCCGTCTCTCTCAGTCGCCGTCTCCGTCTCTCTCAGTCGCCGTCTCCGTCTCCGTCTCTCTCAGTCGCCGTCTCCGTCTCTCTCAGTCGCCGTCTCCGTCTCAGTCTCTCTCAGTCGCCGTCTCCGTCTCAGTCTCTCTCAGTCGCCGTCTCCGTCTCCGTCTCTCTCAGTCGCCGTCTCCGTCTCCGTCTCTCTCAGTCGCCGTCTCCGTCTCCGTCTCTCTCTGTCGCCGTCGCCGTCTCCGTCTCTCTCTGTCGCCGTCGCCGTCTCCGTCTCTCTCTGTCGCCGTCGCCGTCTCCGTCTCTCTCTGTCGCCGTCGCCGTCTCCGTCTCTCTCTGTCGCCGTCGCCGTCTCCGTCTCTCTCTGTCGCCATCGCCGTCTCCGTCTCTCTGTCACCGTCTCCCCCTCTATCTCCGTCTCGTCTCTCTCCGTCTCGTCTCTCTCTGTCTCCGTCTCGTCTCTCTCTGTCTCCGTCTCGTCTCTCTCTGTCTCCGTCTCGTCTCTCTCTGTCTCCGTCTCGTCTCTCTCTGTCTCCGTCTCGTCTCTCTCTGTCTCCGTCTCGTCTCTCTCTGTCTCCGTCTCGTCTCTCTCTGTCTCCGTCTCGTCTCTCTCTGTCTCCGTCTCGTCTCTCTCTGTCTCCGTCTCGTCTCTCTCTGTCTCCGTCTCGTCTCTCTCTGTCTCCGTCTCGTCTCTCTCTGTCTCCGTCTCGTCTCTCTCTGTCTCCGTCTCGACTCTCTCTGTCTCCGTCTCGTCTCTCTCTGTCTCCGTCTCGTCTCTCTCTCTGTCTCCGTCTCGTCTCTCTCTCTGTCTCCGTCTCGTCTCTCTCTGTCTCCGTCTCGTCTCTCTGTCTCCGTCTCGTCTCTCTCTGTCTCCGTCTCGTCTCTCTCTGTCTCCGTCTCGTCTCTCTCTGTCTCCGTCTCGTCTCTCTCTGTCTCCGTCTCGTCTCTCTCTGTCTCCGTCTCTCTCTGTCTCCGTCTCTCTCTCTCTCTGTCTCCGTCTCTCTCTGCCTCCGTCTCTCTCTGCCTCCGTCTCTCTCCTCTGACCCTCTTCGTGGTACTTCAGCTATACATGTCCGTATTAGAGAACATCCTCCCGCCCGATTTCATTGATATTCCTGAAGTCGTATATCATACGGCTTCAAAATTTACAGGATCTATGTTACCTAATAGAACAAATCCAAAATTTTAAAAAAGAAAAACACAACTCAATATAACAATATTAGGTCTATTTTCTCGGTAAGTACTCACCGTAACTACTTGTTACAGTAATTTTGAACACACCAGTATCTTGCATCTGGACTGGTTATGTTCATTCTTCTGAGAATTTCCGAGCGACATACTCGACAAAATTTATTGTTATTGTGTTTTAGGATCTTATCTCTGAATTATTTTATGCATGCGGATATTTGTCAATACCCTCGTAGTAAAGATGTTGAAATAAAAGTCAAATATACAGAATCAGAAACAACGGCAATTCATCATTGCAAATATTTCATGATTTGCCAAGTATGTGCCAAAGTTTGTGGTATAGGTTTGTTTCAAAATAGAACACATTCTGCCTTACACGCATGGGAAATAGTTACAGTTGTAACTTTTGAGTACCGAATTCACGATTTAGTTCCAGCTCTCCATACGTCAATTTGATATTCGTCAGTGAAATAAGTCATTAATAGCAAATATTGTTTTCCAGTCCGTTCCGGATAAATAAAGTATCCTATTTTTGAAATGGTTGAACGTTTACGTACATTTTACTTCCTTATTCAATAGTATTCATTTAAACAATGAAAGTTTAATTTATTTTCAAAAACTATTCTTTCACATTTAAATTATTGATATTTATAACATAAGAGCATATTTGAATGCTTATTCCTTTAGTAATCATGGAAATATGTTTTGTTTTTTAGGTAAGCCAAGAACATTGCGTTGCGTTGTGGAAATGAAATGCAAGTCACTGCAACCACGTAAGTACATCCCGTTTAGTTTGGGATAGTATAGCAACAGATTTATTCAACTGACAAGTAACTCGATATTATTTGTAGAAACGTGGTTATCGACAATTCTTTTTGACATGTTAGAAGTAAATTATATAGGTTCCACTCATTAGGAGCAGACAGCTGAAGCACCCTTAGTAGAGTAACTCCAGAATACTCCAGAATTGATACTCTTACTTCGTTTTCTTAGAAGTTGTGGATTCTCAGAAGAATCTTGCAAGGTCTCGCTGGGAAATAAAAGAGCAACTCCGCGGGGCTAAGAAGTTAATGAGACGTCTTCAAGAGATCGTCAACGACAAGCACAATCTTTCGCAAATTTAATTAGGCACGCCGGATTTATGAACGATAAAACAATCTGAAATGAGGGAATTATTCAAGATAATATCTTACTCGTTTTAAAATAACTTTCTTGTTGTTTTATTTTTGAAAAAAGTTCTTTAATTAATAAAAAGCTCTCCACGACGTAGCTGTGAAAGCTTCCTCAACGAATCCATGGAAAGGAAACTGTGAGTATTAGTATAATCAAATTCTCGTATGCAGTTCCTTCATTTTCTGGATTTACTTCAAAGTTCAACAAAAGCTCCGTATCGTCTTTAAGAATGCAACCTATATAGTGAGTGTGTGTTCAAATAAATACCAATACGTTAAAAAAGCAACACTAATAGTAGAAACTACTTTTAGTACCAGAAATCTTTCAAATTAGAATTATCAAAGAATTTGTTTTCTTTAGGACATTTTATTTTTGATGGGATGATGGCGTAATATGAAATAATTCATCACGTCCATAATACTAACAAAAGGCCATACAAAAAACATCTCTGTAAGATTATACAAGATATTTCTTCAACGATGAGAAAATTGTGGATCTGGCCGCAAATATTTAGTACAATCTCTAACCACGTGGCAATTTATTACGTCCTTCACACTCAATAGAAACTATTCGTGTTGATAGTTTTATTGTCAGCTAAGGGTTGTGAAGTAATATGTGAAAACACTGGTAAGCAATTTAAACCTGTGGTGGAGTCGTGACGTAGAAAAGACATTTCTACTTTCTGCCTTTTGTAATAATACTTTTTATTTATAAATGAACATTCTACGCGAAAACTCCAGTTGGATTTGCTTTTATACATCAAATTCATCGCATACCTCTCCTCCTTTTATACTTCTACATATACTCAAGATTCTTTCCAGATCCAACCAAGTCCTTTCATTCTTTTTTTGTCTTCTACTCTTCACTATTTAACTTTCCCTTCCCAACATTTTACCCCACCTCCCTCTCTTCCTCCTCTGCATCACCCAAATCGTTTTTTTTTATTTCAACATTCTTCAGTTCCATCTTATCCTTCACCACCACATATGAATAACATATATTATGTAGTGATATAAGAGATTCCAATTAGTCATTCATCTCTTGATTGCGGCAAAGGGAAACCACAATCTACCGCACATTATCTAAATTATCATTAATCATTTCATAATTGCCCAGAAAGACTATTCTCTGTACTTGGACGCGAACATCCTGTAGGGGTTATTGCACCAGAAGAAATAGAAAACCGCAAGAACAAAAACTTGGATAAACAACTGAGAGGAAATGCAGATTTAATATTGCCTACGTAATCTACATGAGTAGTATTCACAGAATTTAAAACATACTACGTGGAACCCGTGAAAACATTTTGCACTTTGTAAATCATTGCTTTAAAAGTGAAAACAGCTTCACACTGAGACTCAACTTCAAATCTATGAAGTGGGCGTACCTTCAAAAATTGAATAAAATGTTCAAAAATATGTCCTTGATTACGATTACGGAAAAGGAAATGTAACTTATGTTTCCGTAGGCTCAAGGAAAATAAATCGCTGATTTTTAAGGGTGTAGACATCGTTTCTCAGTTACGCACAATGGAGTTGCAGCTGAAATGGTGATGCAGATTTCACATGCCCTTTCTCTTTCCCGCACATTCTGAAAACTTCTATTTTTCGTGCTAAATGTTTTTTGTTGTAGGAATGGAGGCTAATTTCCTCTTGAGGAGTAACAACATGCGGAATTTTTTTTGATGGTTTCTTAAAATGATACAAAAACCGATCGTATTATGTAGTGTGTTTCAATAAATATTACAAACGTCTATGGCATGTAGAGGGGTCGAAAATGTTAACTTTTCGTCAATGAGCATGTAGTGGGAAATTGCTTATAACGGGATTATCACTATGCATTTATACGTGGCATCTCCTCTGATTTTTAGGCAATTTTTAGGCAATTAGGCTGTTCCCAACAACTGCAGACACAGTTGTTGGGAACAGACGATATTCCTTTGAACGCATCAGAACGTAACTTTTCGCATTTCTTTGCAGGAGTTCCCTAAAATTCAGTGTCAAATGTCACATTTCTAAATACGTATTATACACAATATATACAATTTCTGATTTATGTTCATTGGCAAAATGATCGTATTCGGCCATTCTACATTCCTAAAAAATCGGTAACATTTATTCTGAGTCACTCCGCAAATGAGAGAGAGAGACGGAGACAGAGACAGAGAGAGGGGGAAAGAGTGTGAGTGTGAGTGTGAGAGGGAAAGAGTGTGAGTGTGAGAGTGGAGAGAGTGTGAGAGAGGGAAAGAGAGTGTGAGTGTGAGAGAGTGGAGAGAGTGTGAGAGAGGGAAAGAGAGTGTGAGTGTGAGAGAGTGGAGAGAGTGTGAGAGAGGGAAAGAGAGTGTGAGTGTGAGAGAGTGGAGAGAGTGTGAGAGAGGGAAAGAGAGTGTGAGTGTGAGAGAGGGAAAGAGAGTGTGAGTGTGAGAGAGTGGAGAGAGTGTGAGAGAGGGAAAGAGAGTGTGAGTGTGAGAGAGTGGAGAGAGTGTGAGAGAGGGAAAGAGAGTGTGAGTGTGAGAGAGTGGAGAGAGAGTGAGAGAGGGAAAGAGAGTGTGAGTGTGAGAGAGTGGAGGGAGTGTGAGAGAGGGAAAGAGAGTGTGAGAGAGTGGAGGGAGTGTGAGAGAGTGTGAGTGTGAGAGAGGGAAAGAGAGTGTGAGTGTGTGTGTGTGAGAGAGAGAGAGAGAGAGAGGATGACGTTGGCGCTCCGGAGTAAGCCTCCTTCCTGGAAAGGCAGTGGCGGTGTGGCGCTGTGGCGAGGGCCAACGGGCGTTCTGGGAAGACGAGGGACGGCGGACGAGCAGCGATCCGCTGGGCGCCTCCCCACGCGCCAACTACCCGAGCGGGGCAATGCAGTCTGGTTGGGGGCTGCATCGTTCTGTTGGGAATAGCATGACATGCTGCACGGTACGGCGTGGTATGACATGACACGTCATGGAATGATATTAAATGGCATGGCACTGCTTGATATAATACGGTACGAAAGGCGTGACGTGGCGGGGCGTAGCGTGGCACGATATGTCATGACTTGACATAACATGATATGGCCTGGGATGGCTTCATTATACTACGACATGCCACGGTATGACACTCGCTCTATGGCACGGAATGGAATGAAGTGACAGGGCCTGGCATAGCGCGGCGCCTTGTGACTAAACTTGGCGTATAATGCAGTGGCGTGACATTGATTAGTTATTTTCTGCTCACCTAGGTGTTTTTTTTTCACAATTTTTTTTATGTTACTCTGAGAAGAATCGTTCCTTCTTAAATCCCACTAACTCAATCTGGTTGTGTTTCTGGTTCCCTTTTACAACCTTCGAATTTCCCTTTCAAAGGTAGCACAGATACAAAAGAAGGTAACACAGCATGGAGCACGGTAACGATTACTCACATAATTCTAATTCTTTTCCCTCATATCTTTTGAGAAGATTGATCCATGTGACAGCACATCATCCTTGTTGGTATAAATATCCTTAGAAGAACTTGGTGATCCTTTGAACAATGTAAGAAGCAGGAAAGGACGCAGTGAGCGCGTCATTGAAGTAAAAATATCTGCCTCCGTTGTTTGTTTGACAAGGATGTCGGACGGGCACCAACTGTATGCAAATGGAATGACGTTGCAAAAAGCACATTATAGTTTTGAGATTAACGCGGAAAATATCACGCGAATACAACGAGCTTTCAAGACGAAATTTGCACTCTGCACTTTAAAGTACGCCAACACACACACACGCGCACATAAAACCCACATACACATAAATATTCTTGCGAACGACCGCTAATACATGTAAAAATAAAATTACTCGTCAATATTTGATGACAGATAATGTGAGGTTTACATACAGAAGCCATTCGTGGCAAAGGAAAGGAATGGAATATCGTCAACAATATTCGCCACCAGAACAAAAACTATTTGTTCGTATAGTATGCAGCAACAGGAAAAGCCGTAAATTTACTTTGTGATTAGAGTCCCGGTCATATTGCGTTGAAGCAGACGGATTATAGCAGAAAAAAAATCCTGTGATACAATGACAGTTAAAC
Source organism: Gryllus longicercus (assembly GCA_038098605.1). Classification (NCBI taxonomy): domain Eukaryota; kingdom Metazoa; phylum Arthropoda; class Insecta; order Orthoptera; family Gryllidae; genus Gryllus; species Gryllus longicercus. Next base: position 158,434 of record JAZDUA010000971.1, on the reverse strand, counting down.
AATCACCTGGTGGTAATCTCCTGGCTGCATTGCAAAGGCTCACGCGCATGAAAAAAAATGACATCGTTCCCTGAGCTTATTTTTGTGTCATGCCTAACCCATCCGAAAGTTCACCTTAAAGAAGCAATCAAGACAGTACGATAGGTAATTTTCGTGACAGCGGACTGACAGACAGAAGGCCCACAAGGAGTGAAGGACAGTATGAAAGACCCACAAAACCAGAATTCCGGCTACATCACGTGTTAGAGAATTTTTTTTCCATGTTTACTAACTGGATTTATTCACTTTTTCGTTACCAGGGTCCGGCAATAAGAGATATTGTGTCGATAATTCACCGTTTTCCGGCGCACGATTAAAATACTTTTTCTGCTTACGCTAGTAACTATTAATTTATTTTTAATGTCCTTTGCTCATTCTATTGAATCAAATTTTATATTCAAATGAAATGTAGTAGACGATACACAAGTGTTTTCATTAGCTCTTACAAACAGGTTTTAAAGAATAAACACCACATATTACAATTATCTTAAAATTAATCGAATAAATCTTCCATCATTTGTCGCCGTTTGCTCCTCGGGTGCAAGCAAGCACGACATGTTGCAAGTGTGAGGCTATAGTTAATGAAAGGAAAATAATGAGTTATTTTAAGTGCGAAGATAAATTATGTTTTTCTAGATCGTAGAGAGTACATGAACAGCCAAAATTTTACAATTTTCTACTAGTTTTTTTAAGTTCGGTACTGAAAAGAGATTATAAATACCGACAAGAGAGAAAATTATTAAAGGCGGACAAATCACGAAATAAAAAACATTGATACGTTTTCGACCAGTAAAAAAATTCCTGTCTTGAACTTGGAATATGCGATGACCTCAAAAACCAGACGTTTAGTGCAAGAGAAAGATATACGTAGTTCGACATGAGTTTTGTAATTACCGATAATGCAGTTCGTTGGTTTTAGAGGTCGAGTCAGGAGGAAATGATTCTGTCTCACGCTACATCCAGAGTTAATGCGAGTGAAGTTGCGTCAATGGGATGCGAAGCAGCAACTGGAAGATAAATTAAATAGTAAACACCACAGATGTCAAGGTTTCGTTGGATCGCAACTCACGAATATTTTCTACTTCATCTAATGAAAAACAAAACACATAATAGGAGAAAATAAAAGCGTAAAACGTCACAACGAACATGTTCTTTCATGAATGACAACGAATTATTTCATCGCAAGAATTAAAGTAGTTGAGTGAAAGAGGTCAAAAGTGCTCATCAGTATTTCCATATTTCACATGATCGCAGAAATTATTTGTCTTCATCCGTCTATGGCTAATTGAACCACTGAAAAAAAATCACTTATTGAATTCCATGACAACAGTGCCAAAGAAATATATACACACCAAGACTGGTACACAAGGAAAGGCAGTATAGGTGAAAAAGCAACCAGGCTGTTGGAGACAAGAGGCCCATAATAGAGAGGCGGAGAGACGGTTTTACGGTCATAATTGTGGCGCGTCATCGTTTACACACACACACACAAACACACACACAAACAAACAAACAATATACTTCATAACTACACATAATACAATCTTTTATTAAAAAACAACAATAAATATTTCATGCCCGGTTCAGGAAGTGCAGACAGCTGTTGCCGCTATCGCTCGGAGCTGGGGCTGAGAGTTCGCCTAACAAACGTTCAATCTCGCGTAATAAACGTCGGTTTTTGTATATGTTCATGAAGTTTGCGTTATGGCAAAAATGAACTACAACTAACCCTAAACATCTATCATTATTTTTAAGAGTGCGACGAAGAATTAATTTTCCTCTCTAGAGAAGAAAAGAACTATGATAAGGAGGAGGAGAAAAGAAGTTTAAGAAATGGATATAGGGAAAGGGAAAATAATGGAGGATGACAATGATTATTCGTGTTTCAGAACGGTCCCTGCTATGGGGGTTTGTCTCGTACGTGTATTGTGTTTATATAACGATAGGTAACTGTGAGCTTCACTTGCTAGATGGTGAGGTTCAGTGTCCAGCCACACGTCAGTTTTTGCGTTTTCCCCTTCCAGGTCTCTTGCACCGGTTGGATACCGCCCCAAACAGAACCAAGCTCTAATAGGTTCCCAACTGGTTTCCCGACATGTATTGTAATGTGGCTAGATGGGCTAGAAAGAGGAAGAAAAGATCGCGCTCTATCCGTGGCCTTTTCTTAGGTTCGGCATTTCTGGTATTTCTTAGGTATTTCGGCAACCGTCTTGGAAGGAACGTAGGTCAACCAGCTTGGAAGGAAATTCAGATTAGACTAGAAAAACCAAATTATTTCGGCCGAAGCGATCACACCCACAAAATTCGAGAAAGGAAACAAAATTCAGATCTTGGGAAGTTTTCCTTTTGTAACAGAACAATTAGAGATTGGAACAGTTTACCTGCAGCAGTTTTCAAAGCTTTTCCTCTCAGTGTCCGAAGTTTTAGAAACAAATTAGAACAAGATATTAAATGAGTATGTGCTGTGTAGTGCGGTGAAGTGCTGTGAAGTGCTGGTCAGTGTAATTCAAAGCAAAAAAGTGTAGTGTAGTGAAGTGAAGTGAAGTGAAGTGCGGTGAACGTGATCAAAGCACTTTTCAATGCTGCTTTTCGTCTTGTACTGTATTGTGCGGTATTATTATTATTATTATTATTATTATTATTATTATTATTATTATTATTATTATTAATGTAAGTGTTGTAATTTTTGCAATTATTGTCATTAACTACCACCGGGTCATACCCAATTGCAGTTCTAATAAATGTATGTATGTATTCACTGTTGTTGACCAGAGAAACCACGGAAAACTACCGATCAGAGAAGACGGCCGCTAGAATTCGCTTCCAGACAGCGGCTAAATCCCACCTAGCTATCTAGCTAGTGTCAAAAGACCTGCAACGGCGGGAACTCGAAATCTACGTCCTTCCGGTCAAAGTGCAGCAGTGCCATCAGTAGACGCCTTGAGCCGCCCCCGCCTGCGGACGACACTGAGGATCCGGAGAGAGAACAGAAGAAGAAACCCGAGATTCATTTCATCCTGCGAGTACGATTTCTAGAGGAAACAAAGCCAAATCTACAAGGGCGCGCGCGGCTCAATTTGAGAGTCCCTGCCGTACGCAGCGCCACCGCCTCCCCCACCCCCAGCGCTCCAAGGTCACTAGCACGCGCATGCGCATCCTCACAGATGCCGCTCAGGGCCAGCAAAACTTCCGCGGCCCCGTCGCCTCGGCCCCCTCGGCGAAAACAAACATTCCCCGTAAGTGGTAATAGGTGCATACAAAATCAGCGGTACATTATTGGATTCACAACAGCAGCTAACCGTGTGTAATTTATCATTCTGTGTGGGATAACGTAGTGTATTCACTCACGGATAATTGATACTTTGTTACATGTGCTGCAGACTAGAACAACGCGATGTCCAATTTTAAAACGTTATTGAAACTAATGATTCACACAAGGTTTACCGTGAAGGTTTTCTGGCGTTTGAATTGAAAGCAATCTCTGTTTACTATTTCGTTTACCACACTCGAGTACAGGTTTCGAATAGTCATGAAGAAATATTTCCCAATATTTTTTGCCATTTTTTTTAAGGTACGGAAGTAAACAATCTAGGTTAGAGGTTTTGCACAATATTATGTTATAAAACGCAACATAGAGTTACCTTTTTGAATGTTTTTGAGACCTAATCAACGCCATAAACATCTCAACGGGCAGATTTTACATTTGAATGGTCCGTTCGGTTGTTTATGTCTATATTTGGACAAAGGACAAACAGTATGAATCGCAAATAATGCTTATCTTCTTTCAAATTCAAAATATTATTTTTAAGCTATGCCAATAGTGAAAATAGAGCTATGAGCATCGTAATGCAAGGCGTATGTAAAAATTTTTCAAAGCAAAATAATAATATTAGTTTTGGAACATGAGAAATTACAATGTCTTGCTGATGAGATACGAGCGGGGAAAATTTCTCACCTGGCGAGATGACACTTTTGACGTGCATGCAAGGTAAATATTTGGCTTCTGAAGTACAGCCCTCACATTTATAAAGTTAATTAATTATTTGGGGCCATTGTCAACAACGCTTATTATATCTCTCCGAGTTTGCCGAGCATGGTCCAGTACCAAACAGCCATGTGCCACCTTAACCTATTGTCATCGAGTAACCATCGAGAATCCAGTGTTGCTGGAATTAGATTTTTAATCACATTTCGTTACTGCTAACCTTTGACTAATTATCTCACAATTATTATTTATTTACATGTTTCTCTGTTTAAACTATGAATTACTACGTGGCATCTAACTGAGACATGACAATATATTGTAGCGCAGCGAGTATGCAAGAATGCTTTGATAAATGCGAGTGTAATGAACAATTTGTAAACTTGGCCAGTTATCTTGAAAAATGACTGAACGAGAAGACAAAAGAAGTAGTTGAACAACGCTTCAACTAAGGAAAAGATTTGCAAAAGCTCGGTAAAAACAAAGACCATGCGTTAGAAAAAAAACCTGAAATGATTCCAAAGGGAAAATATTATTAAACTTCGAAAAAGCAATTTGCTCAATGAATGTCATTTCCTTATGACGGTCGTAGAAACAGAATTCACATTTCATCAAATGACGTACACTCCAGCGTTGTTGCTTTTCTTTCTGAACACTCCAATTAACGCAAGTATTTTAAATATTTACTTCCCATACAGTATGCAGACCACGCCTGAGACTTTGGTTGCATGGCCTGGGAGACGAAGAAATCTCTTGCGATGCTGAACGTCAAGGCTGTCGAACGGAACACAGCGCCGTATCACCGTCATTACTGCAATGTCGCGGTGTACAGCACTGTACAGGAAATTATGCTTCCATTCCGCCCTCGGGTTTCGTGACCGCGGACCACTACGCAGCCAGGGAACGAACTCGCAAAGCCGCAAGATCTTCCAGATAGTGCGTCTCGGTTTGTGTGCGAGCAATATTTTTTATTGCAATGCAATATCGTGAGAATTAAAACAAATGTGAACGTCGTTTTGTTCCAAAATAGATGGAATGAATACTCTTTTTTATTATTATTATTCCACGCAGTTTGGGTAATGATAAATATAACTGTAAATGAGTAATCTGACGAAAGGAAGGAGATACGCAGGATGAATTCGGAGAAGACGGATAAACTCGTGTTCATGATAAATGTACCTGTTTTTTGTTTAAGGTCGCATCAACTACTAGGTCATTAGCGACCACAATTGCGTGTAACGGTATTGTAACTACGAGGATGACACGGTATGATGATGATCGGGTTGTGAAAGGACGAACACAATACAACCATGCACGAGGCGGGACTCGACACCGCGATCGCTACGGCGGGCGATATCGCGGGACTAGAAACTTCGGTCCGAGATCGCTACGACCCTACTGCCTTAGCGATCTCGGCCATCCGGACCGGCAAATGTACATTGTTACCTCGTTAAAATTACAAAGCTAAACACATGAGAAGCTTCTCTAAATACTGAAATAAAGGTTTTAAATTACATTAAGTTAGCAAATTTGTTTCTAACGCCAACACAAGAAGATTCACGTACAATATAAATTATCATAATATGTGTCATTCTCTTTCAGCATTACGAACTATAAATTTAAGATGATGAAGATAAACTAAATGTATTTTTTAACTGTTTTAATATCTCAGTCGATAACGTGAGAGATTGTAATTAAATGATTTCGTCTTTTCCCCTGTAGAACAATAATGGGTAAACTTTTTTAATGGAGAACCTATATTCTCTAAAACTAACTGGAGAAAGTTTGTTATTATTGCAAGATTTCAATTTATTGAAATCATATATTAGATCACAAATATTTTGCGGCTATTATACCAATTGTTACAAAATCACTACATTATAGTTTGTGTAAATTGCCTCGCGTCAAATATTTGTTAATAAAGTAATATGTAGTAATAAGGTTGAACTTTGGACACCAAAACGATGAGTGATTACGGGACAAGAGTCGGGTAGCCATTCTCAGAAAGATATAATCCTAAAATATTAAATGCTAATAAATTTGTATTAATAATAATACAATACTATTTAATAACAAATTTGAATACTTTTCTTTAAACAATAGTTCTCTAGGAGATTTGAAACAATGGGATTTTTGTTGAATTTCAATAATATATATTGAAATATTTATATCTTCTATATAGACATATTTATACAATTTAATACTACAAGTATAATTCTACATACTATAAATAATTTGTTTTCCTGTTTGGAGTATTTTAACTATGAACTCTAGTCCTCCCGTCTTCTCTCAACTAAAAATACCGGCGACATTCCTGTCCTTGAGTGAAGAGTCAATGAACAGAGCTTCCGGCAGCCAATACCGTCACACTCTGGTGACACCTGCTCTGTTACTCTCGCTCGTTTGCATAATTCAGAGCCTGGAAGGGAGGGAGATGAGTAAGTTTGCTTCTCCTTTTAGTACACTTTTGAATACTAACACTGTTTTAATTGACAGTAGTAATTCCATCCCTCTCAGTTCAAATATTCTGTTAGTATGTATTTGCAGTATACAGAACATTTTGAAATTAAACGTTATTTTATTTATACAGTTGAGGGAATGAAGTATCACATATTAAGTTTTGTACATTTATATAATCATTAATTAAATACATTATTGGTAACATATTTGTTCCTGACATATTGCCAATAATGATTCTTTGTGCCTACATTATCTACAACACCAATTTGCAGGGCCCTTTCTCTCATTCATTCAGTAGCAATAAATGATCACTGAGATTAAAATGATCCTGAATCTTTAAGAATTGCCAAAACGGGTCGATTAGAAGATGTAAAGAGAGGCCACTAGTTTGTACTAGTGAGGATGATTCAACTGTTTAAAGATGAATAATACATAATGAATCCCTTTCAATAATTTCTTGTAAATATTTTGCCTGAAAAACATTTATAATCAAAAAGTATAATAAAATCCTAGATAAAATAAATTTATACCATTCAGAGAGCTCCGTTTTGAACAAATAAAGTGGGTATTTTTATGAAGTAAAATAATGCTCCTTCTAGAACGAAATATTGCTATAAAAGTGGATCCTGTGCACACACTTAAATTACATGTGTTACACAATGTCCCATTCATTGTCAAAACATGCTTGCAAAAAATAAAAAAGGATTGTAAACCACGTAAATCTGATATAAAAGTTTGTTTGTTTTTTTTCCTTTTCTTGTCTGTAATCCTTCTCAGCTACTGAAATCGCAAGAAGACTATTTCATATTCTTTTGACATCCAAACTTCCCACGCTCATTGTGCCGTAATGTACATGAACATGGAATGGCAGTTTGTCGGCCTTTGAGAAGCACAGAATTACAGAATGACGCAATGAATGCGGAGGCAGGAAGGAGACGGGGTGGCGGTCCTGTAGAATGCGTGGGGTCAAAGCGGTGGCGAAGGAGAAGACGGTGGATGGAAAGGGGTGGATTCATGGCAGTGCCATACTCTGTGAAAATTGGTGGGAGGGGAATGCCGGAATCGTATCCCCTAGATAGTGTTATGAAACTTGCTGGAAAAAATTTAATGTGTTCCTGCCATAGGACACAATACAAATCTAGGTGCATCATTTATGATTCGTTCAGGCCCGCGGATGAGTATTTGACAGTTGAGCATCGCTTGGAAGACACTGAGAAATTTATTCTTCCACTAACCACATCGTCTGAACTACCCTCTAAAAGTCTCAGGGATGCAGTTGGAGGTAAGGGATTTCTCATGAGAGATCTAGTTTGTTCCTATATAGTCGGTAAATACACTATTGAAAGAATTGCTACAAGTTACGTGGAAAACCACAAGTAATATTAATATGATTTCTTTGATAGAGAAACTTGAAGTGAGGCCACACACGTTGAAGGTAAGCAAATAGCCCACAATCGCCAAATATCAATCATCAAGAGCTATTAATTTTAAACTAGCTTTCAACCAACTTCGCAATACATCAACAATGAAAGAAGTGGGAGTACTAGTAATACTAGTGGTAGTATTTTGTTAAACCCAATTTTTGGACTGTAATTTTCTTGAATTCAAATTACAAAAAGAAATTATTTTCATGCAAACTTTCTTCAGTTGGTGGAATGACAAAGTGACATGGAGTACCAAAGCCCTACCCAACGTTTGTGAAATGAATGCAAATCATTTCATCATGTTACTCACTAACAACGCCCCAATATGATTTGGCAGAAACGAATGTAAAATTATTCTCTGAGTGGCTGGACGGAGTACACGATTTACACACATCAAAATGTTCAAATTAAGTAATCTAAATCGAGTAATCTGGAAATAGAAACTTTACCAGAACATTTAAGTAACTTATTCACACTGCTGCGCAAGCGAGGATTGTCTTTGTTTTATTCTGCAATTTGCCTCTTTCTGGAGTTTTAATCATTTCTTCGGAGGAAGTTGCGAACTGTAGCAGTGATGCCCGTCATACGTATCCAAGGAAGAAGCGAGTGGGGGAATTTTGAGAAGCGATAGGGAAAATAGTTGAAAGTTAGAAAATTCTGAATCTTTGAGATCGATCAGACTGTGAGGTTCACATTTTGATCCCTCTTCTTTTCAGGAATTCCTTTGATATGTGACCCGGCTTTAGAAAGACACGTATCAACTGTAAGCTGTTGGGCACTCTCCACAACATAAAATTGTTTACTGCATAATAAGAGTCCATCATCTCTTTGGTTTTGTGGCGTAAGTCTACGATACCAGTATAATACGGTCTACGATCAGAAATATTTTGGTATCTCATTTCTCTGTTATGGTATTGATACAAAGAAAGGACAGACTTACTCTGACACAAATGGAAAAATGTTTCACTGTATAATTTTCCCTTAATAACATTCAACCATACCTATCAAAAAACTTAACATTCATGAAAACAGAGAAAATTACTTGCTGTAAAAAACATACAACATAATTACTTACTAACAAAAGGAAAAAAGAAAACCTTTTACAATAAAAAATGGTGGCATGGAATTACATGAGCCAAAGAATTACACACAGCAGAAACAACACCAGTCAAGATTTTAATCCTATCAGTTGCTTCAAAGATTCAAATTATTCTTCAATGAATATTTACGAAATCTGTCTAGTAAACTTTTAACTTACACATTCGAAATATATTTTTATTTGAAATACACACTTTCCAATAAAATTACACCACGTGTAATATCAGTGGTTTTCTTTATCTACGAAATAAATGTAACACTCAAAAATTTGAAACGCAAGCTAAAGCTTCCTCCCTGCCCGTAATACCTTCCTCGAACCACTCCCAGTTCCCCCGCGTTCCTGACCTTGAACGATTACCAACTGCTCTTTCTCCATCTCCCTTGCGCTCCCTGATATTAATTGAAAGTATTCTCTTTAGGGAACTGCTAGACGACTAAACACTATTCTATAATGCTGCTACTAATTAGCACCAAACTCTTCCTCTATTTCTTTCTTCAGCAATCAGTCAGAATGAATAGAAAAACACAGGTGTTTTTCTAGGGTTTATGTGATGCCTGTACTGATAAATGTTTATTGAGTAGAAGTACATTTTATCAGTTTTCTTGGCAGTTGGACATCTTCCCACTTCGGATGTCGGCCACTACACTCTAATTTTGTAGCTATTTCTACTCTTTCAGAATCAATGGTTATTAACCAGCCAATTTCGAATACATGTGTTTCCCTTTCCTGATAATAAAGGTTCGGCAACGGAACCACAGTCGACCAATACTTACGGATGATGCACCAATATTAAGAAGAGGTCGCCAATATTCACGTATTGTGAAGGGCTCGATAAGTTATTCCTTACGGTTTTTTAATAAAGAGATAACCTTAAATTCCGAATGCCTTAACGAATTTGTAAATGAAAAAACAAACGGGTGTAACAACAGAAAAGATATTGCATTAGAAAACATAGTCCATTTCCACAGAATGTTCATGCATATTTTAAAAAATCTGATGTTCTCTATCACAAAATTCTTTTATAATAAACGAAATATTCATAAAATATAATGAAATATAACATTTAACTGAATTAATTACCTTTATCCTTGAGACGTAATATTTCCTTATCCATTGGATGTGAAGCAATTCGTTGGAGTTGCACATGGTCACACGTCTTTGGCAATATGCCTCACACATTGGAGCAACTGCTTACCGCGCAGGTTTCCAACCTAATGCTCAGATTTCCGAGTTCGACCTTCGGCGCACCCGTCGATGAGAGCCAGACGGCGCTTCGATCCATCGATCTTCCGACGGCTCTGTGGAGACTCTTTGCATCGCAGGACGCATCTAGGCGTACACCTCTTTTGAACCTCGGCGCACGCGCAACTCGAGTTGCCCATGCCCAGCTACTTAAAGGTGGTATACGCCAAGGTGCTTCACGTTGTGCAAAATGTTTGTTAGTTATTTGGCACTCAATTAACTGTTCATGACCCGAGTTCTTTGAATGTTTGCCGCGTGAAACGTCGTGCGTTACTTCGAAGTAGGTGAGTGGTCGCAATATGGAGGCGTGAGGAGATGTGAATGGCAGAAGGGACAAAGGAAGCGGAGGCAGAATCGAAAGTAAAAGCAGAAACTGAGGCAGGGGCGTAGTCGGACAAGATTGGACAGCTCAAGAATGGAGGTAAGGGTGTGATAATTTCGAATGCATGTGTGGAAAATGAAGCTGTAGTGGAGATGAAAGATAATTGTTTTGTGAAAATATGTGATAAAAAATATAAGAAACTTGCGAATGATTAACTTGTACACTATTTATCATTTAATATAAATATTTATCATGACTTAAATTTATGTATCCAATATAACAACACAAGAATATAATTGTTTATTCAGGATGAATAAAACGAAATATTTCGATCGAAAAATTCAATCATTTGTGGGAAAATATAAATAGAAAATTAGTAAAAACAAGCTATGCCAAACGATAAATACGAGGACATTAAAAAATGTTAAATGAAATAAGTATTCCGAACATGCAACGATACATTTCTCTGATCTAATCGCAACATCCTAAAATCTTCACACTCACGAAGCACCATACGTTTGGATGCTGGTATTTTATTGAAAGAATCGAATAAATATAGGTGGAGACTGAAATGAAGGCAGGAAGTGGACCGGTACGAGTACGAGACGTGGCTGATAACAGGGGCGGGGGTAGAAATGAGAACGGGGAGAGAAGAAATTAATTGATTGATTCTTAGCTATTTCGGGCGCATCATCTAACAGGGTCATTATTCCCGTAATTGTAGTGCACGTTGTTGCTCGGGAGGTGGCGGCGGTCTTCCTCCGAGACTGGGATCGGAACTGGGACTAAATTGGGAATAGAAAAAGGGACCAGCGACTGAGCCAGAAACTTATGTGGCGTCGTTAACACGAGGGCCACTACCGTTGCGCCGGTGAAAGTGCGCTGCGGGGGAGGAAGGGGTTGAGCCTGAACTTCCGGGATTTTGCGTTCTGGCAGTTGACGCAGACAGCGTGGCAGAGACAAAAATAACCTTAGGCTGTAAACTCCTAGGAAGCGGGCTAGCGAGCCTCGCTTGCCGACCGCAGGCGAGCCTACCTGGGAATCTTGTGTGGTGGGGGTGTAGCCCCCTCCTAAGATGCTGGATAGCGAGCCCTCGCTTGCCGGCAGCAGGCGAGCCTATCTAGGGAATTTGCGAGGTGGGGTGTAGCCCTCAACTATTTAACGCGGCGCCATCTGCGCCCGCGTTCTCATTCAGTTTACATCAGAGGGCCTAGTACGTGTAGGTACAGGGAGCGTAAGAGTGGGGGCGAGATGTCCGGAGTGTAAGGGCCAGACGATCTCGAGTGCTTCATGCACGCGGTCCGCCAGACGGCGACCGGTTTAAATTTTGGCATCAGGCCATGTGACGGTAATTGTCACGGGACGGAAGTCCGACAGCTCGCATCACGCGTGGCTTTTTTTTCTGCGGTAAAGCAGGGTACTGAAAGGAAAAGGTTGCCGGAGTGTTTAAATTTAGCAATTTATTGTATCTAGTCTGTAACTTTTCAATATACTATTTTTATTTTTGTTATTTGAATTTATTCTCTTTTCACTACGTCACACTAGGCGTGTGACGGGGAGGAGACGGAGGAAGAGGCGGATTTTAGGACGGAGGCGGAAGCTGATCGCATATGGGGACGGACGCAAAGAGGCGATAAAGTAACGCACACTAGGGTCGGAAACAAATGCGACAGGGAGTAAGTCGGGGTTTTATGGCGAAGTACGGAGAGCCGCAGAGCGCTCGCTGCCCGTGGAAAGTCAGCGGGGACGTCGGCGGGGACGGCTGCGGGGGCGGCTGCGGGGGCGGCGGCGGGACGGCAGCGGGGGCGGTGGCGTGGGCGGCTGCGGGGGCGGTGGCGTGGGCGGCTGCGGGGGCGGCGGGGGCGGCGGCGGGGACGGCAGCAGGGGCGACGGCGGGGCGGTGGCGGGGACGGCGGCGGGGCGGCGGCGAGTGTGGCGGCGGGGGCAGTGGTGGGGGCGGCGGCGTTTGCGGGGGCGGCGGCGGTAGGTGACGCTTCGAACTAGACGTCGCGGGCGGCCGTCTCCGCGCCGGCACTTCCCGTAATTGCGGCCCTGACAAAGCTGTCCCGGGAAGGCACAATTACTCAGTTAGCTCATACCCGCCAGCTCCAAACTCTTCCGAGATTTGATGCATCGCCTTTGTTGGAAGGAGTTTATATATCTGCGATGAGATTATTAATTTAATCTACGTAGCACCACGAAGTATCCCAACGAAGTGATTTGATTGTTATTGGAGTGAAAAAATTACTTCTTTTGTGAATATTCACAGTTTATTTCAGAATTTTGCCTTCGAAACCGTTTAATCTTAAGTATCATACATTTGATACTTACATAATATAAGTATCATAAGTATCTTCCCATTGTTGAATATCCTTTATCAAAGGGGGTAAAGCCGGGATATTCATGTCAACTTTCGGTGGCATTTGGCGTGGAGTGACCATCGATCCTGAGAATCGTCTCGGCCGGCTACTCCGATTGTTAGTTTGCCATGTTTTCTCGGATCAATATCAGGTAAAGGCCGGAGGAGTACCCTAACAAACGGGCCACAGGCCGCGCGCGATCTTTCCTTCCTGTTCCTTGTTCCATCCTTTTCTTTCACTTCCACTTACATTTACATGCTCTACACTATGACACATGTCAGAAGACCAGTGCGTGTTCCTTTTGGGGTTGCTCTGCTCCTGGGAGACGCCTGGATAGGGAAAATACCCTTTCCAATAAGTATTGAATTGAATTGAATTGAATTGAATTTGCCTTATTTTACGAGGCGAGACTCGGGCCATCAGGCCCGCTCTTCCGTCTGACCACGCAAATTTCGCTCCGCTCCTTTCATCAACTAGCAGAGAAAGGAGGTATTTCTTGGGCGAGAAACAGGCGATTTGAACTTAGCTCAGAGGCGTCATTTAGGCTTGAAGTTCTTTTACATGCAAGTAAATCTACTAACATGGGACAGCCGGCTTTACTTCCCCTCCGAAGGAAGGCGTACGAAGGATTTTGTCGCCCAAAAAATCCCCGGCTTCGATCGAGTTTGAACCCGCGAGCTTGGGTATTACAGTCCGGTACGCTAACCGTCACACCATCGCCGCCGCAAACACCATCGCCATAAGTAGGTAGGCGCAGTCTCGCCATTGAGCGAGGTAAGAACTCCGCGAGGTAAAACATGTGCTACATCTACGGGACCAATGATCGTAGCAGTTGACGCGCTAATCACGCGGACTCACCAATCAATCAATCATGAGGTACTATATCCCAACAAGGCGCTCGCCCTCTATTTCGGTGGCATGTGATCGGCGCCCGCCCGCAGCATGAAGTGCGGCGTGGAGATGGGCTGGGCGGGAGGGGCTATTGTGGAGTGCCGTTGGGCTATGATTAATGGGCAGGGGAACCTTGCGGTCCAAGGTCAGGGCGCCGCGCCGGTGGCGCTCGGGTGACGAAGGCCGGCGCGAAGTTGCGAGCGAGCATCGACACAGATTTTTATTTCGGAGTTGCCAGGACTTCGGCTTTCGGCGTCTGGGCACCGAGCTGAACAGGGATTCCATGTGGAATTGGCGGTGGGTGAAGCGTGATCGGGGCAGGTTTTCTCGGGATTCTTTTGTTTCTGCTACCGTTCATTGTACGTTCTCTTACCATCATCCAGATTGTTTTCATATGCGTGTAGCTTAGGAATTGAAATTATAGTAATTCAGAATAATTAACCATCAAGTCAAATGCTGAAGCCTCAAGATGTAAAAATGATGTAAGGCTACTCATTGTACCCAGTGTTTTGGCGCCAATGGCATTCAAAAATCATCAATAATACAAAAATATATTAAAAACTTTACAGATATGTACTAATTGGATTTCTTAAGGGCAATGCAGTGATTCATTTACTAATAGCACTCGTGATTCAATTCCAGTCACTCGATGTGGCACAAAGCTCTGATTCCACCAATACTAGTTGAAGCTCCAAAAAGGCTAATACAATTGTACCCATTATAATTATAGATTTGAAAATGCGTTTCTCCTTCAGACTGAATAAAAAGTAACTATTTTACGTCCCCGTGTAAAAACAGGCGACGTTCCTGTAAGCATTATCAAAGGTTGTGATAGTCGTTTCACAAACAACCAATGATATTCCTGCGCTCTCTTTAAAATTGAAAATGTGTTTTCCAAAATTTTAAAACATCAATTCACTGTAGTATTCACTTTTTCAATGCCAGATTTACTTCAAGATTCAAGTATTTCGACTTGAGTAAGCACAATAATTGACTCCAAAAGAGCGTACGCAGATTTTTCAACGGAACAAGCATGTTTTTCTTTGTTTAGGATGTCTTGGCGTTCACAAGGGATAAAAAATTAATGTCTCGGTTCAAACAAGATTATGATTCACAATAATCACCATGATTTATTTCAGTCAATGAAGTACACAACGTACAAGTGTCATTCACATATGCATCACCCTCATGGAAGGTGTAAGTGTCTCTTTATCAAAAAGTAAGAGTTTGGCAAGAAGATATAAGGTTGATTCTCTTTTCATCAAAGCTGTTTGGTGTCAGATGTTTCTTCTTTATTGTCTCAGCTATGTTATGCAAAACTCTTTTTTCACTGCATTTCATCACTTTTACGTATTTGCAATAAAATATCTTGCCTTGTAAATCTTGTGAACATTTGATATTATATATATTACTGTTATCATCCATTTATGACATTCTAAAAGTAGCGTGGTAAATGACAATAATATTGTAATGGCCATACAATTTAACGTCCTAATTCCGATTATGTCCTTGAATATCTTATTGCAACATGTAAACTAATTTTTGTAAACAATTTACATCAAGTATCAACAGAATGAAAAATATATGATACTAATCGCAATATATATATAATACATAACGCGTAGCAGTAATATTGATTATATATATATATATATATATATATATATATATATATATATATATATATATAATCAGTATTACTGCTACGCGTTATGTATTACCTGTGTTATTAATTCTTGAAAATCGCATTAAAAGTGAAATATAATACTTGTATCATAGACACGAACAGGCAGTCAAAAAGACCTCGTTATATCCAGCTGGCGTAAGACTGATGCACGGAGGCTGAGCAGCAAGTTTCAAGAAATCTGGCAGAGAGCCATCCCAGAAAGCCAGTAGCGCGAAAGAACATCTGTCTCCCGCTAAGCGAAGAAATCCTCTCCCCAAATCGCTCTGCTCTTATCGACACTGACGTAAACCACGAGGTCTTACAGTGTGACGTCAGTTACTGAAGGTCTTCTCGGACTTTTAAATCATTGTAAACCTACAGCCATATGACTCCCTTTGAGTTCTAGCATTATCTAAAGAAATTTAGTTACTTCTTGCTAACACAAAGATACCGATTGGTTCAATAAAAGGAATTCAAAAAATCTTATTAAAATGTACGCAATAAATATTTTTTTAAATTTAAAATAGTGGAATAATCGAATTCTTATATTGTACATATAAGCCTTAAAATTAATAAAATAAAGAAATCATATACTAACTCGGCCGGTTTTTAAGCACTCTTTTTTAAATATTGTTATTTTTAATATTCTTAAGATTATAAAATTAGCATTAATAAGTGAACTATTAAATTGTTGGAAACTATTTTCAATTGCAAATACACGCAACAAACCTGAACGCTTTGAAAACAAACAGCAGTATTATTACAATACTATAAATAATTTTTGCGGATCTTACTGCCAACCAATCTTCTTAATTAAGCTATCAAAATTAAGTGTTTCACGTAGAAATGACGATTTGCACTTTCTCGTAAGTTAAGGAATCGTTGAAAACAAGCGTATAAATCAGGCAGATGCAAATGCAAACCAGTACACATTTTACGAATCACAATGTTTTCTGATACATCGATTAAGAATAACTCTAAAAAAAATGTGTCCTAGGGCTTTAAAATTTAGTTTTCGAGACCGACGGCCTCGATCAATTATCCTCTCATTAGTAATATCTTACAATTTGTGGTGTTGTTAGTGGCTCTTGTTAGTGGCTCTACTCTGTGGGAAGGGTAGCCAGAGACGAATTTAATGTATTTCCATAAATAAATTAACTGCAGGGAATATACGAGTATGTTATTATTCTTATGAACACGTTACTCCACTTTTCCACTTCATTCGGATGTGAGGTAAAAAAGCGAACTATTGCAACATGCGAAGAGTTATCGCTCATGTAAGTTTGTAGTTATTACGCATTGATTTCTCTCGGATATGTGCTGAAACAAGTCACACTGTGAAGAATTTATGTAGTAACCTTTCCAATCATAGAAACCCAATTCTTTCTAAATTTTACATTCCCTGATTGACACACTATTTCGACTGTAAACCGTTCCATACAATCATGGGAAATAATCCTCTTACAATCTGGGTTTTAATCCGGGGGTAATACATTTTCCTGACTCACTCCTTAGCGGCTCTACAAACGACTAGTTACACATAGCAGAAGGGCAAGTTCATATGTGATGTACAATTTATTATGCAAAATGGCAACGGTAATTGACCATTCCGAAATCCGTTGCAGACTTCCGCTGGCGCCGGTTGAAACATCCTAAATATGGTTCTCGCTGATGGGGGAAGCAAACACGGCGTCTGAAGGTCAGAACCTTCAGCGGAGCACACATGTCAGGACGACGTGTGCAAACACACCACTACATGGATTTGCGCGCGAAACACCTGTTGTGAACGATTCCGTCTAGACAAGGCCATGCAGGGTGCAGAACGTCAAAAACAGCGATACTCCTGTAATTTTCTCTCCAAAAAATTTCATAATAAACAGTGTGCTCGTAAATTCGTGATTAGAAGAATCTGCTATGTTATGAACCCGCCTTGAATATGAGAAAACCGTACTGACAGTAATTAGTGTACGAGAAGTTTATTTTCATGATATCGCGTATGAAGTGAGATCCGCAAATTTCTTTCATTTACAAACATTAGGTTTATTAACGTTTCCTTTGTTGAAGCAATTAAAAATCGATTTCGTTGATTTGAATATGTATAAATGTCTTATTTTTACAGATATTAGACCTTTGCCCATTGCATGCTCTGTACCAATCTTGTCCATACATCGACGTCATGGTCTTCACATGCCTCATGGGACTATAGTAAGGTTTCATACAGGAACCTCTTTGACCAAACGATATACAAGGCCTGATTTCTTTTCTCATTATTTCATTTTCTAATTTGTCATATGGAGAATTATGTTCAGTGAATTTCTCAATTCTTCGTTGCGGATACGTTTCAAAATAATATATAACAACTGTCATAAATGCTACCATGTCGTTGGAAATATAGTATGGTTGATACTGATACTGTGGAGATTAATAATTAAATACGGAAACTGAACTGATGATGGAAAAAGATACGAACTGTATGAGAAAAGTAACCGTATGAAACAGGGTTCCAAGTGCATTTGGTCCACTTTTCTACGCGTTCTTCGCGGTTGATTCTAAATTTTAACGCTGTGTAACACTTGGAATATGAAAGCTTATCAACATCTGTAACTTGAACTATGACTCTTCAGCAAGTCAAAATTATCTTTTTGAATCAACAGCCCCGTCAGTTGCCTTAGAATGTGCGTTGGTGGTTGTAAATTCAAGAAGATTGTTTTATTGAAGCCATGACATCACCTATGCTTTGAGACATGGACACAAATAGATTAGGAACTAGACTCTCGACTGCTACAGGCAGAGTAAAGCAGATTCATACTGAAGAACTTTGGTGCGCTTACTGTATTACTGGATCATCTAGATGCTGTATTTTCAAAACACGAGCACAGTTATGTCGGGAATGACTTCGAAATTCTCAATATACCACAAATAGAAACATCAGATTGTTTATTACAATTATATTTTTAGGAAGTAAATAATAGTAGTACCCGAGAAGATTTTTTTAAGCAGATGTTTTTAGATTAGATTTTTGGTTAACCATTTCGCTGATGCACATTGGTATAGCATCTTGCTTTCTACAATTTTTTATTTGCTGACGCAGAAAACACAATGTTGGCAACTTCACACCTGAGTATAAGAGGCAAATTAATAAAGAAATATTTATTTATGTGGTTATGAAAATGCAATTATTTACGAAATAAGTGCAAAGTTGAGCATCCATTTATAAGAATCATAAGAAGGTACTCGGCGTGATTAAAATACGATTAAGACAATTTGTCACTATTTAGGTCACACTGTTTAGGCGATATACAATATCGCCTATTTATGGCGCTACAAATTACACTCAGAACACAGAAGCACGCTATGTTTACAACAGAACGTTAAAATGATTTTCCACTTATAGTACGATATATCTGAATCTGAACAAACAAACAAATACATGTTCAGATGGCATCACTTGCTCATAATCCCTGCGAACAGCGATTAGGGTCGCTTTCTCATTAACAAAACTAAAAGCACCTTCTGAATCAACTAGTAAGCTTGACTCCTTTTCTCACAGGTTGCAGATGTGGTCTTTTGCAAATAACATATTCAATTGTTTGAATGTGTTAAGGCTACTGCGCAACGTTCGGAGAGTGTCGCTTACGTGCTTGCGCCATGTTCAAAGCTGAGACTTCGGATGCCGCGCCGCCTCGTCTCTTGAGTACGCTTCTCCACACATGTGACCCTGTGACCCCTTTACGCACGCTGCATCTCCGCTGATCTCTTGACCACATGAGTGCGAAACTCTTGGTGTGCGAAGTTTTTAGTTACGTCTTAGAGTGAAATCATTTTCGTTATTTCGTATTCATCAGTAATTTTGACTAGTGCGGTTTCATGAAATCAGTTAACAGTGCAATAGTATGTGGTATGGTGGTATGCAATAATTGCGAAGAGATACTCGAGTTTTTCATCCTGGACAGAAGGTAAATCCTTCTCAATATTTACTCAAGTTCGTCTGTAGCCTCAGTGATTTTGTTAAATACCACCCATCTTTCTACGAATTACTCGGCTACTTCTTTTCTTATTTGGTTTTTAATTAAATATTTACTTTGTTTACCATACATATTATCAGAGTTCCACCCACGATTTTTGTCAGGGAAGGGAGCGGAACTGCAAGCATAGTATGTGTCACCTTACCTTAGCGCCCCCTGCAATTATTGAACGGTTAAAGTTATTGCAATGCAGTTTTCACGGAAGTGCATGACTGAATGGAGTCAATTAATCCATGTATTCGTTTCCATTTCATTAATTTCACTTTTGGAATGATTGTGCCAACTTTGTTTTCTTTCAATTGAAAGTATACGTTTTTTTTAGTATATCATGACGAGCGTAAAAAGACGGTGTAAACATTGTCAATTGTTAGATAAACATTTTAAAAGTAATTTTAATTTTTTTGCGACTGTATTTAACAGATATTGTAACACACCGAGCCCGCGTTAGTACGGAGAGCGCTGCGTGACATTGGAGGGGTGTGTGTGAACTGTTACATTCAAAATGTCCTAAAATCAAAATTTCTCAAACAAAAATGTTTGCCTAACATATGCAAATGAGTATATCATTGGATTCATCTTTTTACGCTTGTCATGATGAACTAAAATATATGTATAGTTCCATTTAAGAAACAACAAATATATCTCAATATCTCGTAAAATACAAGTGATAAACTGGAAACAAATACATACATCAGTTAGCCTCATTCCCTCATGTTCTTAAAGTGCTTTGCAATAACTTCAACCGTTCAAAAACTACAGGAGGTGCTAAAGTTACATGAGTCACTCAGAATATCCAGTCGTCTAGATGTTTTCGAGCAAATAATTTATTTGTGCTGTATATGAAATGTACTTATTTGTTGACATATTTTAAAATGTCCACTAACGTTAACAATTCATATAGTGTCTTACTTTTGTTAGCATAGAAAATTAGTAAACCTTTTATTTTGAATACATATCAGTGACTTCCGATGGGGTGGGATCTATAGCCCCATTGGCCTCCCCCTCCCTTTCCTTATGTTCACCACTGCAAGTTATTAATGTTCTATTTTTAAATTCTTGCTACTTCTACTAATTATTATAATCTTTCAAGTATAATAATCTTATTTTCTTGTAACAATTATCAGCTCCGTAATCTGTTGAAAGCAGCACGACAAATTTTCTTTCAATTTTGAAATATTCAATTTCTGATGCTATTCATACATAAAACGACTTCTCTAAATAGCTTCCCGAAGTTCACTGAGTTATTATGTATAAGGAAGCATAAAACTAGTGGAATATTAGGAAAAAAAGACTAAAACAATTTAAAAATGGAGGTAAAGAATTTTAAGAACGAAAAGGGGATGATGAAGAATAAATTGAGATATTTATGTAGTCCTCTGCAAGCGACAACATTTTAAATGTTGCTGCGTGTTAATTTTTTGTTCATATTCGTATGGTACACTGGGTTCTATACAATATTGAAAATTAAGACTTCTGAAAATAAATCTGGATTCTATATAACGTTACTTCACTACTAAAAATCCCGTGAAAAAAATAATGTGATATTAACTTCGTATCATGTAAACGTCTAAACAACCATAAACAGTCGTCACAAATTCCATCACTTGCAAATTCAAATTAAATACAAGGAAAATAACCAAGCTTCGCCGCTTTAAGTGAAGAAAAAATTGAATCGTTTGCACCGAATCTGGGAAGAACGAATCCCGGCAGGCGCAACGCTATTAGACGTGTGGGAAGCGAGAACTTTCGAAGCGCGCCGCTTGAGCGCGTGCCAGTCGCCGCCCCGCGCACCGAGGCCTCGCTAATCGCTTTTCCGATGCGGGAGGGGCGGCGCGCCTCCGACCGCCCCTCCCCTCCCCTCCCCACCCCTCCCCGCCCCTCCACATCTGTAGCGCCAGAAGAACATCGCGGGCGAAAGTGCTTGAATGAAGCAACACGCTCCAATTAAAACGAATCCCCAACTGACAAGCGCATTATGTTCGTATAATTAATCTCATCGATCAAATTGTCTTTCATCATTATAATTGCCATATGAATAGCTCTGTTAATATGTTTTGATTTTGTTTGTTTGCACGTTTCAAATACAGAATATGAAACAAATGAAATATATTTTTTTTTATGTAGGAAGATCATATGGTATCTTTTCTTATAAAGTAATATAAAATAGATAACTTAAATCTTAAATATTCTGTTTCTTTATACGAAGACTTGTCAAAAACATTATTGTGAGATGAATTGGGGGTCTAATTAGTCTCCTAGGGTGATCGGCATTTCTAATCAATAGTAATAGCGTCATATCAAAGCAATTTCTATTTCAATAGAAAATCGGAACATTTTAAGGAGACCGCATGTAAAAATGTAATCTCTATGACTTTCTAGTGACTATGTTTTAATTTTTTACCGCAGTATAACCCCCTAAAAATTGACTTATAATATGCTGAAGTACTATCAAATAAGGTTTTAATAATATAATTTAATGATAAATAAAAAGAGAGGATGTCTGGTATCAATACTTTTTATTCAGCTTATGATCGTTTCGATAGCAGAACTTTGTTTTCGGCCCGGAAGCTGCAAGCTCTGAGGATGATCGCTATGAGATCGAAATGATCATAAGCTGAATAAAAAGTATTGATACCAGACAACATCTTTATTTATCATAATAAAAAGGTATGTACCTCACCAGCGATCTAATTAATACAATTTAAATTCGCAAAATTCACAATCCAATAAATGACAGTATATGAATGTAACTGGTATTTGGGAGAGAGCAGTCGTGACTCGGAATATGTTACCAAACGCCCTCAAGTTATTACCCAGTTGTCATTGCTTAGTTAAGAAGCAGTGTAGAGAAGGAAACTTCAATAATCTTTTAAAGCTATAAAATATTAACATATTTTACTATCTTATTTGAATTAATAGTTATTAAATTGAAGTATATGATGTTCAGTTTTTGTTAGTTTCGGAATTGGGGTCGCGCATTCTGTTAAGCCTTCCTCTGACCTATGAAACACGTTTATGTTTGTTTTTTTATTTTTTTTTTTAGGAAAATTATTTCGAAATTCAATCCCATTACTGACGCAATCCTTGACAAAAATAGAAAATATATGCAATGGTTTTAACAATCTGTAACTGGTGATTAATTATTGTTATAATAAATATCCAACTTTTGTTATACGTAAGGTATATTTATGAAAAACCCAACAGAAGCATCATAAATACATTGAAAAATCCTAATTTCTGTGTAAATAAAACCATATAAATAAAAAAATCGTATTGAGGAATATCTCTCACAACACATTAATGCATCATTTAGCAGTACCACCTTCATATACAGTCCTAATCAAAATAAAATAGCATAACAATTGAAAGAATTTTGCAAACACAATGAAAATACTGGGACATAATAACAGTAACGTATGACTCGAAGTGGGCTAATAGCATGCGCATCAAACCTAACGGAGCGATCAGATTAAAAGATCAACTACCCAGCTTTCCGCCCACTGACTGTCCGCGGATAGAGAAACACGCGTTATAATGAGCCAAGTTACTGCCGTTCGCCCACACGAAAGAGGTGAAACGAACCCAGAAGCCAAGGGATCTCCAAACTCCGAACACGGGAGCAGAGCTTCTGGGCTGTACTCAGTTCTGGCGTTCAGAGAAAATGTTCTAAATAACTTATTAATAGAGTTAACTATGTAGCATTTTCAAATGTTACGTTTTATTGCTCCAATTTAGCATGGATGTGGCAATATCAGTGAGAATGTGAATTTTTTAAAGTGCCGTGACGTTCTTGATGAGTTTGAATACCTACGTTTTTCTATCGTGTAATTCAATATCATTATGAAATTAAGTTAATTTTGAAGTCGAGACTTTCATTTTTCTGTTACTTCATTCTTTTTTTCTTGTTACTTCATTCGGCTGTATAAGTTTACTTTGGTTTTGCTGACAAATATATTTCATTTATTCCATCTTCATCTAATGTACGTAACTACATTAGCTGAGAGTCGCAACATATTAACGTGTTTGTTGTTCGTTTTGCATCTCATCTTTCATTGGAATTAAAAATGGCTTTACATCTTTAATAGATATCATTTGTGTCATAGTTGAATATTATTTCTTTTAATATTTTTTCATCCATTCTTTTTAGGTTGCAGAGGAATCTTACTCTTCTCTTCGTTGTTTTTAAGGATTCTTCCTAATACTTCATAAACTTCTGGTTTTTTCCTAATACTTCTAAAATTCTGGAGTCAATTTTTCCTCACTTTAGTATTATTTACTATTACTTTTCTATTGATTAATTTATTCATAATTTTGGGTTCCTGAGCGCGTCAACTACTATGATCATTAGACTCGTCGGTTTAGTACATTCATAGCCCTGCAGGTAGCGTTGTTCCTCCCCTTCTGGGACGTCAGGTCCGGCGCCGACATCGCATTGCGAAGGGCTTTCATCACACCGGATATCTCACCCAGCCGGGGACTGCCCCACTCGCGGCAAGTTCCAGTCTCCCGATAATATAGTGCATTTTATTGAACGCGCGCGCGCGCGCGCGTGTGTGTGTGTGTGTGTGTGTGTGTGTGTGTGTGTAA
Source organism: Gryllus longicercus (assembly GCA_038098605.1). Lineage (NCBI taxonomy): Eukaryota > Metazoa > Arthropoda > Insecta > Orthoptera > Gryllidae > Gryllus > Gryllus longicercus. The sequence goes on along the minus strand of JAZDUA010000971.1, from coordinate 134,337 downwards.
GACGATTGGTGGGAACAAGGATGAGGAAGAGAAGATCTCTCGTGGTTCATGGCCAGTTTGTAAGGGTGTTGCCCCGCCATTGGCGTGGTATTCATCGAGGATACGATTGAATACTTCTAATCAGAGCAACCTACCGCTAGAATTCTCCTCCAGACAACATTAATATATACGACGTAGAGAGTGTCGAAAATTTACCACCATTTGGGCTGGAACCCTTGCAGCATCTACAGGCCATCGACGTTAATATATGTATATTACAACAATACGTCCGCTGACACTTGATCACCGGACCCTTGATCCGTGTTGAGTGGATCGCTGTCATCCAATTACGAGCTTGAACGTCACCATAGTAAAGTCACTATAGTGACGTTCAGGTTTCTGATTGCATGACTACGCCACAGCTGACCGAATTTCAACGGACGTAATGTTTTAACGAAGGTACACAGACGCACGGGCAACGCAGCCACTTAGCTTGTTTGTGGAACGTTTCTCGAGTGCTCGGGGACGGAGTTTGAATTGAATTGAATTGAATTGAATTAATGCCTTATTTTACGTGGCGAGACTCAGGACATTAGGCCTACTCTTCCGTCTGACCACGCAAATTTCGCTACGCTCCTTTCACCAACTAGCAGAGAAAGGAGGTATTTCTTGGGAGAGAAATAGGCGATTGAATGGTGAAGGATTGAGGCGGATTGAGGCGGATTGAGGTGAATTTAGCTCAGAGGCGTCATTTAGGCTTGAGGATCTTTTACATGCAAGTAAATCTACTAACATGGGACAGCCGGCTTTACTTCCCCTCCGAAGGAAGGCGTACGAAGGATTTTTTCGCCCTTAAAAATCCACGGCTTCGATCGGGTTTGAACCCGCCAACTTGGGTACAACAGTCCGAAACGCTAACCGTTACACCATCGCCGCCGCGGAGTTTGGGGTCCCCTGTGCGAGCGCGGGCCTGAGTTTCGGCGCCCCGCCCTCCACGAGAGCCCACGCAGCGGTCAGCGCACGTGATCAATGCGTCTGCGTCCGTCACACGTGCTTCGTGAAGGTGAAGGGATGCCACGTGTTAAAGCACGGATATGACCCACATACGAAGCATATTGCTAGGGCAACTATGATCTGTATGTTCAGCTGACTTGCTTGATGATTTTAATGTTCCGATGAGGCATTCGAACATCAAACTCGATGAATGGTCTAGTTTTTAGCAGTTCCACAAAACGTTCGTTTAGTTACACATTTCAAAAATCATATTGTTTCAAAATTGTATTACCTTAGTGTTTGTGGTCTGCTAATCGGTTTGATTGGTTCAGTTATCACTGAAAACTATTATATTATAACAAAAAAAGTGGGTATGTGGTTTAGAACTGATTTCGAAGTGAAATCGTGAACATCTTTTTGCATGTAGTAATCACACACGTCTGACTACTAGTTGGCTGTCATTGGGCTCATGAATAAACGATCTAGTTCAGGGTTGTCCAACTGGCGGCCTGCGGGCCGCATGAGGCAAGCGGTACTATTTATTGTAGCCCGCGAAAGGTTATTAGCCGAAAATTAAAGTTCTGTGCAATCATGTCGGGCGTGAATATTGTGCCCCTAGAACACGCGCCCTGTCGGAGTCCAAAACTCTTTTAAGGTCAAAATAGGTGAATAGATTATATTTAAGGATATTTTTTTAGTAAATTCAGAAATTAAAAATCATGCCAATTTGATTCACTGCGTTATACAAGGTACAGCCTTATATCACGCACCCCCCCCCCCCCCATTTCAGAGCATCCGGGCAACTGTCGGTATCAGCAGTACGGGTTTGCCCGTAGGACGTAAATAAGGCCCGCGACCACATAAAAGGTTTTAGTTGTGGCCCTTGAGGTCTTGCAAGTTGGACTCCATTGATCTAGTTGATGTTTGCGTGGCTACAAATGATTGAATTGAATTGAATTGAATTTGCCTTATTTTACGTGGCGAGACTCGGGCCATTAGGCCCGCTCTTCCGTCTGACCACGCAAATTTCGCTACGCTCCTTTCACCAAGTAGCGGAGAAAGGAGGTATTTCTTGGGTGAGAAACAGGCGATTTAGCTCAGAGGCTACGTCATTTAGGCTTGAGGATCTTTTACATGCAAGTAAATCTACGAACATGGGACAGCCGGCTTTACTTCCCCTCCGAAGGAAGGCGTACGAAGGATTTTGTCGCCCTAAAAATCCACGGCTTCGACCGGGTTTGAACCCGGGTTTGAACAAATGATAAAATGCAATCGCCAAATGAAAGCAATCCGCCACGTCTTATTCTAAACGTTTAAAATTAAGAGAGACTGATTTTACTACTGATCACCACTTTTTTCTACATCGTTTTCATCTTCCATGCTAACGTTTAGAAAAGTAGAGGTATTTATTATATCGCAGTTTTAATAAAATAAATAAACATCCTATTTCTTACAGCTTTATTGACGAATCCCAAAGAATATTGCAAAGAATAGCTGTATACATTTTTAGGATAATGAGAACCTGTGATATAGATGGGGCAGGCTACTCAAAATTTGAAGGCGGCTTCAATGCCCCTCCCGCGCGATATGACTGACGGTCGCAGGCTGAAAATAGCGTAGGAGTAATCTCCCTTGACTTGAGGCATTTTTCCGTAAGACTCCGTATTTCTCCAAATATTTTATTCTCTGAATTTAAATGGACTAACCTTACATTTAATTCATTTACACTTCGTAAAAACTTCATTAATACTATAATTTACTTCATCTGAAATACGTTCTGCTTTGCTTTTTCACAAATAACTCCATTTATAGAAGACAAAAGTAAAATTCGTGGAAATCCTTTGCTGCTTTGATTCTATTACAATACAGTTGAATTATATTATGTTTCGACAAATAATGGTCTCTTTCATTACTCATCACGCAAATGCACCTAAAGCCACAGAAGAGGAATTTGCGATCGTGTGACGAAAATACATTGCTAAGCTAATGTGCAGTGACAAGATTAATTTCCCTAAAATGTTCCTTGAATTCTGTACTGAGGTAGATTCGTTTTCCGGGCATCCATTAAATCTGAAATTCTCTTAACCCACTTCCACCGAAAACAACTTTGTATCAGGTCCGCCTTTTAGGTAAGAAGGCGGTGATTCAAGTCGTAAAACAGGATTTGGGGAGAAGCTATGGGCGGTATTAGAATCTTGTTCAGGAAGCAACGTCGGCAGCGGCTGCTGCAGTCGCCCAAGTGATTTTAAATATTCCTAGGAACCCCTTTGTGGGTCAGGCCGTTGCCACAATTTAAATCACTCGATCACATGTTCCTTTAGTTTAGGAAAATCTCGATACAAAATAAATATGTAAAGTTGTTGGAAGTTTGAAGCGAAGTACTTTGAAAATTTAAATTAGGGAAGGTGGGGAAATTAGGGAAGAAATGCAAATAAGGGAAGGGAAATGTTATGCCAAAAAGAAGTTTCATATTTAGATATGTTGAAATGACAGAACGAAACGAGTCAGTTGTATGACAGAGAGTTTATGTTCATTGAATATTGAAATAAATGAATAAGCATAATGTGATGGGTCAAAAATGCACCGAATGATTTATATTTGTATAATTTAGGTTTTGGATGGCAATACTTTTGTGCATTTGACAAAGTATCAGAAGCAGACGTTTAAGTATGATCTAAGGCGACTTGAAATGATACCTACGTGATGACAATAAAGTGAATGACAACGTCAAGGCAATAAAAAAATTATGAATAAAATATAAAATCAATACCCAGAAAGAGTCAGAACGCTTTGGAAGAAAGGAACAATATTAGACGCCGGACGGAATCCGAACCCCAAGTTTAAGGGCAGGGCCTTGTATGAACATCAATTACTCGTGAATCCTTCAAGAAAGTTTTCAGATGAAACTATGTTGTTGTGGTAAACGGCCTAATATGAACACACTGAAATGTGCTACTTCTAAGGAATAAGGAAATGTGTTACGTAAGGAATAGCGAAACTTTTATAGAGTTTGTTTGTGGCTGTGACGTGAAAAACTGTATATAAGCGGACTGTATACAAGAGTTATAAAAACTGTATATAAGAGTTGAGTATCTCAAACTCGTCAATCTCTACATTATGGTGAAAGCGCATTAAAAATTTAATGGATTTGGTGTTTTGGTTATGTCGTCAGGAGGGTAGGATTTTTCATTTAATCAGTAGCATGTTTATAATTTTTAATGAATTACTGTTAATAAATGTGTTACTGAAATTGGGACCATGTTTCTTGTAGTAATAATACAGTGATATTTAATAGAAACAACCCTGTAGATATGTATCATCGGAAATAATTTCCCTGACCACTATATTAATATCGATATTCACCTGAATTTAAAAAAAATATGAAAAAATAGTTCAATAGTACGTATTTATTGTTGATGGTATAGAGTGTTGTTACCTGTGTTGCTGCCATCTTCAGCGCTCCCAAATGTATAAATGGAAAACATAATCATTTGATTTAAGTATGTGTCATCTAATATAATTAATTGCTACAGTATTTTGAGTACAATGTCTAATAGAAAAATGAAGTACTTAATGTGAATAAAATAAAATTTGCTGCGCCAATAATTAGGTACAACAATTAAATTAATTTTGAGACAGTGTTTTATCGTAGATATAAAAATGTCGGATAATGCATTGAGAAATGTGTGCAAAATCACCTGGAAGAGTGTTAAATTCCAACTCTGCTTTTGTTCACGAATCCAGACGTTTTGAATGCCGGTCTCATCAAGTCTCGGTAGAGAAACAGCCTGTCAGTCACTACCCATGCATGAAAAAAAAGTGTTAGAAAAAAATGTTATGCCGACTTCGTCTCAGCTAACCCACTTAAGTACAGTGCGTTGCTCAAGAAGAAACCCTTTTACCAGACCGACTTCAGTTTTTGCTACACTCGCTGTAAAATAAACAGTCTTATGTAACAGTAATGTAATGTCCTTAAAATGGATGTTACATATAAACTGCAGTTGGAGATTACAATGTAATCTTCCACTCTGATGTAAATATATTTCCGCATCTTCGAAACCATATAATCATTTACTTTAAGAAACGATTTACATTGGAATATTCCACTCTGTTGTAAATATATTTCCGCATCTTCAATATCATACAATCATTTACCTTAAGAACCGATTTACATTGGAATCTTCCACTCTGATGTAAATATATTTCCGCATCTTCAAGATCATATAATAATTTTCTTTAAGAACCGATTTACATTGGAGTCTTCCACTCTGATGTAAATACATTTCCGCATCTTCAAGATCATATAATAATTTTCTTTAAGAACCGATTTACATTGGAATCTTCCACTCTGATGTAAATATATTTCCGCATCTTCAAGATCATATAATAATTTTCTTTAAGAACCGATTTACATTGGAATCTTCCACTCTGATGTAAATACATTTCCGCATCTTCAAGATCATATAATAATTTTCCTTAAGAACTGATTTACATTGGAGTCTTCGACTCTGATGTAAATATATTTCCGCATCTTCAATATCATACAATCATTTACTTTAAGAACCGATTTACATTGGAATCTTCCACTCTGATGTAAATATATTTCCGCATCTTCGAAACCATATAATCATTTACTTTAAGAAACGATTTACATTGGAATATTCCACTCTGTTGTAAATATATTTCCGCATCTTCAATATCATACAATCATTTACCTTAAGAACCGATTTACATTGGAATATTCCACTCTGATGTAAATACATTTCCGCATCTTCAAGATCATATAATAATTTTCTTTAAGAACCGATTTACATTGGAATCTTCCACTCTGATGTAAATATATTTCCGCATCTTCGAAACCATATAATCATTTACTTTAAGAAACGATTTACATTGGAATATTCCACTCTGTTGTAAATATATTTCCGCATCTTCAATATCATACAATCATTTACCTTAAGAACCGATTTACATTGGAATCTTCCACTCTGATGTAAATATATTTCCGCATCTTCAAGATCATATAATAATTTTCCTTAAGAACTGATTTACATGCCTCCGTTATCGAACGATTCCAGAGCTTTAGCGAAGCGCGCATGCGCAATGTCGCTTTTACGGTTCCAGAATCCACTCTACGTATGCATGGGTTCGCTGAAGCTCTGGAATCGTACGTCAAAAGGAAGCGTATAAGTAGGTCTTAAAAAACACTTTTAATTCCATTATCGCATCCAATTTTTAAACGCTTCTTGAAGAAACATTAATGCCTTTGAGATTAAAACCATTTGAAGTTATATTTCCTTGGGAGTAAGGTATAGCACGCATGTTCTCTCAGGTTTTCTGGATTCATGGCGACAAGTACCGACACTCTTTCATTCGATCTAGAAAGTAATAGTTTGAGTGCTCATTCAAGATTTCATGGCTTCAATCTTTTAACGGTCAGAAAAAGCTCTTTAGTATTGACGACTATAATAGAGGTGTCAATCTCCAGAATATGAAGAGTTTGGAGAGAGTACCACGTATTATTTTTGTTGATGAAATTTTAATTGACTTATTACCATTAGATTGCCACTAGTAGTGACTGAGAAATGAGAAATGTTCTTATGTAAGGAATGGTTAAAGTGAACAGACTCATCATTTAAACAAAAAAACAACTGTTTTCAAAAACACTCGACCGATTTACTGCAAAATCGGAAGCTTTGTTGCACTTCGTCAACTACAACTAGGGGAGTAAAACATCACATTCTTTCTTGTCTGTATTTTCACGCAAAATTACACAAAAAATTATCTAAGGATTTTTTTAAAATTTAGCCACTGGATTTATGTACTTTTTCGTATTACGTATTACGTGCCACACCGGTCGTCCTGTTACCATCGCCCGCTGTTGGATGAAACGAAAAGACGACGTCATGCAAACAAGACATGCCAAATCTAAACACACGTCACGCATCACGAGATGTGTCATTCGGTTGATTGATTATTTCGTGTTTTCAGGCGCATCACTGCTAATGTCATTAGTCACGAAAGCGTAGGCCATGTTTTATCGCGAGAAGTAGCAGTGATATTCCCCTGCTGATTGGCGCGATTTGGCGCTGGCCTACACGTCGGCTATACGGGATTCCCCCTACTAGATACCTCCACCAGCGTGACACCGCCTAGCCAAGACATGCTCTCAGCTCACGACTTTCCTCCCGAAATGTGTGATAGTGTGATCCATGTATGTGTAAGTGTGTACTCTATGAAGCGGTCCACTTGCCTTCATCATCCTTGGGATAACAGATGCCGGGAGACCAATCGGGAAATCAGAATTTCTCCCGTCCGAAGCGCTGCCCCGCCGTAGGAGACACTAGAAGGGGAAACCCTGCGAGCCAATTAGTAACTTGGCGCCGAATCTTTCGATAAATTCCGTCTCTCCATTGAAAAACACTTACACTTACATGTGGACTACACTAACACACATGTCAAGCGACCAGTTGTCCGTTTAGAGTTCATCTCGACTGAGGCATTGCCTGGACGAGGGAGATATCTGGAGAAGGGAAGGCCCCAGCCGACTTGAGGTCGGCGCGAGATCTGGGGAGGAAGGGGAGGGTAAATCCGCCACTTCCCGAGATATTACATATTAAACACGTACTGCACTAATGACCATAGTTGTTGCCGCTCCTAGAAAAACGAATCGATCAACCAAACGATCTGCTCTCAGTTACTCACGTATATAATTTCAAACACTCCAAACAGGAGTTGATTGACGATTTAGAAAATAAATTCGCTAAATTGAAAATACAGAATGAACACCTACGAAAATATGGCCAAAGCGACATTAGACAATCCGATCACGGGCAAAATTCTAAGAAACACGTTTTACCAGGACATTGATACGATTATCCTTGCCTAATTTTTGAGATCCTGAACCACGAGGAGGAAAATGTAACAAGGAAAACGGTGGCCCCTGCCACCGCTGCTGTTCTGGCGGATCCGCTGCGGTCCCGGAAGATGCAACTTAGGATTAGCGTTTGATCCTCCATTCCACCGCGCAGATCCCAGAGCCGCGAGAACTAACATACACATCAGAAGCATGAGAAATAAACGAACATCTGGAAAGAGATACGAATGAATAAATATTACATTTAGAAATGTTTGTGTGTGCCTCATTTCTTTTCATTATATTTAGTTTTAAATGAAATAGTGTTCAAATATTTATTTTGATGAAATAATAAGTTTAAAATGTGGGTATTTCTGAATGAATACCATTTCTAAAAACTCGACTTTCATAAGAACACCATTATTTTTAACATGTTATTGCTCTTAATTACAATATCAATTTTAAAAGGAATTTCTGAAATTATCGATTTAAATATTATTTACGTTGAATTTACACCATTGCACCTTTGCCTTATTTTACGTATATGAGCATAAATGTCGAATATGATTAAGACTTTCCCCATCTCGAAATTAAGGAATCACAATGGAAATTAATTTATTGTACACTTAGCACATCCAGCACATTATTACCGTATTGTTTTTCAGAAATAATTCTCATTTTCAACTCAACAGACTTCACATTTCATTTCTTTATTGACGTCTGATGAAAAATGTATTCTCCCTTACATCTATGCATTCCGAAACACTATAATTATTTTTGTCGATAAGGTGAGACGCGTAAAGCAGTAACTTAAATGTTCACTACTTTTATAATAACGTACACAGATGGAATAAACAGCTGCTGTAGGAATAGGTTGAATTGTGTGGGTTCCTAGTGTTCTGTGGTTGGAAATGGAGCATTGTAAGAAATCATGTTTTCCATTGTGTTCGACGTGTAATAAAATGGCAAGCCACTACTCGATCCGTGGAACAATCAGTCCATCACAGACATCAATACGTCATTCCTTAATAAGAAATGAATAATGGCACTTCCAAAACTCAAAGTTATTTACTACCGCAGTAATAATAATTTAAGTCCTAAGTCCTTGGTAACATCAATTCCCGAGGAGTAGCAACCAACCTAAAAGTTGAGAAATGTGAGTTATCACAAGCACAAAACGGTCGGTCGCAAACTGAGTAGAATACTTCTGATAATGTTACTGGAAAACTCAATAAACCATTTACATGTCAAACATTCAACTGAAAAAGCTGTGATTTAATTTAACAACACTACACAGGGGGAAAAAACTCAACCTTCCCCGAGCGATAATTGGAATCGGATTCTTCCGGCGCAGCTGGTTAATCAGAAGCAAAATACTCGTAAACAGGCGAAGCACCAATCAGAGCTTTTATAGCTCCCCTCCTAGGCATGGACTTAATTGGCTCCCCTGCGTGTTTGCCAATACCCTCCCCCGCCCTCCAGCCTCACTCTCGCGCGAACACTCCCTAGCTCCGAGGTGTACCTTGCACGAACTCGCAAGGCCACGCTTCCCGATACCCAAGGATTCCGAAAAGCACATCCAGGCCCAACCGGACATGAGGAACGACTGATTGGCGCTTAGATAATGAAACTTTGTTAATTTTTTCGTGATATATGATGTATACGTGTTGCTACTTTCCGTAGGTTAATATTCACTGCAGAACTTCCGTGGATTGAGAGGATCTTACGAGGGAAATATGAAAACAGCTGAACGATGCTGCGTTTTATTTTAAGAAGAGAGTTATGACAATGACCAAAGAAGTTCGCGTTGTCACAGATTCTCAATTAGATTACAAACCGAGGTTTTCCCTTCAAGTGTCTGTACTGTTATACATTTTTTAAACAATATTTTGCCTAAATAAATAATCTAATTTAACAAATCCTGAAGAAGACGAAACAATTTGTTCCCAAAACGTTGTTTATGCGTTAATGTGAAGCAATAAAAATAAATGTTTTTTGACGTTTGAGTGAGTATCATTTATATTACACACCAAGGTTTTCCCTTCAAGTGTATGTCCTGTTATAAGATTTTTTAAAAATATTTTGCCTAAATAGATAATCTAATTTAACAAATCCTGAAGAAGACGAAACAATTTGTTCCCAAAACGTTGTTTATGCGTTAATGTGAAGCAATAAAAATAAATGTTTTTTGACGTTTGAATGAGTATCATTTATATTACATACCGAGGTTTTCACTTCAAGTGTCTGTCCTGTTATAAGATTTTTTAAAAAATATTTTGCCTAAATAAATAATCTAATTTAACAAATCCTGAAGAAGACGAAACAATTTGTTCCCAAAACGTTGTTTGTGCGTTAACGTGAAGCAATAAAAATAAATGTTTTTTTGACGTTTGAATGAGTATCATTTATATTACATACCGAGGTTTTCACTTCAAGTGTCTGTCCTGTTATAAGATTTTTTAAAAATATTTTGCCTAAATAGATAATCTAATTTAACAAATCCTGAAGAAGAAACAATTTGTTCTCAAAACGTTGTTTTAGCGTTAATGTGAAGCAATAAAAATAAATGTTTTTTGAACTTTGAATGCGTTTAGGCAGAATTGAACATAATTTTATGGTGCAATGTTGTAAGACCGAGTTTACTGTGTGAAAACATAAAGGGACGTGCAATAAAGAACTTCATAAAAGCCTGTCGTGTAATCGTAAAATAAGACAAAAAACGTTTTGGCGCTATTCGATCGTTTGAATCACGGCGTCGCTACCATGTGGGGAGAAGGAAGAATCACACACGGTCCGTGTCTCGTTTGTAAGGTTCTGTTTCGGCTTTCGCCTGACCTTCGCTGCCAGGAAATCACGTAAATGTTCGATCAGTGCTGATTCCCTCTTCAAACCTGAACCATAGTTTTTCCTAACCACTTATCTCGCATCAGAAATTATCCATAGTCGGTGGTCGTGCCTTCTAAGGTCTGCCGGCCTTGGAAACTTCAAAGGTGGATTCGAACGCTCCTGGTATGCTGACGTATACATTTGGCACATTTCGAAGGTGAACAACACCTGAAGGCGGCGCCACGCTTTCGGAATTTGGTGAGCGCCGAGTGACCGGTCGCCGAGTGTCGAGTGGAGGGGGTGTGTTTGGGTCGCTCTTTGTCGAGCGCGCCACGCGCGGTGCTCGCCCGACCCGTAGGCGTTTGCGGCACATCAAAGAAAGCGACCATTTGTCGAGATCTCGGCTAATCAGAATTGAGTAGGCAGTTTTTCGCTGCTCACCGAATGAGTGGAGTAGCCACGACACTAGGTGCTTAAATAATGAAAAGATAAAAATCAATCAGTTTGAATGTAGGAATTTTTTTTCCGTAAAACTTAAAAAAAATTACCTTCTAGTGGCATGTCTGTCATGAGCTATTATTCTACAACTTATGTTTGGTTCTTGATTTCCTCGAATTATGAAATGATGAATGGATACATGTAACTCGCTTTTATCTGCCACACGAATATTAAGGTGAAAACATTCACAGCAAGACTTTTAGCTGCAGTACTTATACTGTTGCATTTGGCACCCGCAATCATCTGCGCTGTTTAATTCTGAGGCGATCTAGTATTGGACAAATTATGAGCAGACTTACAGCAATATGTTTAAAAGATATTAACTTCTGTAATTAACATCCATTATTTACAAACTCATCTGCTATGTTTTTAATGCAAATAACCTGAACTCTATTCACGTATGAGTGAGCATTACATCATCAAGCACAGAAACTCTAGCAGATTTTAATAAATTAGCTGACATTGTGTTCGAGGAACGTAAGAAGCATTCCAGTTGTAATAATTTTAGTTTTAAGCTGTTTGACAACTTAAATTTTAAGATTATTTTTCATGAAGTTGTACTGCAAGATATTGTTCCAAAATACGTATTTTGAAGAACATTGTAAGGCGTCAGTCCTAAAGATGATACTCAAATTAATTAGGTTGGTTCTTAAACTGTGCGTCGCTGGCTCTAGGATTCTACAACGTTATGTCTCAAGGTACAGACTGGTACCGACGCGTTCGTGCCCACAAAAACAACAGACCTTGGCACAATACGACACGCTAGCAGCGAGCGAACTATTTTGCGAACAAGAAAACCCTCTAGCTGCAGCAGCAACCCGAGTGGCAGCGCTAGCAACTGCGACCGGCGCCAATCGCCCCCTAACCACACGCCAGCTTCGAGTCGACCGCCCGATTAGAAGCACGCACGTGCCCACGACACGCTACGGCATGGCACCCACCCGTTTTTTTTTGGGGGGGGGGGCGAGGTGTCGCTTTCCAGCTTCTTGGCCATATAGCGACCACTTTTAACTTTGGGGTAACGATGGAAAACCCATACTAACAAATACATAAACATCCATGAGCGAAGATGTAAAGATGAAAATATCGAAATTGTAATATAAATATGAGAGGTGATACTTTTTTATTGAATTAAATTCTTGGAATGCGAAATAGGTAGCTTCAAAATGCGAATCAATGTATAAATAATTTAGCGTATTTTTAAAATAAAAGATAATGTTCGTATAGTTTTGGGCAATGGTTCAGATGCTCAAAATAGGCTTCATAGTCAGTATTTTATTACTCTATTACTATTTATTATTAATAATTATATATATATATATATATATATATATATATATATATATATATATATATATTCATATGCACCCTGTGCCTACTACATACGCAGTTACATTTTGTTTTCATTTTCTGCCATTATTATTGCGGATTCAACATTATTGAATTAACCAATTAGTTCCTCAAACGATGTGTAAGAAAGAAAACAGTTCAGTGTGACAATGTGTAGTCTAATTTTTAGTTCATTTATAACAAAAACAATTAATGTTTTATGTATTAATCTAAAAATACTATTCCTGAGCTATTTTTTTCACATATAAGCCAACTCGGACCAGGTGAGCACCCTGCTTCAGCAGGTGCAAGTACCATTATCTTGGAGGGAGGGGTTCGGCATTTTAGCTGATTTCCGATTTTTATCCCCCAAGATTATTAGCACTGGGGGTATGGGCGATGAGACGATTTCTTATACTAAGGTAATCATCTATTAGCTACACAAATATCTTACAGTAGATCCAAGCAACATTTTTTCATATCATAATCAAGTAGTTTTCAGAATTGACCTTTAGATGGGGTATTAAAAATGGATTGAAGTTCTCTTGTATAATATTTTTATCACGTTTCCTTTGCTGAGTCAATAAAATCTAACAAAAATATTCCCATATTGCAATTAGTTTGCGAACTTACTTTGCTCATGCACAGTTAGACAAAATCACGAGACAAAAATATGGTACATCATATATAAAATATAACAGTAAATGCTGCTTTATGGTAAAAAAGGCTTCAAGCAGTTTCAAATTTCTCAATTGCGGCTTCCGTATATAAATTAGATTTAGTTTTTTTTAAAATAATTTTGGTTCAGTTTCAGTTTGCTTTTCCATTCCCACGCTGTTTCAAACGGTTTTCCAATATTTATTAAATGATTTTAGAATTTATAACATACTAGAGAAATTATATACCTAACTTTTTGACGATTCCTTTTTCATTCAAGGCAAAATTCTCGCTAATTTAATATTAAGAAATAATAAAGGAATGTACGCACTCTGAAATCTTTTAAAAACCACTGCGTTTTCATTCTAAAACAGCACCAGCACCAGTTTTAACTTCTATTGTTTGATGCCTTGGTATAAACAATAAAAAATTAACAATATATACATGTGAGAACGACGGTTGGTCGTCTTAGGACCACGCAACGTGCAACCCACCGGGGCTCAGCCGTATTTATGGAGGGTGACTTTTATGGGGGAACAGCATTTTCATGCTGAATCCGTTTTTACTCCCAGAGTTGTTAGCCCTGGGCGATGAGGTGAAATGATGATTATGAAATGGACAATCACAAACATGCAGAGTCCCACAAACATGGGACTCGAATCCGCGATCCTTCTGTCCGAGACCGTCAGGGCACTACTGTCTTAGTGTCCTCGGCTGCCGGGATTGATATAATTTATTCATTTATTATAATGTAATATATTTAATATTTAGATAATCGGGACAACTATAGGTGAAATACATGTAGCGAAACTGCGTGGCAGACTACCCCAAGACTTCCTGCTACTCATCCGTTATCTAATCAAGAAGTGTTGTCTTAATGACCAAGGAGCTGCGAAGCGCTAAATGAACTCACGTCTCAAGATTTCTGGTACTTTCTTTCTTCAAAGCAATCTTCAAGAAATTCCCCCAGGGCGCCGGCACAAACGCTGGGCACGTCGCGTGATAATTTCATCGATATTTAGAGCGATCTGTCATGGGATCAGGGTCGTCATTTTAGTTCAAGAAAATTTAAATGTTTAAAGTAATTCAGACCCAACGATTTGCTTGTACTGATTAATGAACTTCAAAACATTCGGATTATTTACCCAAAGATATGTAATAGAGTAGGAATCAAAAAATTACAATAATTTCTATAATTGAGGCTGTCATTTTCTGGTAAAGTTCGTATGTAATTACATGCATGAAACGCAATGCAATACATTTGAACGAATTACGTACTTGTATCAATAGCCTGTTTCAAAATGACTTTGTAAAACAAAATTTCCAACTATTAGTCTCTGTCTAATATACCCCTCACACCGTCGTTTTCAATGCACGAATAAAGAAAAAGTAAAGTTTTTTCACCATTATTTACGATTTTCTCGACCCTTGTAGGTGATCCATTTAAAGTGTTTTCTCATTATGCGAACTTCCTTTATACTTTTATGCATTCCAATTGCTTGTTCTGTTATGAATTCTAAATCGTGTTTTTCACGCTTGAAGATTGTATTTGTTCACATAAAATACTGTGTGTAGTGAAACTAACTGTTAGGATAATTTACTTGATAGACAATCGGTGCTTACGCTTAAATGACATAACATTTATCAAGTGTCATACTCGACACTGCATTGTGAAATTTCTTCCAGGACATAACGTTGTGAAAGGAGAGTTAGGCATTAAAAGAAAGACAAAATAATGCTATGAATGTGGAAACAACAGAAATAATATTATCGTGCATTTCCTTCTAACCCCATTTTCTTGAATTACGTATTACTTTACAGCCACATTGCAGTAACTGTACCGTTCGTTGATTGTGGCAGCAAATCGAAGTACATTTAAAGGAATATAGCTCAATGGCATTTTAGATAACTTTGAAAGTTTCGTATGTTCCACGAAAAAAGCTGTTATTTGAAATATTTAAAACCAAATTCCATGTACAGTTACACAGCTCACTCATTCGACCTTGCAAGCGCGGACTTGAAACACGGCACCTTTCTTCCTCTGCTCCTCCCGCCCGCCGTTTCCAAGGCCCGTCCGGTCTCTAACGGCGTCGGCCGCGTGCAACAGCGCCTCCCGCAGCCAACGCACGTGCGTGACATTTGCGCCAGGCGCTTCCCGGCGCGCGCCAAAAATACGCTCGAGTTTCGGAGATTCCGCTGCGGCTGTGGCGGCAGAGTTTTGAAGATGGTGATGGTAATGGAAAATGTGGTGGGGGTGACGTTAAAGGTGGTGGTAATGATGATAATGGTGGTGATGGGGATGGCGGTGGTGGTGGTGATGATGGTGATGACGATGATATGGTAGGATGGTGATAATGTTGGTATGGTAATAATAGTGATGACAATGCTGATGATTACAATAATGGTGAGAAAATGAACTTTGAAATGATGATGGTGGTGGGGGTGTGACGGTGGTGGTGGTGATGGTGGTGGTGGTGGTGATGGCGACGATGATATGGGGGGATGGTGGTAATGATGGTGTGGTAGTGATAGTGATGACGATGGTGATGATCACAATAATGGCGAGAAAATGAACTCTTGTAATGATGGTGAACTTGAGAGTGGTCGTTTATGTTGGTGAAGGTGGTGCCAAGGCGAATGCGCCAATGTCATTTGTAGACGAAGTACGAATGAATGTGCACAGTTCGGAGTGCGTTTTATTTTGTCAATATGACTGAAGTATCATTGGCAATGGAGGTGTTGCGTCTGTAAAGAAGTTGGTTTGCGAATGGGAAGAATACGGAGTGTCTTGGAGGGAGAGGCGATTCTTCTTGAGTTGAAGAGACGGAAGCACAGAAGGGATGGGGTCGGGTCAGCGAAGATGACGGTTAGACCACACCAGAGACGGCTAACAGCCGGTTTCCCCGAATACTTTTTAAATATGACTTAGTAAAGTCGTATTTAATTTTAACATGCGTTTTAACACGAGCTTTGTTGCTTGTCGTTCCACCACCTTCTTTGAAGCAATGCTTAATGAAGTGTAAATTAATGAATTCGAGGGTCCGTTGGCAATGCTGAACCATAACTAACCATATTTGTTTTGGATCTGCCTTGTTTTCTGGCGCAAAGAGAGTATTTTTAGTAATTTTTCGTAATTCAGAAAGGAAAGAGAATTGCGAAAATTTTCATCGTCGGAGAAATAAGTGCTCATCCAATGTATGAGAAACACATTTCTTTTATAGAAATGTCGAACCAGCAACGGAAACGTCTTCTAAGTCTTCCTTGAAATTTTGAAGACGAACATACAATTTTACGTAATAGTGGTGACACCGGCCGCCAGGTGCCAAAGTAGTGAGAAACCGGAATGGAGCATTAGAGGGGAGGTGGATTGACAACGGTTCAGGGGGCGGGGGACAAGGATTATTAGGATGTGATGTGACGCGGGTGGCGGGTGAAATGGCAGGTTCCGAGCGGCGGGTGGGTGGTAGTGATTCGACATTGACAAGAAAACATCGATGCTGTCAAACAGCGATGCCAAATATCGAAATATCGATGTTAATAATACCTCGATCAAAAACCATCGATTTTTTAAACATCGAAGTTTTAAAGTTTGTTTAGAACCCTCTAACATTAAATTCGTGCGCAACCAAATTTAATTTGACAATGGCCGTGCTTATTAATTTGAAATTCAAATTTATCTGAAAACAAATTGATACATCTCTCTATAAGCGAAATATAGAAAAGACGAAGGATATATCTGGCCATCAGGATCATCTGAAGCAAGAGATGGTAGTCTGCTCGATAAAGAACAAACCGCGTTCGTTTCGATTGAATACAAACTGGTAATGGTACCATCAGTTATTGTTTTTTTATTTTAACTTTTACAAAATTGTGGTTATGGGAATCTTTCATCTACAAAAAAAAACATTAAAAATATGAAAGCATCGAACCCAAAACATCGATCTTCAAAAAACATCAGTTTCATTACATCGATATTTAAATCATGAATATGCTTATAGAAACATCGATGTTCTGAAAGCACTGTCATCGATGTGGCGTCCCTAGTTGGCGGGTCGGGCGGGATATGGGGTGGTGGGTGGCGAGGGAAGTGGCGTCATGTGGGATGCAAACGGCAGCGCTAACGTGGCGCCAGATGCAAGTTAGTTTCCGCTCGGACCTTGGCCCGCCGCCTTCTGACTAGTTTAGCGCGGATATGTGAGTGGCGGGTGGTATGACTCTAAATAATCGCAGGAGTAAAATCCTCAACGTCCCACTGGAGCAATGATTGGGGAAATTGTTTCAGTGCTTGTATTGTGGTCTGTGTGTCATTCTCAATTTAGTCTGTCCAATCTCGTATGTAGGCAAGTTAAAAGTTTTTGTTTTTTTATTTCTTCACGTACAGTCTGTACCCGGAAGGAAACGTGAAGTCAAAAGCAACTGCTCAACTTTTATTTTCAACGGTCTTTAAATTTTTAAAAAATGTTGCAACACTTTTTATCATTTTCTTATTCTATGTATATCAAACTGCATATTTACACAATTTAACCTGTTGCATTCTTCTCTTATCACTAGGACCATTTTTCTTCCATTGACATTGTTCTCATTACTTCTAAAGAGAATGTGAGTAGATAGTTACGAAATATATTTGTATCCTCGATTCCTTCCTATAAGTTTTGAAATTAAAATATAATACGTGTCTGCTACATAATTTAACGCCTTGAATCATCAACAAATTGGACCAATTCACATCTTGTTGCTGTTCTCTTGAAGTAACATTTCATTCACAGTAATTGTCATTCACAGATTAATGTCTATTCTTGTTATGGGGGCTATGGTTTGCAGTGGCTAAGTGCCTCATCCTCGCATTGCATGCATTACCTTCAGAATGATAACGGAGGAACTTTTCAATTCTACTTTATCACCTTCTTCTGGAATGAGTTAGATAAATTTGGAAAATTATAATTTTCCATTACTTTTCAATAGAACTAATTTTTGGATACAATAAGTGTTTATCAACTACTGTCTCCTGTTCCTCAGATCTTGCTTCCTTGTACGGTATTTGTCCCTGGAAAAGGGTTGGGAAATTGTCACCTCTATTGCTTATTCATAGACAAAATAGCAGGTCTTTCTGAAACGTTCTTTCCGCCAGAGATTATTTCCAACACAAATATACTGTTTCCAAAAATTTCCGCAGAAATTCGTTTTCTCAATAGGTCATTCACGTAAAAATATTTCTTTCACATTGATTTTACATGGAATTCAATTTGTTTGTGAACGAGAGCAGCATGTCTAATATTAATTTTTTACCAACCAAGTGATTGCCGATGCGCTCATAGTTATTTTTCACTTTAATTTTTGAAGTTGTGAGAGGCGTGCGGCATGGTCATCAATCTGCATCCATGCGGCTCCCATAATTTATTCGCTTATCGGCCAGCGATCGATTCCCCTGATTAACATGATTAACCCTCATGACCTCCGAATGGCGTGCCCTGCACACCAGCGGGCGTGGCGTGGCGTGGTGAGGTGTGGCGTGGCGTGGCCGGGCGGGGCGGGGCATGCCGTGGCGTGGCATGGCGTGGCGGGGCGGGGCGGGGCGTGCGATGGCGGGGCGGGGCGGGGCGTGTGGCGTGGCGTGACGTGGCAGGGCGGGGTGTGGTGGAGCGGTGCGTGGAGTGGCGGGGCGTGGCGTGGCATGGCGGGGCGTGACGTGGCGGGATGGGGCGTGGTTTCGAGTGGCAGGGCGCGGTGTAGCAGGGAGCCACGCCTCCGCCAAGCGAGGGCGTGACCCTCGCAGCGCCGTGACCGCAGTCTCTGACGTCGCGATGACGTCACGGCGGCGGGAGGCTGACGCAGGTGCGAAAAGGTCGTGAAACGATTTCCAGAGCGAACACCTCAAACAGGGAGAGGAATGGAAGCGCACGTTAGAGTGCATTAACAGACGGCGTTTATCTGGAAATACGTTGGTGGAGGGGGAGGGGGGAGGGGGGAGGGGGGGAGACAAAAGTAGGGACGTCGGCAGGAGGCATCCGGAGGTGGCCCGGGACGATGTTGGCGAGAGAGGCGTTGAGGGGACGGTGGGGTGATGCGAGGTGGAGGGGGTGATGGAGGAACATGGGGATGACGCGGATAATAGCATCGTGGGAACGGAAGAAGGTGGGGGATGACAAGGGTGATTGGGATGGTTGCGGGTGATGTAGATCGACGGGGGACGGGAGCCGATGGAGGATGACATGTGTTATGGGGTGATGGGAGTGATGGGGATGATGGGTTTTATTGATTAGTGATTCCGGGCGCGTCAACTTCTAAGGTCAACAGCCCCGAAAGTGCATTGCGTGTTTTTCCTCGCGATGTGGCGGTGATCTTCCCCCGCTGGATTTTGATATCCGGCGCCGACCTACCGCCGTCGAAAGGGGTTCACCCGCAACCAGGTATTGAGGGTGATGGGGGTGACGGGGGTGGCGAGTGAGCCACAGAAGTGGACGCGACGCTTCATTATTAGTCGCTGTATGTCACGGGCGCAGCTGCCGCTGTCCCCATCGCCACCGCTCTCAGCCCGTCCGGGTGTGTCAGAGTTCCATTGCACTCAAACGGAAAAATGGAGGAGGGCGCTGCAGTGGGAGGAGGGAGAGGGAGCGAGGGAGCGATTGGAATGATTTATTACTTCCGCGTTCGCTTCAGAGGCGTACAATGCAGAATGACGGAAAAGGAAAGAGGTGCATTTGCAAGAATAGTCTGCCTTGACGAATGTCTTATTTCCTGAATTTGTCGTTTTCCCTTTTTCTTTCCTTCCTTACCTCTTCTTATCTTCTCTACTCTTTTATTGTGTTCCGTGATTTTCTTTTTACTTTCCTTTCTCCTCTTGTTACTCATATTTATTGTCTCAAAATATTCCAGCATTCATTTGTGATTTTAATTGTATATTTTAAATGTTTTATGCAATTGTATGAACTTTCACGAATGAAATCTAAAAGAAAGATAAATATTGACATCTTTTACCAAGTTATAAATATGTAGTGGTCATTAAATGGTCATTAAATGTGGTAATAAAAGATCATTGGTAGGTAAAGGTTTAGATATAAAACATAATCTTATTTTAATAACTTGTTTCAATTAATGAAATGATACGAACATGCATACGAAACTTCACACACCTGACGAATTAAAACATGTGAAGTGTATTTCACTTTTATTATGCGAGTAATTTATATGGATGTGAAATGAGTAATGAAACACTTTGTTTTCATAAACAAGAGATATTGATTTAACGCTTAAAATGAACGATATTGGATCACTATTAGCGTATTAACTTCGTTTTTGCCGCGATGTTTTTAGACGAGACCTTCCGAACAAAACGGTGTTACAGATTAGATCAAATGGCAGCGACGAAGTCTTAAAGCGAAATAGAAATACACAGTCTCGTTTGAAAACACTGGAGCAGTCCGACTCTTTGTGCACAAAGAATCGCATCCACTATTCACAAACCTGGATCTCAAAATGGTTTCTACATGCCATTGGCAATCGTGAAACGTGCTTGTTTTGCTTGTTTCACACAGAATATACAAGTTCTTTGTAATTCCATTCACGAGAAAAAATTAAAAATTAATTTGAAAGAATGAAAATATACAATTCAGGTAAGGTATCAAGTTGGAATTAAAATGTGTGTTCTCACTGCAAAGATTTTCGAGTTTCTTCTACTTTTGCTATTTATTGCTATTTTCTTATAAAAGGGAAGCAGACATTTTAGTAACAAGAACTTTGTAAAAGAAAATGCTAAATCTCTATTCATCAAATTCCTATTTTACTTTCTTCTTTCTTCTGCATAGTTCGGAATTTTTTTGTTTACGTTCTCGAGCGCGACAACTACTATGGCCATTAGTCCCGCAAGTGTAGTGTGTGATACACCGAAAGAGATATTATACTGTCGCTGAGGCGTGGAACCTGGCACCATCCCAACGGGGACAAGCTCTGAACTCGTGACTGGTCTCCCAGCATGTGTGGTTGTGTATGTGCACGCGCGCGTGGATGTAAGGGGTGAGGATGAGGAAGGAACAATCGCGCATGGTCCATGGCTGGTTTGTTGTGGAACTACTCCGGTATTTGCCTGGTTTTGATCGGAGAAACCTCGAAAACTACTGATCAGTGAAGCCGGCCGCTGGAATTCTCCGGACAGTGGCTAAATTCGACATAGCTATTTAATTAATGTAGGAAATCTGCCGTCGGGTTTCGAACCCTAAGCCCCCGTGGTCCGAGTGACTGAAGGGACCACGGTAATGCAACATTGGAGCCAACTCAGCTGGTATTTCGGTAATTGAAAACTAACTTCAATACCAAGTAATATGTTCTTTTCGTTTTTTTCTAAGAGACATGGTCAAACTTGTCTTCTACCAAGAAAACAGGAGTAATTTAAGCGACGGTCGTAGACATCCGGGGTGTTCACACGTGGGACGGTCGGTTTACTGAATAAAGTGCGCATCCCATGTCAGCTCTCTCCCGGCGCTCTGCAACTCCCACCTCCTCCAGCCACACCATACCCGCTCCACGCCACGGGTTCGCTCCCGTTTTGCAGTCGCTACGACCCCGCTCCGTCCCCGCTTCAGGTCTGCTTTACTCCCGCTTCCCCGCCGCTTTGACCCCTCTTCACCCTCCTTTCTCCCCGATTCTCCCCCGCCTCCCCCACCCTCACCTCACTCTACCCTGTCCTCATGTCATATCCGCACATGTATCCGCCTCGCCCAGCACCTCTCCGCCTCGTCTTCGTGTCGTACGCGCATACGAACTCCGCTGGCCTCTCCCCGCCCCGATCTGCCGCTCCCTGCCCCCCCCCCCCCGAGCCATAAGCGCGAATGCACTCGCGAAGAGTCTCGACAAGGCGTGGGGGTGCGAGGAGTGGCTTTGCATTCCACAGCTCTCTCTCCCTCGCGAAAGCCCTCCCACGCCCACTCCCACGCCCGCCCCGGTCCGCCCCGCCCACGCCGCGCTGCAGATGGAGGCGCCTCGCCACGTTTGGGCGAGCGGGGCGACGACCCACGGGCGAACGCTCGGCGCACACGTGGCGCAAATGCCACGGAATTGACGCTGCATTGGAACCCATAAACTCCCATAAACACTTGCGTTGCAATTCAATAGATTGATCCTTGATTCCAGGCGCGTAATCTGCTAAGTTAGTTAGTCTCAATATTCCCGTGAGTTTGGTGTGATTTTTTTTTTTATCGCGGGAGGAGGCGGTGATCTTCCCTCGCAGAATGGCGAAATCCGGCGCCGATGTATCTGACGGCTTGCGGGGTTTTCCCCAACCAGGTATCTCCCACCAGCGGGACACCGACCTGTCTCCCTGTACGTGTGGTAGTGTAAGGGGGGCAAGTAAGGGGTGAGGATAGGACAAAGAAGAGGAATGTGAGATCGCGCGCGGTCCGTGGCGCGTTTGTTAAGGTACTACTCGGACATTCGCCTTGTATTATTTGGAAAAGTTACGTAATAACTTAATAACAGATCTTGTATCCAACAAAAACATCAACCGTCTTTTGAAAAACTCTCTTCAAACGTATGGTAAGCAATGATGAATGAAGATGTATGAAGCGATGATATGATAAGCGTAGGATGTTTTTCTTAAATATCTCCAAAAATACCTGGGAAGCGAAAAACAATATTTCTAAATTGCATATATTAATGGTACCCTCAAAAAGGCAAACATGATGTATTCATGTAACTAGAATCTTACGAAACCTTATACCTAAGGCGAAGCATTTTCACAACAAAACAATCTAAATCCTCCGCTCCGTCTTCTTTTTTTAGTTTCATGCGTTTAATAGAAAATGATTTCCTAGACGTAGAAATGAAGTTATTTACAAAAAATTAAACTTTTGAAGAATGCTATACTAGATCGAATAGAACGTGTGATAATGAAATTTATGAAATTACCTGGAAAAGTTATCGATCATTCTAGAGGGCTTGTTCTGAAAACGAATGTGTGTTCTAAAGAAGTGAATTCAGTTGAAATGACTTTGACCTCTCATTTATTCCTTATCTTGATAAATCTAGAAAATCTGCAAACTCAAACAAGTAGATCTCTGTTTAACTATTTTAAGGATCTAAGAGTAAACAGCGTAAAGAATGTATGTTTTAACTTCTTGTTGCAAGTGAAAATGTTATAATACCAAAGGCACAAACATTTCTGCTTCTCGTACAATATCTCGTCTGAAGAATATTTTACATTTCACATTTTCCTTGTAGCTGTGAACGTCAGCGTCGTGAGAACTCTCTGACGCATTGTGTTCCTTACAAATCCTGACTGCGCTTGCATGGAATGAACCCGGAAAATATTCGCGGGCCTGACAACGGAGACTAACGTTCCGTCCAACACTTACGTGTTTTCCAAACGCTTCCCTAATGTTACGTCTTTGTTACCCTCTTATGTTTCCCACTTACGTTATTTCATTCAGATTTCCTTACATATTTTATGTTAATATTCCCCTAACGCGTTTCCATGCTTTCTCAATGTATTCCACAATATCACTAACAGATGCGTAACACTTTCAAATATTCAAAAATAAATTAAAAACAACAAAAGCGCCGTGGTTTGCGTACAAATCACAAATCAATTACTTCGGCATTTGTATAACAGACTCATTCACTCATTAACTAAACTTTCACCACTTCCGCAGACTTCATCTGCCCAAATGCATCACATGTTTCACTACGAAGTACCTTCTTACTCTTGCTGAGGTCCCACATCTTCACAACAGTATAAAGTTATGCGATTACTGATGACACTGCCACCAATGCAAATGAGTTAATAACTCAGTTCAGGTAATACAAAACCATGATTAAATTCTATGAACAGAAATGTGATTCAAGAAATGTAAACAGTACAGAAAAAATTGATTTAAGTATTTGATTATGGTATATCTGTCTGCAAACTTTCAATGATCATTTGACACATCGTATTAACAATCTATGCAGACTAAATTAAACCTATACTACAAAAAGAAGAACCGCCGCCATTTTGTGGTATTAAGCATTGCTCATCGCGAAAATAAAACACGTACCCAAGAAAATATATTCATCTGACCGCGAAATGATTCACTTTCCGGAAACTCCAATTGGACTGTTCTGTAATATTGTGATGTAAACTCTTACTATTTAAATCCAAAGGCTGATCAATGAAATAAATAAATGCACGTACAGACAAACATGCGAACACAGAAATATGCAAACATACAGACTGCCAAACAGACAGACAGACAGACATTCAAATAGTCCCAGACAAGACGAACAGGCAGGCAGGCAGGCATGCATGCATGCATGCAGACAGGTAGGCAGACAGGTAGGCAGACAGGCAGGCAGACAGACAGGCAGACAGGCAGGCAGACAGACAGGCAGGCAGGCAGGCAGACAGACAGGCAGACAGGCAGGCAGGCAGACAGGCAGGCAGGCAGACAGGCAGACAGGCAGGCAGGCAGGCAGGCAGGAAGGCAGGCAGACAGACATAGATAGACCTGCAGGCAGCCAGGCGGGCGATGACGGATGAGGGACGGGGGGAAGGGAAGGAGGCAAACAGGCAGACAGAGACAGGCAGATATGCTGACAGACCGAGAGACAAAAGAGACAATCAGACTGACAGAACAGTTAGGCAGGTAGGGATGCAGGCAGACAGCCTGGTAGGCAACCAGGCACGTAGCCAGGCAGGCAGGCAGGCAGATAGGCAGACAGACCGAGAGATAAAACAGCCAGCCAGGCAGACAGACGGTCAGAAGAACAGAGAGGCCTTATTGAGCTGAGTTGCACGTGCCGCTCGGACCGTTGGCTGCTCCGTGACGTCCACTTGCTCGGCGGGCAGAGCGGGGTTGTTAACGCGCGTGTGCTAAGCGGCGCCGGCGCCCGCGCCCGTGCGCACGCGCGTGCTCTCATTAGCGTTAGTCGTTTCCAGCCGGCCCCGGCTGCTTGGAGAGCGATCTTGCTGTGTCCGACGTTGCAAAGCTGTCAAATTGGCGAACTGCGTTTGTAAATCGTATATACTTGCGGGTGGATTTACTTTTCACGACAATGAATTTTTACAATGTGAATCGTCTTTTGTTTTTCCTGTATTCATTTACTCACGTGACTGCTGTTTTCTTTTATCGCTATCTTCATCGCAGTCTCATTTTAACACAAGCCAAACCCAGGTCCATAAAGAGGTAAAATAGTAGAAAGTCACGCAAAGATATCTGCGTTGGTGCAACATCGGGAATTAGCTGAACTTAGGAGTATAATACAGCTGCATTGTTTGTTTGAAAAGAGATAGATTAAATTATAGAACACAGAATGAGACGAGTATACAAGTCTTTGTTTTTCGCATTCGACCTATTGGATCATGTATGACAGTGTCACCTAGATAACTTGTGCCTTAGCGTAATTTTAAATCATAAATGTAAAAATAGTTAAGAGAGAATTTGTCTGTGTATAGTCGAGAGAGGACAACGAAAGCTTTTAAAGGGGTCCTCGAAGATTACAATTACGGAAGGGAATAACTACAAAATGAAAGAATTATCAAAGGCGAATGTTCCAACCAAAAAAGGCCATGATCAAGAAATCAATGAAATCCGTCTTTGCATTCTCATATTTAATTACTTCTTTCTGTTAGTTGAATTTATTTCAAGATTGGATTCATTATTATTTGACAAAAACACAGAATCATTCAATAGTATTCATATTCAGAAAATAGGGAGATCTAAGTGGTAAACTATGGGAATTTTGTGGAAAATAAGCGAATGGCTCTAATTAAGAAGAAAAGTTATTAATAAATAAGTATATACATAATATTAAGTTATTAATCGAATAGTTAACTTAATATTGAGTTAAACTTAATGTTAAGTTATTAGTCGAATCTTCTAATAAGTTAACGTACACTTTGTTTATAATTTAAGACTACGAGTCTGAATTTTAAATTTTATACAAACTTCCAAAATAACATGTTGGTCATACCTACTCTAGTATATAGCTGAAGTAAAACCTGAGTAAATCTGCGTAAAAGGAAGAGTCCAATATAACAAGAGAATAAACGCAAAATTGCCGCACTTTCCGAAGCCCTGCCCATTAATGGATCAAATTAGAAACAAAGATATTTTTAAAAAATTGAGAATTAACTGTGCCCAAGGCAATCCAAAGTCAGTAGAAAGAACTGGATAGATCAGCTACTAAGATGAACACGGTTGAAATACCCAAGCTATTACTGACAAAAGGAAGTCAGAAAACCGAAGATGAAGTGGTCACGAAAAGGAACATTACTGGAAGATGCTAGTTGAAGTAATACATGCTACTAGAAATGATGATGATGATATGATGATGTAGCTTACACATTTCTCACGCTAGGAAAAATTGGGATTTTATAATACATTAAATCGTTTCATTGCTTTACTGAAGAATTACCAAAATACGCCATTAAGCCCACTTTGAAAACTAATTGTGTAATGTAATACGATGTTACGATACGAATATCGAACAAAGTTGTATCCAATTTATAAAAATCACAATGTACTATAATTTCCATTTAAATATATTACATTTGAATATTCTTTCGTAGGAAGGTTTCAGACTGATATTGATAGTTAATAATAGTAGACCATGAATTATTAGTACGTACACCCCTAATAGTTTTTATTACGAAACTGATCTCACTTTCATAAAGATTAATTTATTGGAGGTGAATAAAACATTTTCAAATTTTGCTTATTGCAAAATTTAATTCTAAATTACTTTGGGGCTGTCAACTCACTTCCCATTTCCCACGTAGACAAAAAGAAAATGTGTGGAAAATGTGTATTTTAAAGACTTATCAATCGTAAAATATTCTTCAAGGCACTCACTTGTAATGTCATCATGACTCTGTAATTTATGTGCTGTATTATGATAGTCTCTAAGTGTTATGTCCGGAAAAATACACCAATTAAATAACATCAAAAGTTTATTATTCACATCTTACAAGCCAAATTCCATGTCATAGCATTACAATGCTCACAACCGTGTAAACCAGAAAATGTCCAACAAAACAAACAAGGCCGTTGTCGCCAGGAGATTTACCAGTACAAGCCTAAGTAACCAATATTCAATTAGAACCAACAATATAACGAGGCACGATCAGTGAAGTCGCAATAATAGATACTTATAACACGGAGCTTTATCCCAATACACTGCTAGTGCTCCGTCAACTGCCACCCCTTACTACACTAAGTTTTAGGTTGGAGTTCGTTATACGACTCCCCGCGAAAGTGTGCGGTGACATTCTGCGGCCGGGTGCCGAGATACGTGTGGTCAAGGATGCGGTAGTTGGGTCTGAAGATTGCAGTCAAGACGGACTACAAAAAACATGCCGGAACAACACTTTCCTTTCAACAGCCCGAGCAACTGCTGCCTGGTGTTTGGAGTGCAGCTCTGGGGTGGCTCAGGTTCTGCGTTCTATCAACCCAACGTAATCTGTATCTTAGCTACTACTTCATCGCGCAGATTATTTGTATGACAGAGTCAGGTAGATTCCAGTGAAATTATCCATTGCTTCAGCAGTGTACAACGGTATTATTAAACTCAGGTAAATATTGTAAAACAGGGTTGATTCTTCAAGGCTAATCTTAGTCCTGATTTTCTCAGAACTATTTTCAGCATTCTTAAAATGGAAATATAAATATCACTACTGTACTACTTACGACCTCCATTGCAAAATGAACCCGTATATATTTCATGTAATAAAATTTAAGATTTTTTCACTTATGTCATCTTAATTTAAAACAAACATACAAGTACCCTACCCATGCATTAGATTTTGCTCCACGAGATTGTTTTATTTTTATTTTATTATTCACAATCCAAAATTTCAGAAAAATCACATTAAAAAATGAGTCTATGCAGAAATATCCTATTCATATATTTTTGTATTAGCACATTCTGAAACATGTCAAAAAACTCTGCATGAACACCCACGTCTAATCAGGAAGAAAGTTAGAGAAACAGGATTTGCATCACCAACAGCGAAACGAGAACTGCCGGCTTCTCAAGAACCTCGTTTCTTACATTGACGTAAGACGCCGAGTCACAGCAGATAAATCTAAAAATAAAGTAGCCAAACAACTTTGAATTTTTAAACAAGAAGTTCTCACAGTTTTTAAAAATTGTACGTCTCAAACGTGGCTTACCCGTAACATATCATCACGAATTTCCCTAAATCCGAGCTTTTAAATAATTTCGTCAGGCCTTTTGGATAGAGCTTTCCTTATTAACAGTAAATATTTGTTTAAATATACGTAATTAATTAGAGAAATGTAGAAAAAATAATTTGCATAATTCATGACACGAAAGTATATGAAATGTTAGTGCCTGCGTTTTGGGCGTAGAATAATCCAATTTATTTTGTACTTGCAAGAGTGTTTCAAACTACTAGGTGATAGCCTCTAACCATATACGAGGAAGAACATTAACCACAGTAAATTAAAAAAATAGTTTCGTGCCAAGTGTCAAATGACCTCCATAGATTTGATCTCGCCATATAGCAGGGGAAAGATCACCGCCACCCCCTCACCCGCCCCTCCCCACCACATGCACATTACACTTACGGAATCAATGAACGTATCATATGTAGAACCCACAATCACCAAACAATCACGTAAACACACAAATCCGCACACCGGGATCTTATGTTCAATTCACAAGTGCCACAGTTTTCTAACATATCTTGTTCTTATTATTGCTAGTTTGATTTTAATAAAGTTGTTCCAATTTTTGAGGTCAGTAAACGCGTTTAATGGTTTTTTTTTTGGGGGGGGGGTTAATGGGTGTTTCTGGGGGAGTGGTTAATGGGGGTTTTGGATTCAAACCCCCTTGACAGTTTGTGAATAAAGTAAGTTAAAATTCACATGATTATCTGAGAAATCAACGCGAATACTCGGAAAAAGTTTACTAGCGCTTGTGCCGCAGGGCAAAAAAATAGAGCTGATTTTTATAATATCTTGTTAATGTATTTTTGGAAAATTGATATGATTTGACAAACAATTAATCGAAATGTCTTAAAAGCTCACATACAGTATCTCTTTAATTTAAAATTTCTTTTTCTGTTTTGTTGTATTTCAAGCCATATCAATTGAGGAATATTCATTTCTGAAAAGTATTGTATTGTGGTGATATTGTTCGTACTGTAAAAGTGTCGCACGTCCTTAGTAATGAAATATTTGGACCCTATTATCAGATTATCACTAAATTAGCATGATACCACTGGCATATTATATTTTTTGAAGCAAGGAAGAATTACTAAAATTGCAGTTCTTAGTCGAAAGGTATGGTTGAACAAATATTAAAATATATAGAAAATTAAAAACAGCTTCCCTTTAAAACCCCTCCCTACCAGAATCATTTCTTCTTCCCTAAATTTAATTTTCTTAAGGAGACAAAGGTATTATTTCAAATGATTTTAAAAAGTATTATAAGCTAGAGAAAAAATACTACAAGTAGTACAGTTAAACGGAAGTTTGTTTAACAGGTCGTGTGGTTTCAGAAAACGTGGATCGTTGGTTGAAGGCGAAATTTGGCAGGAGCACACGAAATCCTGATTCTCAATGGCAAAGTGCCACCGGAGTATTTCTGAAAAGGTTTTCAAAGGGTCGTTCTAACAAACATCAAAGATATTTCGATGAACTTTCGTTATATAACTTAATGCTTACCCGGCATTAGAGTGACAAATTTGGAAGAGTTGTATATTAGAATAAGATTTTTTATGACGTTTAAGTAACATATTCGATTATTACATTTTCCATTTATTAAATAAAACATAATGAAAGTACAACATTAAACGGTGATATTGGAATCAGCCTAGCCTTTTTTTCTTTATAACGTATTAAATATCATGCTGGTCGGACTATCTCTCAAAAACTTAATAATTATGACTACGCTATTTTTTTATGCGGATCGTAGAATTTTATAAAAAAGTGAATTGAAGATTTTGCCTGAATTTTGTACTTCCTCCCCCCTCCCCATTCGTCACGGGTATACCATTCATTATACTGTGGCTATAAATAGACTCCCCTTTCCCTTTTTAAAAAATTCTTCATGGAAACATCTCTTGATCATAAGATAAGAAGACAAATCTCTGCGAGGGTGACGCGCGATGATCCGTCTTTGGTTTTCTGACTTGACGATGCTTGCAAGCAGGTCAAGATTCAATCTGTGAGCCCGAACACCGGTACTGAACAGGCATTGATAGCCAAATTAGGATTTTCACAGTTAAGTTTGGCTCTTATAAACTTACGGACACGACGCGTTTATTCCGACGAAAACACTCCGAACTTGGTTTCATATATTCACACTCTGTTGAAGGTGTAGTACCTGTATGTCTTCTTGAATGGACATGCATCTTATTGCAGTACTAATCAGGAGTTTAAAATTCGATAGGTTAATTGATTAGTGATTCCACATGCATTAACTGCTAAGGTCATTAGTCGTAAGTGTAGTGCATTTTTTCCGCTTGCACGGTGACTGTGATCTTCCCCTGCCTCATGGTGAGATTCATCGCCGATCTTTGCCGTCGGCTACCGGAGTATCTCCCACCAGCAGGGCACCGCTGCAGCCGGGAAAAGCCCTAAGCCCTCGACCGGTCCTCCGGAATGCGCGGCAGTTTAGTAAATGTAAGAGTAAGGCCGGCTTCCCACGGCGCGGCCGCAGCGCGCTTCCTTCAAGGAGCAGAGCCCTTCCGACGCAGCCACCACCGGAGCCACGGCCGCACCGCCGCCCGCCGTGGAAGGGGGTGGGGTCTGGAGGGGTAGGTTTCGCCGACCCTCCGGCGACGACGAACAAAGGGACCGGAGCAGGTAGAACGCTGCGGCCGCGGCGAAGAGGGAACGCTCCCATTTAAAGCTGTGTTCTGCTAGCGGTGGCGCGTGGCCCCTCCTCCGCTTCGCGTAGCTGGAGTTCGGCGTCGGCTGCCGCAGCAGCCGCCACCCGCTGCACGTGGGAAGGCCTCCATTCAAACCAATGCTCTGCTACGCGCCGCACTGCTGCGAAGCGCGCTGCGGCCGCGCCGTGGGAAGGAGACGTAGAGTTCCAAATACTCACGTTCTAAATTATTCGTTCAGTTAATTCATAATTCTGTTCTTATTGATTATCAACTTATTCGTCCTTGTTACTGTTAAACATTTTTCTTCTCACAAGATACTCGCTACTCAAAAATAGTACCCGCGCATCCTCACTACTAGAAAAACTACCAACCCTCTTACATGAAGCAATCTACGCCGCGGTTCAACTCGTTCTGTTCTTCACTTTCCAATCCCAAAACACATTACGCATTGGTTACACCAGCTTGCTTGGAGATTGATTCATAATTCTCAGCAGATGGTTCAACGCAACATTGGAAGACTGCGAAAGATGGCGTTAATCTAATAGTGCTCCTTTCTTCACCTCAATTCATGTTTATGTTCCTAAACGTCCTTTAGACTTAATTGTTATTGGCTATACACTATTTACTTTTGTTAACTCTATTGTCTATTTCTTAAATTAATACTTTCCTAATTCAATATGTATCCTTTTATAGTATACAATAACAATTTCATGTCGCGGCGAGATTTAATTACTCGACCGTCGATATTTAGGAAATAATGTCTCCTTTAACACTACGCTATGTGGATTATTCTCATTCACTATTCATATTCATATGAATATTGACAGACTTTTTTTTTATAAATTGGTTACTACTTCATCAATAATTTGTATTGCATTCACCTGATTGGGGATTCACATGAATTTTAACAATCGCTAATAATTAACAGTTTAGGCAACTTCAGTTGAATCTCTTAATTCTATTCATTCATCTAAAACATTCTGTATTGCTTTTCTACTTAAAATCCTATTTCAATACAAGTAAGAAATTAAAAAAAAATATAGTTGTGAGCAACCGATGTGTCATTTTGATCACCGAATCAAATCGACCTACCAAGAACAAATACAGTTCGGCAAAACTTACTATCACTATGTCCTTAACTTCGAAACTCTCTCGTGCTCAGTAGCATCTGTATAGTTTACACGGATGTCCATCCATGGATGTCGACGGATAAATAACAGCATCTTGTTTTGTTGTTCTGTCTTTCTTTGGCTCACCTTTGGTAACAAAGGACAGGATGCATTCAAAAAGAGGATAGGACATTTCGTACAGAACACCAATGCGAAAAGATGAGCGTGATTGAAACAAAGAGAAATGTGCCTAGACGCTCACCAGACTACACTCTCTCTCATTAGCCTTCTCAGAATGAAGACATTTGGAGTAGCAGACACGCAGTAATTTGCATTGCGAAACAGAGCAGAATACTTCCACGCCCCTATTCCAGCACACTTAAGACGTTACGCACGAGCTAATATTAACACTTCTTTTTTTTATATGGAACAATATGAATACATGTTTGGTTGTCTGTTGTAGATTTCTGGGTGTATGAATGATGCATGTGTATGTTAAAATTCTGTATGTGTATAAACGTGAGGCCAGGGAGTATGTTGTGTATGTAGAAACGTCGGGTTGTATGTAGGTATATAGGACGTTTCTAGATGCATGCGTAGATTAATGCGTAGATTAGACGTACATGCATGTGTAGATTAAGACATTTACATAATATTCATACGTCATTTTTCTCTAAAAAAAGTCTTCACGGAAACTTCTCGCGAACATAAGATAATAAGGCGAATTGCTGTGAGTGTTTCCGTCCAATTCGAGGTCATCCGTGGAGACAAGTTGAGAGAAACTTGCACTCCTGATAGCGGGACATGGTTGAGTGTAGGGCGGGGATACACAGTACATTGGATTCATTTATTTTTATCCCTGTTAAATGACTATTAATAAATACCCCAGCAACGCGTGGTAGTAATTCAGGTAGTAATGTATTTAAGGTTACTTCCCAAAATTACATATTAGCAGCTGAATATTTTTTTTATTAAATTGCAGTATTTTTAATTTCTTTTGTTGTATTAATATTCAAATATGGAAAATTCTGACTGAAATATACACAAAATCCGATTTTTTTATTTATATTTCGACCCATACGAACATTCATTACTTGGTACATCATTGCTTTAAAAGTGAATACAGTTTAATAATGGACACCAATGTATTTATTCATCTTAATTTAATAGAAAGATTAGAGTTATTTTCCTACCCTGTCCTACCTACCTATTTCGAATATTTCTTTCAAACGTTCCCCTACTTTGTATGAGAATACATCGAAAAATGTAAAGGAATGTTCAAAAAGGTCTCATTGTGTAGATTATGATTGAAATATAAATCTCGTCCCTTCAAGACCCCGAAAACACGATTTTCAAGAAGTAGGACGCCTTGAAAATGCTGAGTGGTATGATAACGTGTGGTGTAATATGTGTTGCGAGTTTTAAGTACACCTGATCTTTTCCCTATTTCATACTATGAAAATATATTTCGCCTCAAAACGATTTCAAGCTGCAGGTTTTAGAGTAGAGGTTTTGTTTCTATGGTTTATTAAAAGTGGTACATGGCAATCATCGTTGTTTAATTATGAAGAGAGGTGATATTAAGATAATAGATATTCGCAAAAAATTGTAAGAGTGAACTTTTAAATTTTCCTTTCAGTCATAGGAAAGGGAGATGGGGACGGTTTCAGGAAATATTTGTAGTTAATTTTTATCTTGTTTTCATGGCCATTGGTACAATATTTCATTAAGGTCGGAATAAAACTGAAGATTTGTATTAAAAATGTCTTATTTCTGCAATATAACATACGGATGATTTAAAAATGAAACAAAATTATTACCAATAATATACTCTTTATTTCAGATAAAAACCCATCAAAATCAATTTAGTGGTTTCCGGCAGACATAGAAATAAAAATAAAAATTGTAAAAGCAATCGAACACGGCTTTATATCATGTAAATTACCACATGAAATTACAGAATGACAGTTTGAAATCACATACCTATCAACTTTGGCGGGCTTCACAAGACTAGTGCGAAAGTACACAACGTATTCAATTTTTAATCTCAGACGAACCTACAAAATTATACAGAGTAGAAAAGTGTTCTCACCTTTTTTAGCCTAAATTAAGCTAAATATATTGGTTTTGTTACACTTTACGTGGTATGAAATTATAAATAGCTGGTGTACTTTCTTAAAACATCATAGCTTGTGCTTAAATTTTTATGAAGTCACCAATATGTGCAATAATCTTTGTATGCCAATCCTCTCTTCTTACTCATCGTATACGCACACAATGATCAGTCTAACTCAATTAGTTCATGAGGATTTGAAAGCGTATTGAGCACTTCCGTATTTCGTAGACATTTGGTTCATTTTAAAATAGATTGAAGGTTCAGCATCTAAAACACTCAAATACATTGTGTATATTAAAACGTGTTTATTATCTAATATAAATGTCATCCTCTCCTATCATTATATCCTATTCATTTATCTAATAATAGCACTTAATTTGTGAAGTACATTATTTTCTCACGCACTAATAGCAGTGATTCTCTCTCCTTGTTTTTCTTTCACGGCTGAGCGTTAGGTGCTGGTTTCATGTAAAGTTCGTCAACCAGATACCGTGAAGAGAATAATTTATTCCATCAAATTATTGCTCTCGGGAAAAGAAGTGGATATAGCCATGAAAAGGGTATTTCCAGTTTCCTAAAGTAATCGATGATAAAAAATGATTCTTGTAATATAAAAAAATCCAATAATCAGATGTTAATTACGTAGACATTAGATGATACTAAAAAAACATTGTTATGCAAGTAGCGAGTTCTTGAACCCTAAAAAGCTGTATCCCCTAAAACGGCATTGCTACTGATACAGTATTAAGCATACGTACGTATCAGGTTCTGCTGATGGAACTGCGGGGTTAGACATTCAGCATTGTAGGTACAGTAGTAGGCTATTGCAGTGACTCATATATGCATTCTGATAGCTGTGTTAGTCACCAGAGAGCAGTACTGTCATATTATCTGTGAACTGATTCAGGTTGTTTCGCGGGAAACACTACTGTAATTAACAGTTTACATTTTCAGCTCTTCTGGAACATTCAGCCCATCCTGTTTCAAAATTATACATGATGATGAGGATAATAATGGGTCAGTGCTGGTCTGCAAATTGCAAATATTATTTATTATAGGTATTGCAACCTTTGAAGCATTCATTATGGTTGTTCAAACTTCCATTTATTACAATGTCTGTAAGGGTTAGTACTCTGGAATACCTGCTACATATCAATATCGTCTTAATGTTTTCAGTGTTAACAATTTGCAGACTGTAAAATTAACACTCAGAACTTCATGTTAATATGCTTTATTCTTGACTTTATTTCAATTTTCTTAATTATCTCGATTTAGTGTCAGTTAACTAACTTTCTGTTTTAACTTGATATGATGTTTTACAAAATTCTAGACCTAATTATCATGTTAATTTCTTAAAGTAATAACACGACATTTTAGTTATAAATGTAAACCAAACAACATACTGAAAAACTCATTTATTTTCGGTACGGACATTAAAAGGTTTCTACTCGTACTTCACGTGTCACATTACTTCCAAGTTCATTTTGTCGCTGATACAGTTTTACGTCATTCGCCACATGTCAGCGTGGCAGTCGGCTTCGCGGGGGCTGACGGCGCTCTCGGCGGGAGGAACATTTGCCCTGAAATCAGGCTGCCGAGAGCCGAGGGAGCAGCGACGGGCAATTTAGCGACAGCGTCACCCGCCTTCGTTGACCTTTTGCGAACTCTAGCCTTTTCCCAGCCCCGGGAAAGAGCGGTGACCACTCAGCATTAAGAGACTCGCAACTATTCCACTACAATCTAGGTGAAACACTCAGAAACTACGTAAGAATCAAAAATATATTTTCCAAACATGATTTTTATGTAAAATTTCAGATATTTTCTGGGGTGGTGTTCGGAGGATGTTCTCTCACAAAGGAATAATATTTGTAAAATAAAAATTAAAAATGTTAAAATGGTTAGGTAATCAAATACCATGTGAAAAATTGTAAAGACCGTACCGTTAACCGTACCATTAACTCATGTGTATACAATGTTTTAAAAGCATTCACCTTTTTTACGATACGCCAGGCTCACTCAATGATTGATCAGGTTCATTTCAATCACTGTTTAAAGGAATATACCCCTGCGCTGAAAATGGACTTTCCACACACGTTGAGTAACTATTTTTTGAGAAACGAGAAAATAAATTCGAGTTTATATGGTACCTATATTTGCACTAAGGAACTACGAAAACAAAGTACCCCATCATTGCATTGTTAAAGAGCTATCTGATCTATATACCATTGAGATAGATTACACATGAAAGGGTGAAGGAACGATCGAGAGTAGTCAGTGGCGCGTTTCCATCACAAAGTCCTCGATGATTGGAGGGAACAAAGAACCACCAATGAGAACAGTCATAGATTCTCTTCTTTCCCAGATTGTTCATTCGATCGAAACATCTAACTGTTGCCCCAAATTCTCCACAGTCATCATAATGACATAATATTCCTTGGTCTTCAGAGCATTAAGCAGAGAACGAATCAAAACCAGGAGCTTTTGAGGGTGAAGCGTCAAATGGCAAGAGTGGAAGTTAATCATCAGTGAGAAATATTTGTCGTTTTTACTTCTTGTGAAGTCAGAATTTCTCATTATAAAATTAATTAATTTTTCTTTCCTTTAGAATTTTATATCTGACATGTAAACTTCAGCTGATCACTCTACGACACAGAACCAGTCAGAAAATAAATGTTCTTTATCTTTGTTAAAAATATACGTGTTTGAAAATCCTCCAGCATCAATTATGTTTTCTTTTGTTTCAGGTGAGTACTGAGACGAAATAACACAAAACAATAACAAGAAGGGGTGAGTAAAGTGAAGAGTCTGTGTCATCAATCATTAATCTTGAACTTCCAATTCAAATTTCATTTTTTTAGTTCGCTTCATGTGTAAGATATGTCAGGATCAGTTATTCAGAAGTAATGAATGTACAATGCTCTTCTTATTCCATCCTTTTACATAATGAAATATAGTAGTGCGCAAAGAAACTGCATCAGCTAAAGAAAATGGGCATTCTGTATTTTCTAATTTAATCTGCTCTCAAAAACTTTAAACAATTATTAGTAAAAATTTGTAATCATATATTTCATTGATGTTTCTGATAGCATTACCTTCATAATTCGCTCAATATTTGCAAATCAAGTGGTATACTTTAAGGATTATATTGCAGATAACAACTGCAAGAAAGGTGATGCAGTTTGTTTCGTCACTACTTTAGAATCAAAAGAGCAACTTTAAAAAATTTCGTTATTTTTTCATAATTTAAAAATCATTACCAAAACCCTCTAGAACACCCAATGGAGTCGTTTCGACTCCAAGCCTTCAATGTTACTTCTTTAATGGGAATATTGAAAAAGTATT
Source organism: Gryllus longicercus (assembly GCA_038098605.1). Lineage (NCBI taxonomy): Eukaryota > Metazoa > Arthropoda > Insecta > Orthoptera > Gryllidae > Gryllus > Gryllus longicercus. Next base: position 96,805 of record JAZDUA010000971.1, on the reverse strand, counting down.
TGTCTACGGCTCTACAACAATAATTTAATGTATAATACGTAGTACGTATAATCGAAGAAATATTATGCCACAACTTAAATATATTTCAAACATTTATTGTTAATACTATCCCGCGAAATGGAAGTAGAAAAAAAATTTTGAACGAAACGTTCATGTAAACAGACTAAAGTTTGTGATGAATAGTACATTTTATTATAGTATTAATACTGTTGTAATAATAGTAACAGAAAAATGTTACAAACATTTAATTTTAAATAATACTAATATCACATGTGACACAAATGTTTCCTTGCGTTGCACTTCTCATATTGTCTCTCAATAAGTCAAATTTATTTGAAATAGTTTACAAATGTTTGTTTTCCACCGATAGGAACTTGATGTGTACTACTTGATCGAGTTTTAAAAGAAATTTAATCCCATGCTTGAAATGGCAATAGTTCTTCTTAAGGTAATTAGATCGCTGGTGAGGTAGATACCTATTTATTATGATAAATAAATAAAGGCAGAAACTTTGGCAGAACTTTGTTTTCGGCCCAGAAACTGCAAGCTCTGAGGATGATCGCTACGCGATCGAAACGATCTTAAGCTGAATAAAAAGTATTGATACCAGACAATATCTTTATTTATTTATCAGTTCTTCTTAAGGTTTTCTTTGTTTTTACTTTCTATGTTTCTGACCCTACCAGGCATATATAATATAAATAAATGTAGTTGTAGTTCTAAACCGGTAATGACTGAAACTACTACAGTTTTTGAAGCACATTTTGTAGAATACTACATACGTTCAATCCACACCTGCTTCGTTTCCTGATGCGTGGTTTGCAGTGGCCACATTTTGCAGACATTGCCCCTTGTCTTTCATAATACTTGCTTAATTTTTCCAATGAATAATGTAATAATGTAATAATATTTATACATGTCATTTTAGTGATCACAATTGTTTGCTATTTTTTCCTATTTTCATGCTACGATCTGTGGAAATTCATCGAATTTAGAAGGGAAAACCCGGTATATCAACTTATTTCCTCTAACGCATAATATTGCTACAGTTTGTAAAGGTATTGCTTCATACTAAAGCAGAATAATTTTTCAGACGAAAGCCGTGAAATATACCGGTGATTTCTTTGCAAACCACTCTTGTTATTTTGAAAATCATGAAACAAGACATTGCCCTAAGAAAAGAATATCTGACCACGTCATTACCACCTGCAGTCCGAAATGCCCTTTCGTAGACCAAAAATATATCTTATTTCTTTTTTTCTGAATTATTTTCTTCATTCAACCTTTACGTGATAACATCGTTATTCCTTCATGTGATAAGAATTTTGTTTTCGAAATCTAGTAATAGGAGTATATTTGCTACCGTCTAGAAACAACTCAAATTTGCCACCGTTGCTAAAAATAACTCATAAACTTGCGTATATTGGACAAGAGGGCTAGAAAAATATACAAATTGAAAGGAATGCTATCAGAAGATATCCGAAATACTAGGAGAGATATTCACAAAATTTCAGCGTTGAAATGTTTGAAACAAACGCTTCAGGATAGGGCTTCACTGGCTGAAACTGTTTATATATTAAATATTCAGTGGGATTATTCCTAGTATAATAATTTCCAAGTGCCCAGTCAGTGGTCGTATTAGAAGTCCATTTCATTAAATAGATATGGAGTAGATGCGATGTACCTTGAGCATTGAGACTTTCTTCAACATTCATCTTGCATTGGTAATTTTTGAAGAAATATTATATCTAAATAACAGTGATTATTATAAATTATTCTAGATTTTCACGAACTTTATATTTTGGTTTTGTCAGCATTATTTCAACGGGAATATTTAAATTTTGTTATCGTCTAATCTATTTTATAAATTAATAACCGAATAACTGTCCCAAAGAAAAATATTTGTGTGTAAATAAAAGTGTTTATGCTCGCAGAGCTCATTAATAAAAATTGGACTATAGCTTTTGGCTACAGATACGAGTCTCAATAATTTTAGAGCCTTGAAGTCATTGGTGTCGAAATATTAGACTAATGATTTGCGTGTTTCATCACTAATCTTAATAACGTGTACTAATTTTTACCTGAGGTAGAAACACAACATGCCACTAATTTTGCTGCTTAAACTGCGATGCAATTATCTACACTTAAATTACGTAGTGTAAATCAGAAAATACACGAAACAATTACATAAATGCAAGCAAGCAAGGAAGCGTGCGTAGTAGGTTTATATCCTTCAGAGAGAGCAGTGATGCATGCAAAAACACAATATTAGGAAATGCTATTTCTTTTGTTACGAACTAGAAAATGAACATACACGTAATCAGTTGTCATTGGAGCCCTTGCGTAAGAGCCTGAGGAGTTGACCACCAATGTACAGTCAAACATTGGTATGTGCAATACCCAGCTACGTAAGACGTAGCGCAGTTCCAGACAAAGAATATAATGCCATTTTTGAGGGGAAATACTTTCTTCATGTGAATGTTGTTGTCATACATGGAGACTCGTGCAAGATACAATACAATACCAGACTGCAGACGGAGCGGATTTAAAATTTAATAGGGACATTAGGTAGAATTCATAACATTTACAAACCGTATTTGTTACTGTTCGTATGTAAAAGTTTCTTCTTCCAAAAGCTCTTGGTGTTCCATAAGAATTTTCTAGTTTGTAGCACGCACATTTTTATATGAAGTTGCAGATGTGTGCAGCCAGACTAGTTGGCCAACGTAATGAAGCTGGAGTCATGACTCATTATCACGGTCAGTAAAAGCGACGTAGATAGGCTCATGGGTTCGAGGCACAGCTTTCTCAAAAACTTAGCAAGAGTCTAGCACATGAACGTTTCGTTCAGAAATTCACAAGTTTAAATTCGGTTAACTCCGCCAGACTTCCGTTAATTCAGAAAATAAAATTCGTTGAGTTGAAACTGATCAGCAAGTAAAAACTGTATCAGAGAGAATTCCTTCAGTCTAATCATCTTTCTTTTCATCAAAATTGTTTGCCAAAACAGTTGCAATCAATTGCGGCAGCCGTCGACGCATTTGCTATTGAAGGCATGTGCAGAGAAGATTTTCAGAAGGAAAAATAAAAATTTGTAGTCTGACTGATTGCTGAAAACGCACGATCTTTCCTTCAAAAGTAGATTGCTTAGATTGCTGTTTTCCACCAACTTTGCGGCCAGGAAAATACTTTTTTACAAGTCACCGTCATCATTTATTCGTTTTCTGAAAGTGTATATGCTTACGTATGCATTAATAGCTTTCAATACAGAGGATATACTTAAGAAAATAGTCCGTTGGTAGTATTACTAATAGCAGCAATAAAATCAAACAGAATAGACGGAGGTTGTTAGCTCGTTATAATTAAATACGTACAGTATTTACCATGTAATTTTCGAATTAACCTTTTACGAACATTCATTTTTCTTTATTCTGGTGAACAATTTCCATTCTAATACCTTGCAAACACTGTATAAAGCAACTAATTCTAAGAAAACATGCGTCGGTGATGTAAAATGTATTTCAGCACCCAATACCGGATCGCAACAATGCGGTTTACTAAGCCTGGTGTAGACGACAAATCATGTATCGTAAAAAGATAGATGTTTTATTATAAAAACATTATATTTTTACCTGATAGTGAGGTACTATTATGGGAGTCATCTAGGGAATTAACAGTATAAAATAGGTCCCTCTCCAATCATAATAATCTGTATCCCTCTCAGTCAGTGATCATGATCTTCCCTGTATGAAGTGAGTTATTCTGGAATGTAATGAAAGGGTTGACGATTAGGGGAGAACACATATTCACAATAAAATGTGGAACTTAAACATTCGTCATAATACAGTAGTTAACTATCTCTAGCAGGAAGAGAAATTTACGGTCACAATTTTATATGGTGAAAAGAGTTGTTTTTTCAATTTCATAATAACTCGATAAGTTACGGAGCGGAAGAGTACAATTATGGATAACGGAGCGGAACAGTACATTTTGTATTTGCCGCTACAATCAATTAAACCGCAAAACCTAACGATGAGAAATAGTGAGGAACTATGTGGTCTGGGGATGGTCGATTACATGACCTATTTAACGTGCGTATTAGAAGTGGAGAGACTTGGGTAACGTTCGAGTATAAGGAATCTAAAAGTGCGGTTTCTGGTCCCGGGTGCTAAACCATGTGAACGCGGAATGTTTACCACTGCTACCACAACTATCACATCTGAAACGACATTCCATTCATTATCAGCTATCGTTCATCATCACCCTCCATGATCACGTCCTTAATATAGTGGAAGGCCAAGGTAA